>NW_019168048.1:15411570-15536042 GCF_002303985.1 Durio zibethinus
CCGTATGCTCATTTTCGGTGGGTGACTTAGGCATACGGAGTTCATTCTCAGTCTAAGCATACGAAGTTTATTCCCAGTCTAAGATTGGACCAGACCGAGGGTTGCGGCAGCACATACTGAACTTGGGCATGTGCTGGTGCTACATTTTTCTTTGTCGGGGCACCATCGCCGGAGCATCGCCGGAGAACCTGAACGGCGTTATTGGGGTTCCGACGATCGGGGGGGCCGGGGGGTGTGAGCACATGATGTGCGATGGGTGCTGGTACTTGGCCCTTATATTGGCCCCCTATCCCTCATCAAACCTTAAGAACTCACACCCCCTTAAAGAGCATTTGAGATTTTACAGGTTTGCTGCCAATAGCCATTAAAGTGTGTGAAATGAGGACACTTTTTTCAAATGGTCACAAAATCTTGTACATTTCGAGTTTTTAGCTGAATTTTTTCATGCATGCCAACAAAAATACAAGGATCACGTCTACCAAGTTTGGGGCTAAAACTCCTTCTGAAAAACTTTTAAAAAATCTCGAACCGTAAAAAGTTTCAAAAATCATGAAAAATAAAAATTGAGTCGTCTTGTCATGAAACTTCACGTGAAGGCTTAAGGGACCATTGTATGAATTTACAAGCCATAAAAATGGTATTGGCACATAGAAATATGAAGATGTGCCTAAACCCACCTACCATCCTATCGATCCATGGCATGCGCATCTCGTCTCTCAGGCCGGCGTAGTGCCCGCCCGCCCACCCGCCCGCTCGTTTCCTCGGTTGGCTTAGGCATACGAAGTTCATTCCCAGTCTAAGATTGAAGCAGACCGAGGGTTACGGCAGTAGGATCGATAGCACGCAGAGGGGGACCCAGCCGATCCCCTATTATGCATCCTGCCCCTCTGGCCGGCTGAGCGCCCGCATGCTCGTTTCGTGGGTTCACTTAGGCAAACAGAGTTCATTCCCAGTCTAAGCATACGAAGTTCATTCCCAGTCTAAGATTGGATCAGACCGAGGGTTGCGGCAATACATGCTGAGCTCAGGCATGTGCTGGTGCCGCATTTTTCTTCGTCGAGGCACCATCGCAGGAGCATCGCCTGAAACCTGACCGGCGGCATTGGGGTTCCGACGATCGGGGGGGGCAGGGGGTGTGCACACATGATGTACGATGGGTGCTGATACTTGGCCCTTATATTGGCCCCCCATCCCTCATCAAACCTTGAGAACTCACTCCCCCTTAAAGAGCATTTCAAATTTTAGAGGTTTGCTGCCAGTAGCCATTAAAGTGTCTGAAATCGGGACACTTTTTTCAAAAGGTCACAAAATCTTTTACACTTCGAGTTTTTAGCTGAATTTTTTTATGCATGCCAGCAAAACTACAAGGATAACGTCTACCAAGTTTGGGGCCAAAACTCCTTCCGAAAAAATTTTAAAAAATCCAGAACAAGAAAAAGCTTCAAAAATCATGAAAAATAGAAAACGAGTCGTCTTGCCATAAAACTTCACGTGAAGGCTTAAGGGACCATTGTATGAATTTACAAGCCATAAAAATGGCATTGGCACGTAGAAATATGAAGATGTGCCTAAACCCACCTACCACCCTATTTATCCACGACTTGCGCATCCTGTCTCTCTCACCGGCGTAGTGCCCGCCCGCCCGCCTGCCCGCTTGTGTCATCGGTTGGCTTAGGCATACAGAGTTCATTCCCAGTCTAAGATTGCACCAGACCAAGGGTTGCGGTAGCAGGATCAACAGCACATAGAGGGGGACCAGGCCGATCCCCGGCTTGCGCATCCCGCCCCTCTGGCTGGCTGAGCGCTCGTAGGCTCGTTTCGCGGGTTGACTTAGGGATACGGAGTTCATTCCCAGTCTAAGCATACGGAGTTCATTTCCAGTCTCAGATTGGACCAGACCAAGGATTGCGGCAGCACATTTTGGGCTCGGGCATGTGCTGGTGCTGCATTTTTCTTCGTCGTGGCACCATCGCCGGAGCAACGCCGGAGAACCTGACCGGCAGCATTCGGATTCCGATGATCGGGGGGCCAGGGAGGCGTGTGCGCACATGATGTGCAATGGGTGCTGGTACTTGCCCTTATATTGGCCCCCTATCCCTCATAAAACCTCGAGAACTCACACCCCCTTAAAGAGCATTTGAGATTTTATAGGTTTGCTGCCAGTAGCCATTAAAGTGTTTGAAATGGGGACACTTTTTTCAAATGGTCACAAAATCTTGTACACTTTGATTTTTTAGCTGAATTTTTTTTTGCGTGGCAAAAAAAATACAAGGATCACGTCCACCAAGTTTGTGGTCAAAACTCCTTCTGAAAAAATTTTAAAAAATCCCAAACCGTAAAAAGCTTCAAAAATCATGAAAAATAGAAAATGAGTCGTCCTGCCTTGAAACTTCACGTGAAGGCTTAAAGGACCATTGTGTGATTTTACAAGCCATAAAAATGGCATTGGCACGTAGAAATATGAAGATGTGCCTAAACCCACCTACCACCCTATCGATCCACGGCTTGCGCATCCCGTCTCTCTGATCCACGGCTTGCGCATCCCGTCTCTCTGGTCGGCGTAGTGCCCGCCCGCTCATTTCGTTGGTTGGCTTAGGGATACGAAGTTTATTCCCCACCTAAGATCAGATCGGATCGAGGGTTGCGGCAGCAGGATCGGCAGCGCGCAGGTTTGATGAGGGATAGGGGGCCAAGTACCAGTACCCATCGCACATCATGTGCGCACACCCCCCCGACCACCCCGATCCTCGGAACCCCAATGCCGCCGGTCAGGTTCTCCGACGATGGTGCCTCGGTGAAGAAAAGTGCGGCACCAACACATGCCCAAGCCTAGCATGTGCTGTCGCAACCCTCGGTCCGATCTGATCTTAGACTGGTAATGAACTCCGTATGCTCAGACTGGGAATGAACTCCGTATGCCTAAGTCAACCCACAAAATGAGCGTGCAGGCGCTCAGCCGGCCAGATGGGTGGGATGCGCAAGCCAGGGATCGACCGAGTCCCTCTCTACGTGTTACCGATCCTACTACCACAACTGTCAGTCTGGTCTGATCTTAGAATGGGAATGAACTTTGTATACCTAATCCAACCGACGAAACGAGCGGGCGGGCGGGCAGGCGAACACTACGTCGACCAGATAGGGTGGTAGGTGGGTTTAGGCACATCTTTATATTTCTAAGTGCCAATGCCTTTTTTATGGCTTGTAAATTCATACAATGGTCCCTTAAGCCTTCGCGTGAAGTTTCATGGCAAGACGACTCATTTTTTATTTTTCATGATTTTTGAAGCTTTTTACGGTTCGGGATTTTTTAAAATTTTTTTGAAAGGAATTTTGGGCCCAAACTTGGTACACATGATCCCTGTATTTTTGTTGGCATGCACAAAAAAATTCAGCTAAAAAGTCGAAGTGTACAAGATTTTGTGACCATTTGAAAAAAGTGTCCCCATTTCAGACACTTTAATGGCTACTAGTAGCAAACCTGTAAAATCTCAAATGCTCTTTAAGGGGTGTGAGTTCTTGAGGTTTGATGAGGGATAGGGGGCCAATATAAGGGCCAAGTACCAGCACCCATCACACATCATGCGCGCACGCCCCTCCCCCGTCCCCCCCGATCACCGAAACCCCAATGTCGCCGGTCAGGTTCTCCTGCAATGCTCCGTCGATGGTGCCCTGACGAAGAAAAATGCGGCACCAGAACATGCTCGAGCCCAGCATGTGCTTCCGTAACCCTCGGTCCGGTCCGATCTTTGACTGGGAATGAACTACATATGCTTAGACTGAGAATGAACTCCGTATGCCTAAGTCAACCCACAAAATGAGCGTACGGGCACTCAACCGGTAGAGGGGCAGATGTGCAAGCCAGGGATCAGCCAGGTCCCCCTCTGCATGCTGCTGATCCACTATCGCAACCCTCAGTTTGGTCCAATCTTAGACTAGGAATGAACTCCATATGCCTAAGCCAACCGACGAAACGAGCGGGCGGGCGGACAGGCGGGCACTACGCTGGCCAGAGAGACGGGATGCGCAAGCCGTGGATCGATAGGGTGGTAGGTGGGTTTAGGCACATCTTCATATTTTTGCGTGCCAATGCCATTTTTATGGCTTGTAAATTCATACAATGGTCCCTTAGGCCTTCACGTGAAGTTTCATGGCAACAGGACTCGTTTTGTATTTTTCATGATTTTTGAAACTTTTTGCGGTTCGGGATTTTTTAAAATTTTTTCGAAAGGAGTTTTGGCCCCAAACTTGGTAGATGTGATCCTTATATTTTTGTTGGCATGCACAAAAAAATTCAGCTAAAAACTCGAAGTGTACAAGATTTTGTGACCATTTGAAAAACGTATCCCCATTTCAGACACTTTAATGGCTACTGGCAGCAAACCTGTAAAATCTCAAATGCTCTTTAAGGAGGTGTGAGTTCTCGACATTTGATGAGGGATAGGGGCCAATATAAGGGCCAAGTACCAGCACCCATCACACATCATGTGCGTACACCCCCCCGGCCCGCCCGATCGTCGGAACCTCAATACCGTCGATCAGGTTCTCCAATGATGCTCCGACGATGGTGCCCCGGCGAAGAAAAATATGGCACCAACATATGGCCAGGCCCAGCATGTGCTGTTGCAACCCTCGGTCTGGTCTGATCTTAGACTGGGAATGAACTCTGTATGCTTAGACTGGGAATGAACTCCGTATGCCTAAGTCAACCCATAAAATGAGCGTACGGGTGCTCAACTGGCCTGAGGGGCGGGATGCGCAAGCTGGGGATTGGTCGGGTCCCCCTCTACGTGCTGCTGATCCAGCTGCCGTGACCCTTAGTCTGGTCCAATCTTAGATTGGGAATGAACTCCGTATTCCTAAGCCAACTAACGAAATGAGCGGATGGGCAGACGGGCACTATGCCGGCCAAAGAGACGGGACGCGCAAGCCGTGGATCGTGATAGGTGGGTTTAGGCACATCTTCATATTTCTGTGTGCCAATACCATTTTTATGGCTTGTAAATTCATACAATGGTCCCTTAAGCCTTCATGTGAAATTTCATGGCAAGACGACTCGTTTTCTATTTTTCACGATTTTTTAAACTTTTTGCAGTTCGGGATTTTTTAAAATTTTTTTGGAAGGAGTTTTGGCCCCAACCTTGGTAGACGTGATCCTTGTATTTTTTTTAGCATGCACAAAAAAATTCAGCTAAAAACTCGAAGTGTACAAGATTTTGTGACCATGTGAAAAAAGTGTCCCCATTTCAGACACTTTAATGGCTACTGGCAGCAAACCTGTGAAATCTCAAATGCTCTTTAAGGGGGTGTGTGTTCTTAAGGTTTGATGAGGGATAGGGGGCCAATATAAGGGCCAAGTACCAGCACGCATCACACATCATGTGCACACACCCCCCCTCGGCCCCCTCGATCGCCGGATCCCCAACGCCTCTGATCTGGTTCTTCGACGATGCTCCGACGATGGTGCCCCGGTGAAGAAAAATGCAGCACCAGCACATGCCCGAGCCCAGCATGAGCTACCATAACCCTCGGTCTAGTCTGATTTTTGACTGGGAATGAACTTCTTATGCTTAGACTGGGAATGAATTCAGTATGCCTAAGTCAACCCACGAAACGAGCGTGCGGGCGGTCAACCGACCAGAGGGGCAGGATGCGCAAGCCGAGGATCGGCCAGGTCTCGCTCTGCATGCTGCCGATCCTGCTGCTGCAACCCTCGGTTCGGTCCGATCTTAGACTGGGTATGAACTCCGTATGCCTAAGCTAACCGACGAAACGAGCGGGCGGGAGGGCAGGCGGGCACTACACCGGCTAGAGAAAGGATGCGCAAGCCGTGGATCGATAGGGTGGTAGGTGGGTTTCGGCACATCTTCATATTTTTGCATGCCAATGCCATTTTTATGGCTTGTAAATTCATACAATGGTCCCTTAAGCCTTCGTGTGAAGTTTCATAGCAAGATGACACGTTTTCTATTTTTCTTGATTTTTGAAACTTTTTTCGGTTCGGGATTTTTTAAAATTTTTTTGGAAGGAGTTTTAGCCCCAAACTTGCTAGACGTGATCCTTGTATTTTTTTTGGCATGCACAAAAAAAATTTAGCTAAAAATGCAAAGTGTACAAGATTTTGTGACCATTTGAAAAAAGTGTCCCCATTTCAGATACTTTAATGGCTACTGGCAGCAAACCTGTAAAATCTCAAATACTCTTTGAGGGGGTGTGAGTTCTCAAGGTTTGATGAGGGATAGGGGGCCAATATAAGAGCCAAGTATCGCACCAATCACACATCATGTGCGCACACCCCCCGGCCCCCCGATCGCTGGAACCCCAATACCGTCGGTCAGGTTCTCCGGCGATGCTCCGACGATGGTGCCCCGGCGAGGAAAAATGCGGCACCAACACATGCTCGAGCCAAGCATGTGCTGCCGTAACCCTAGGTTCGGTCTGATCTTAGACTGGGAATGAACTCCGTATGCTTAGACTAGGAATGAAATCTGTATGCCTAAGTCAACCCATGAAACGAGCGTGCGGGTGCTCAGCCGGCCATAGGGGTGGGATGCGAAGCTGGGGATCGGCCGGGTCCCCCTCTACGTGCTGCTGATCCTACTGCCGCAACCCTCAATCCGGTCTAATCTTAGACTGAGAATGAACGCCATATGCGTAAGCCAATCGACGAAACGACCGTGCGGGCAGGCGGGCACTACGTCGGCCAGAAAGACGGGATGCGCAAGCCGTGGATCGATAGGGTGGTAAGTGGTTTAGGCACATCTTCATATTTCTCTGTGCCAATGCCATTTTTATGGCTTGTAAATTCATACAATGGTCCCTCAAGCCTTCACGTGAAGTTTCATGGCAAGACGACTTGTTTTCTATTTTTCACGATTTTCAAAACTTTTTGCGTTCGGGATTTTTTAAAATTTTTTCGAAAGGAGTTTTGGCCCCAAGCTTGGTAGACGTGATCCTTGTAATTTTGTTGGCATGCACAAAAACATTCAGCTAAAAACTCAAAATGTACAAGATTTTTGACCATTTGAAAAAAGTGTCCCCATTTCAGACACTTTAATGGCTACTGGCAGCAAACTTGTAAAATCTCAAATGCTCTTTAAGGGGGTGTGAGTTCTCGAGGATTGATGAGAGATAGGGGGCCAATATAAGGGCCAAGTACCAGCACCCTTCGCACATCATGTGCGCACACCTCCCTCCCGGCCCCCCTGATCGCCGGAACCCTAATACCGCCGGTCAGGTTCTCCGGTGATGGTGCCCCGACGAAGAAAAATGCAACACCAACACATGCCCGAGCCTAGCATGTGCTGTCGCAACCCTTGGTCTGGTCTGATCATAGACTAAGAATGAACTCCATATGCTTAGACTGGGAATGAACTTCGTATGCCTAAGTCAACCTACGAAATGAGCGTGCGGGAGCTCAGCCGGCCAGGGGGCCAGGATGCGCAAGCCAGGGATCGGACGGGTCCCCCTCTGGATGCTGCCGATCCTGCTATTGCAACCTTCAGTCTGGTCTGATCTTAGACTAGGAATGAACTCCGTATGCCTAAGCCAACCGACGAAATGAGCGGGCCGGCGGGCGGGCACTATGTCGGCCAGAGAGACGGGATGCGCAAGTCGTGGATCGATAGGGTTGTAGGTTAGTTTAGGCACATCTTCATATTTTTGCATGCCAATGGCATTTTTATGGCTTGTAAATTCATACAATGGTCCCTTAAGCCTTCATGTGAAGTTTCATGGCAAGACGACTCGTTTTCTATTTTTCATGATTTTTGAAACTTTTTACGGTTCGGGATTTTTTTAAATTTTTTCGGAAGGAGTTTTGGCCCCAAACTTGGTAGACGTGATCCTTGTATTTTTGTTGGCATGCACAAAACAATTCAGCTAAAAACTCGAAGTGTAAAAGATTTTATGACCATTTGAAAAAAGTGTCTCCATTTCAGACACTTTAATGGCTACTGGCAGCAAACCTGTAAAATCTCAAATGCTTTTTATGGGGGTGTTAGTTCTCGCTGTTTGATGAGGGATAAGGGGCCAATATAAGGGCCAAGTACCAGCACCCATCGCACATCATGTGCGCACACCCCCTCTGGCCCCCCGATCGTCGGAACCCCAATGCCGTCGGTCAGGTTCTCCGGCGATGCTCCGGTGATGCTGCCTCGACGAAGAAAAATGTGGCACCAACACATGCCCGGGCCCAGCATGTGTAACCGTAACCCTCGGTCCGGTCCAATCTTAGACTGCGAATGAACTCTGTATGCTTAGACTGTGAATGAACTCCGTATGCCTAAGTCAACCCACGAAATAAGGGCACGGGTGCTCAACCGACCAGAAGGGCGGGATGCATCAAGCCGGGGATCAGCCAGGACCCCCTCTATGTGCAGTCGATCTCGCTGCTGCAACCCTCGTCTGGTCTGATCTTAGACTGGGAATGAACTCCGTATGCCTAAGCCAACCGACGAAATGAGCAGGCGGACGGGTGGGTGGGCACCACGCCGGCCAGAGACACAGGATGTGCAAGCCGTGGATCGATAGGGTGGTAGGTGGGTTTAGGTACATCTTCATATTTTTACATGCCAATACCATTTTTATGGCTTGTAAATTCATACAATGGTCCCTTAAGCCTTCACGTGAAGTTTCATGGCAAGACGACTCGTTTTTTATTTTTCACGATTTTTAAAACTTTTTGCGGTTCGGGATTTTTTAAAATTTTTTTGGAATGAGTTTTAGCCCTAAACTTGGTTGACGTGATCCTTGTATTCTTGTTGGCATGCACAAAAAAATTCAGCTAAAAACTCAAAGTGTACAAGATTTTGTGACCATTTGAAAAAAGTGTCCCCATTTTATACACTTTAATGGCTACTAGCAGCAAACCTGTAAAATCTCAAATGCTCTTTAAAGGGTGTGAGTTCTCAATGTTTGATGAGGAATAGGGGGCCAATATAAGGGCCAAGTACCAGCACCCATCACACATCATGTGCGCACACCCCCGGCCCCCCCGATCGTTGGAACCCCAATGCCGCCGATCAGGTTTTCCAACGATGCTCCGACGATGGTGCCCTAGTGAAGAAAAATGTGGCACCAACACATGCCCGACCCCAGCCTGTGCTGCCGTAACCCTCGGTCCAGTTCGATCTTAGACTGGGAATGAACTCCATATGCCTAAGTGAACCCATGAAACGAGCGTGCGGGTGCTCAACCGGCCAGAGGGGCGGGATGCGCAAGCCGGGGATTGGCCGGGTCCACCTCTGCATGCTGTCGATCCTGCTGCGACAACCCTCAATCCAGTCTGATCTTAGACTAGGAATGATCTTCGTATGCCTAAGCCAACCGTCGAAATGAGCGGGCGGCCGGGTAGGCGGGCACTACGTCGGCCAGAGAGACGGGATGCGCAAGCTGTGGATCGATAGGGTGGTAGGTTGGTTTAGGCACATCTTCATATTTCTGCATGCCAATGCCATTTTTATGGCTTGTAAATTCATACAATGGTCCCTTAAGCCTTCATGTGAAGTTTCATGGCAAGACGAATCGTTTTCTATTTTTCACAAATTTTGAAACTTTTTACAGTTCGGGACTTTTTAAAATTTTTTCAAAAGGAGTTTTGGCCCCAAAACTTGGTAGACGTGATCCCTGCACTTTTGTTGGCATGCATAAAAAAATTCAGCTAAAAACTCGAAGTGTACAAGATTTTTTGATCATTTGAAAAAACTGTCCCCATTTCAGACACTTTAATGGCTACTGGAAGCAAACCTGTAAAATCTCAAATGCTCTTTAAGGGGGTGTGAGTTCTCCAGGTTTGAAGAGGGATAAGGGGACAATATAAGGGCCAAGTACCAGCACCTATTGCACATCATGTGCGAACACCCCCCGGCCCCCCCGATCGTCGGAACCCTAATGCTGCCGGTCAGGTTCTCCGGCGATGCTCTGGCGATGGTGCCCCGGTGAAGAAAAATGCAGCACCAGCAAATGCCGAGCCTAACATGTGCTGCCCCCAACCATCAGTCTGGTCCGATCTTAGACTAGGAATGAACTCCGTATGCTTAGACTGGGAATGAACTCCATATGCCTAAGTCAACCCAAGAAACGAGCGTGCGGGCGCTCAGTCGGCCAGAGGGGCGGGATGCGTAAGCCGGGGATCGATCGGGTCCCCCTCTGCGTGCTGCCGATCCTACTGTCGTAACCCTCAGTCTGGTTCAATCTTAGACTACGAATGAACTCCGTACGTCTAAGCCAATCGACGAAACGAGCGGCCGGGCGGGCGGGGTAGCAGGCACTACGCCGGTCAGAGTGATGCGATTAGCAAGCCGTGGATCGATAGGGTGGTAGGTGGGTTTAGGCACATCTTCATAATTCTACGGGCCAATGCCATTTTTATGGCTTGTAAATTCATACAATGGTCCCTTAAGCCTTCACATGGAGTTTCATGGCAAGACGACTCGTTTTCTATTTTTCACGATTTTTGAATCTTTTTGTGGTTCGGGATTTTTTAGAATTTTTTCAGAAGGCGTTTTGGCCCTAAACTTGGTAGACATGGTCCTTGTATTTTTGTTGACATGCACAAAAAAAGTCAGCTTAAAACTCGAAGTGTACAAGATTTTGTGACCATTTGAAAAAAGTGTCCCCATTTCAGACACTTTAATGGCTACTGGCAGCAAACCTGTAAAATCTAAAATGCTCTTTGAGGTGTGAGTTCTTGAGGTTTGATGAGGGATAGGGGGCCAATATAAGGGCCAAGTACCAGCACCCATTGCACATCATGTGTGCACACCCACCCCGCCCTCCCGATCACCGGAACCCCAATGCCGCTGGTCAGGTTCTCCGGCGATGCTCCGGTGATGGTGTCCCGGTGAAGAAAAATGCGGCACCAGCACATGCCCGAGCCCAGAATGTGCTGCTGCAACCCTCAGTCCGGTCCGATCTTAGACTGGGAATGAAATACGTATGCTTAGACTGGGAATGAACTCCGTATTCCTAAGTCAACCCACGAAACGAGCGTGCGGGCGCTCAGTCGGTCGGAGGGGCGGGATGCGCAACCTGAGTCCCCTTCTGCGTACTGTAGATCCTGCTACCGTAACCCTCGGCCCGGTCTGATCTTAGAATCGGAATGAACTCCGTATGCCTAAGCCAATCGATGAAACGGGCGGGCGGACGGGTGGACAAGCGGGCGGGCACTAAGTCGACCAGAGAGGCAGGATAAGCAAGCCGTAGATCGATAGGGTGATAGGCGGGTTTAGGCACATCTTCTTATTTCTGCATGCCAATGCCATTTTTATGGCTTGTAAATTCATACAATTGTCCCTTAAGCCTTCACGTGAAGCTTCATGGCAAGACGACTCAATTTCTATTTTTCATGATTTTCGAAACTTTTTACGGTTCGGGATTTTTAAAATTTTTTGGAAGGAGTTTTGGCCCTAAACTTGGTAGACATGATCCTTGTATTTTTTTTGGCATGCACAAAAAAATTCAGCTAAAAACTTTACGGTGTACAAGATTTTGTGACCATTTGAAAAAAGTGTCCCCATTTCAGACACTTTAATAGCTACTGGCAGCAAACCTGTAAAATCTTAAATGCTCTTTAAGGGGGTGTGAGTTCTCGAGGTTTGATGAGGGATAGGGTGCCAATATAAGGGCCAAGTACCAGCACCCATCGCACATCATGTGCGCACACCCCCCCGACCCCCCGATCGTCGGAACCTCAATGCCGCCGGTCAGGTTCTCTGACGATGGTGCCCCGACGAAAAAAAATACGGCACCAGCACATGCCCGAGCCTAGCATGTGCTGCTGCAACCCTCAGTCCTGTCTGATCTTAGACTGGGAATTAACTTTGTATGCTTAGACTGGAATGAACTCCGTATGCCTAAGCCAACCGACGAAACGAGCAGTCAGGTGGGCGGGCGGGCATTACACCGGCCAGAGAGACGGGATGCGCAAGTCGTGGATCGATAGGGTGGTAGGTGGGTTTAGGCACATCTTCATATTTCTGCGTGCATTGCCATTTTTATGGCTTGTAAATTCATACAATGGTCCCTTAAGCCTTCACGTGAAGTTTCAAGGCAAGACGACTAGTTTTCTATTTTTCATGATTTTTGAAACTTTCTGCGGTTTGGGATTTTTTAAAATTTTTTCGGAAAAAGTTTTGGCCCCAAACTTGGTAGACGTGATCCTTGTATTTTTGTTGGCATGCACAAAAAAATTCAGCTAAAAACTCGAAGTGTACAAGATTTTGTGACCATTTGAAAAAAGTGTCCCCATTTCAGACACTTTAATGGCTACCAGCAGCAAACCTATAAAATCTCAAATGCTCTTTAAGGGGGTGTGAGTTCTCGAGGTTTGATGAAGGATAGGGGCCAATATAAGTGCCAAGTACCAGCACCCATCGCACATCATGTGCGCACACCCCCTCGGCCCCCCTGATTGCCAGAACCCCAATGCTGTCGGTCAGGTTCTCCGGTGATGGTGCCTCAGCGAAGAAAAATACGGCACCAGCACATGCCCATGCCCAGCATGTGCATCCGCAACCCTCGGCCCGGTCTGATCATAGACTGGGAATGAACTCCGTATGCCTAAGTCAACCCACAAAATGAGCGTGCGGGCACTCAGCCGACCAGAGGGGCAGGATGCGCAAGCCGGGGATCGGTCGGGTCCCCCTCTGCCTGCTACCGATACTGTTGCTTTAACCCTCGGTCCGATGTGATCTTAGACTGGGAATGAACTCCGTATGCCTAAGCCAACCGACGAAACGAGCGGGCGGGCGGGCACTACGCCGGCCAAAGAGACGGCATGTGCAAGCCGTGGATCAATTGGGTCGTAGGTGGGTTAGGCACATCTTCATATTTCTGCATGCCAATGCCATTTTTATGGGTTGTAAATTTATACAATGGTCCCTTAAGCCTTCACGTGAAGTTTCATGGCAAGATGACTCGTTTTCTACTTTTCACGATTTACGAAACTTTTTACGGTTCAGGATTTTTTAAAATTTTTTCGTAAGGAGTTTTGGCCCCAAACTTGGTACACGTGATCCTTGTATTTTTGTTGGCATGCACAAAAAGTTGAGCTAAAAAATTGAAGTGTATAAGATTTTGTGACCATTTCAAAAAAGTGTCCCCATTTCAGACACTTTAATGGCTAGTAAGAGCAAACTTGTAAAATCTCAAATGCTCTGTAAGGGGGTGTGAGTTCTCGAGGTTTGATGAGAGATAGGGGGCCAATATAAGGGCCAAGTACCAGCACCCATCGCACATCACGTGCGCACACCCCCCGGCCCCCTGATCGCCAGAACCTCGATGCCGTCGGTCAGGTTCTCCGACGATGGTGCCCCGACGAAGAAAAATGGGAGTCCAGCACATGCTCGAGCCCAGCATGTGCTGTCATAACCCTCGGTCTGGTCCAATCTTAGACTGGGAATGGACTTTGTATGCTTAGACTGGGAATGAACTCCATATGCCAACGTCAACCCATGAAACGAGCAAGCAGGTGCTCAGTCGGCCAAAGGGGCGAGATGCGTAATCCGAGGATCGATCGAGTCCCGTTCTATGTGCTGTCGATCCCGTAGCCGTAACCCTCGGTTCGGTCTGATCTCAGACTGGGAATGAACTCCGTATGCCTAAGCCAACCGACGAAACGAGCGGGCAGGCGGGCGGGTGGGCACTACATCGGCCAGAGAGACGGGATGCGGAAGCCGTGAATCGATAGGGTGGTAGGTGGGTTTAGGCACATCTTCATATTTCTGCGTGCCATTGCCATTTTTATGGCTTGTAAATTCATACAATGGTCCCTTAAGCCTTCACGTGAAGTTTCAAGGCAAGACGACTAGTTTTCTATTTTTCATGATTTTTGAAACTTTCTGCGGTTTGGGATTTTTTAAAATTTTTTCGGAAAAATTTTTGGCCCCAAACTTGGTAGACGTGATCCTTGTATTTTTGTTGGCATGCACAAAAAAATTCAGCTAAAAACTCGAAGTGTACAAGATTTTGTGACCATTTCAAAAAAGTGTCCCCATTTTAGACACTTTAGTGGCTACTAACAGCAAACTTGTAAAATCTCAAATGCTCTTTAAGGGGGTGTGAGTTCTCGAGGTTTGATGAGGGATTGGGGGCCAATATAAGGGCAAAGTACCAGCACCCATCGCACATCATGTGCGCACACCCCCCAGGCACCCCCGATCGCCTGAACCCCAATGCCGTCGGTCAGGTTCTCCGGCGATGGTGCCCCGGCGAAGAAAAATGCGGCACCAGCACATGCCCGAGCCTAGTATGTGATCCGATCTTAGATTGGGAATGAACTCCGTATGCTTAGACTGGGAATAAACTCCGTATGCCAAAGTCAACCCACGAAACGAGCGTGCGGGCGGGATGCGCAAGTCGGGGATCGATCGGGTCCCCCTCTGCGTGCTGTCGATCCTGCTGCCGCAAACCTCGATCCGATCTTAGACTAGGAATGAACTCCATATGCCTAATCCAACCGACAAAACAAGCGGGCGGGTGGGCGGGCACTATGTCGGCCAGAGAGACGGGGTGCGCGAGCTGTGGATCGATAAGGTGGTAGGTGGGCTTAGACACGTATTCATATTTCTGTGTGCCAATGCCATTTTTATGGCTTGTAAATTCATACATTGGTCCCTTAAGCCTTCACGTGAAGTTTCATGGCAAGACGACTGGTTTTCTATTTTTCATGATTTTTGAAACTTTTTTCGGTCCGAGATTTTTTAAAATTTTTTCGCAAGGAGTTTTGACCGCAAACTTGGTAGACGTGATCCTTGTATTTTTGTTGGCGTGCAAAAAGAAATTCAGCTAAAAACTTGAAGTGTACAAGATTTTGTGACCATTTGAAAAATGTATCCCCATTTCAAACACTTTAATGGCTACAGGCAGCAAACCTGTAAAATCTCAAATGCTCTTTAAGGGGGTGTGAGTTCTCAAGGTTTGATGAGGGATAGGGGGCCAATATAAGGGCCAAGTACCAGCACCCATCGCACATCATGTGCGCACACCCCCTGGCCCCCTGATCGTCGGAACCCCAATGCTGTCGGTTAGGTTCTCCGATGATGCTCCGGCAATGGTGCCCCGGCGAAGAAAAATGCGACACCAGCACATGCTCGAGCCCAGCATGTGCTCCCGCAACCCTCGGTCCGGTCCGATGTTAGACTGGGAATGAGCTCCGTATGCTTAGACTAGGAATGAACTCCGTATGCCTAAGTCAACCCACAAAACGAGCGTGCGTGCGCTCAACCGACCAGAGGGGCGGGATATGCAAGCCGAGGATCGGTTGAGTCCCCCTCTGCGTGCTGCCGATCCTGCTGCCACAACCCTCGATCCAATCTAATCTTAGATTAGGAATGAACTCTGTATGCCTAAGCCAACCGACGAAAAGAGCGGGAGGGCGGGCGGGCAGGCACTACACCGACCAGAGAGACGGGATGCGCAAGCTGTGGATCGATAGGGTGGTAGGTAGGTTTAGGCACATCTTCATATTTCTACATGCCAATGCCATTTTTATGGCTTGCAAATTCATATATTGGTCCCTTAAGCCTTCACGTGAAGTTTCATGGCAAGACGACTCGTTTTCTATTTTTCACCATTTTCGAAACTTTTTGCTGTTCGAGATTTTTTAAAATTTTTTCGCAATGAGTTTTGTCCCCAAACTTGGAAGACGTAATCCTTGTATTTCTATTGGCATGCACCAAAAAATTCAGCTAAAAACTCGAAGTGTACAAGATTTTGTGACCATTTGAAAAAAGTGTCCACATTTCAGACACTTTAATGGCTACTGGCAGCAAACCTGTAAAATCTCAAATACTCTTTAAGGGGTTGTGAGTTCTCGAGGTTTGATGAGGGATAAGGGGCCAATATAAGGGCCAAGTACCTGCACCCAACGCACATAATGTGCGCACACCACCCCCCAGCCCCCCGATCATCGGAACCCAATGCCGTCGGTCAGGTTCTCCGGTGATGCTCCGGCGATGGTGCCCCGACGAAGAAAAATATGACACCAGCACATGCCCGACCCCAGCATGTGCTGCCGTAACCCTTGGTCCGGTCTGATCTTAGACTGGGAATGAACTCCGCATGCTTGATTGGGAATGAACTCCGTATACCTAAGTCAACCCACGAAACGAGTATGCGGGCGTTCAGTCGGCCAGAGGGGTGGGATGAACAAGCCGAGGATCGATCGGGTCCCCCTCTACGTGCTGCTGATCCTACTACCGTAACCCTCGATCTTGTCCAATCTTAGACTAGGAATGAACTCCGTATGCCTAAGCCGACTGACGAAACTAGTGGGCAGGCGGGCACTATGTCGACCAGAGAGACGGGATGCGCAAGCCGTGGATCGATAGGGTGGTAGGTGGGCTTAGGCATATCATCATATTTCTTTGTGCCAATGCCATTTTTATGGCTTGTAAATTCATACAATGGTCCCTTAAGCCTTCACGTGAAGTTTGATGGCAAGGCGACTCGTTTTCTATTTTTCATGATTTTTGAAACATTTTACGGTTCGGGATTTTTTAAAATTTTTTTGAATGGATTTTTGGGGCAAACTTGGTAGACGTGATCCTTGTATTTTTGTTGGCATACACAAAAAAATTCAGCTAAAAACTCAAAGTGTACAAGATTTTGTGACCATTTGAAAAAAGTGTCCCTGTTTCAGACACTTTAATTGCTACTGGTAGCAAACCTGTAAAATCTCAAATGCTCTTTAAGGGGGTGTGAGTTCTTGAGGTTTGATGAGGGATAGGGGGCCAATATAAGGGCCAAGTACCAGCACCCTTCGCACATCATGTGCGCACACCCCCCCTGGCCCCCCCGATCGCCGGAACCCCAATGCCGCCGGTCAGGTTCTCCGACGATGCTCTGGCGATGGTGCCCTGGCGAAGAAAAATACGGCACCAGCACATGCCCGAGCCCAGCATGTGCTGTTGCAACCCTCGGTCTGGTCCAATATTAGACTGGGAATGAACTCCGTATACTTAGACTGGAAATGAACTCCGTATGCCTAAGTCAACCCATGAAACGAGCGTGCGGGCGCTCAGCCGGCCAGAGGGGCAGGATACGTAAGCCGGGGATCGGTCGGGTCCCCCTCTGCATGCTGCTGATCCTGCTACTGCAACCCTTGGTCCGGTCTGATCTTAGATAGGTAATGAACTCTGTATGCCTAAGCCAACCGACGAAACGAGTGGGCGGGCGGGAGGGTGGGCGGGCACTACGCCGGCCAGAGAGACGAGATGCGCAAGTCGTGGATCGATAGGTTGGTAGGTGGGTTTAGGTACATCTTCATATTTCTGCGTGCCAATGCCATTTTTATGGCTTGAAATTTCATACAATGGTCCATGGCAAGAGGACTCGTTTTCTATTTTTCACAATTTTCAAAACTTTTTACGGTTCGAGATTTTTCAAACTTTTTTCAGTAGGAGTTTTGGCTCCAAAATTGGTAGACGCGATCCTTGTATTTTCATTGGCAAGCAAAAAAAAATTCAGCTAAAAACTCGAACTGTACAAGATTTTGTGACCATTTAAAAAAAGTGTCCCCATTCCAGACACTTTAATGGCTACTGGCAGCAAACCAGTAAAATCTCAAATGCTCTTTAAGGGGGTGTGAGTTTTGAGGTTTGATGAGGGATAGGGGGCCAATATAAGGGCCAAGTACTAGCACCCATCGCACATCATGTGCGCACACCCCCCGGCCCTACCGATCGCTGGAACCCTAATGCCGTCAGTTAGGTTCTCCGACGATGCTCCTGCGACGCTCCGGTGATGGTGCCCGGGCGAACAAAAATGTGGCACCAGCACATGCCCGAGCCTAGCATGTGCGGGCGCAACCCTCGGTCCGGTCCGATCTGGGAATGAACTCCGTATGCCTAAGTCAACCCACGAAATGAGTGTGCGGGCGTTCAGCTGGCCAGAGGGGTGGGATGATCAAGTCGGGGATCGACTGGGTCCCCCTCTGCGTGCTGCCGATCCTGTTACCGTAACCCTCTGCCCGGTCCGATCTTAGACTGGGAATGAACTCCGTATGCCTCAGCCAACCGACGAAATGAGTGGGCAGGTGGGCGGGAGGGCACTACGTCGGCCAGAGAGACGGGATGCGCAAGCCGTGGATCGATAGGGTGGTAGGTGGGTTTAGGCACATATTCATATTTTTGCATGCCAATGCCATTTTTATGGCTTTTAAATTCATACAATGGTCTCTTAAGCCTTCACGTGAAGTTTAATGGCAAGACGACTCGTTTTCTTTTTTTCACGATTTTTGAAACTTTTTATGGTTCCAAATTTTTTTAAATTTTTTTGGAAAGAGTTTTGGCCCCAAACTTGGTAGACATGATCCTTGTATTTTTTTTGGCATGCACAAAACAATTTAGCTAAAAACACGAAATGTACAAGATTTTGTGACCATTTGAAAAAAGTGTCCCCATTTTAGAGACTTTAAAGGCTACTGGCAGCAAACCTGTAAAATCTCAAATGCTCTTTAAGGGGGTGTGAGTTCTTGAGGTTTGATGAGGGATAGGGGGCCAATATAAGGGCCAAGTACCAGCACCCATCGCACATCATGTGCGCACAACCCCCCCCGACCCCCGATCGTCGGAACGCCAATGCCGCCGGTCAGGTTCTCCGGCGATGCTCCAGCGATGGTGCCCGGCGAAGAAAAATGTGGCACCAGCAAATGCCCGAGCCCAGCATGTGCTGCCACAACCCTCAGTCAAGTCTAATCTTAGATTGGGAGTGAACTCCGAATGCTTAGATTGGGAATGAACTCGGTATGCCTAAGTCAACCCACGAAACGAGCGTGCGGGTACTCAGTCGGCCAGAGGGGCGGGATGCGCAATCCAGGGATCGGTTGCGTCCCCCACTACGTGCTACCGATCCTGCTGCCACAAGCCTCGGTCTGGTCCAATCTTAGACTGGGAATCAACTCCGTATGCCTAAGCCAACCGACGAAACGAGCATGCGGGCGGGCGGGCAGGCACTACGTCGGCCAGAGAGACGGGATGCGCAGGTCGTGGATCGATAGAGTGGTAGGTGGGTTTAGGCACATCTTCATATTTTTGTGGCTTGTAAATTCATACAATGGTCCCTTAAGCCTTCACGTGAAGTTTCATGGCAAGACGACTCATTTTCTATTTTTCACAATTTTTGAAACTTTTTATGGTTCGAGATTTTTTAAAATTTTTTCGATTTTGGCCCCAAACTTGGTAGACGTGATCCTTGTATTTTTGTTGGCATGCACAAAACAATTCAGCTAAAAACTCGAAGTGTACAAGATTTTGTGACCATTTGAAAAAAGTGTCCCTATTTCAGACACTTTAATGGCTACTGGCAGCAAACCTGTAAAATCTCAAACGCTCTTTAAGGGGGTGTTAGTTCTCGAGGTTTGATGAGGGATAGGGGGCCAATATAAGGGCCAAGTACCAGCACCCACGGCACATCATGTGCGCACACCCCCCCGGCCCCCCCGATCGCCGGAACCCCAATGCCACCGGTTAGGTTCTCCGACGATGCTTCGGCGATGGCGCCTCGACGAAGAAAAATGCGGCACCAGCACATGCCCGAGCCAAGTATGTGCCGCCACAACCCTTGGTCCGATCCGATCTTAGACTGGGAATGAACTCCGTATGCTTAGACTGGGAATGAACTCCATATGCGTAAGTCAACGCACGAAATGAGTGTGCGGGAGCTTTGCCGACCAGAGGGGTGGGATGCGTAAGCCGGGGATCGGTCGAGTCCCCCTCTACGTGTAGCCAATCCTGCTACCGCAACCCTCGGTTCTGTCCGATCTTAGACTGGGAATGAACTCCGTATGCCTAAGCCAACCGACGAAATGAGCAGGCGAGCGGGCGGGTGGGCGAGCACTATGTCAGCCAGAGAGACGGGATGCGCAACCCGTGGATCGATAAAGTGGTAGGTGGGTTTAGGCACATCTTCATATTTCTGCGTGCCAATGCCATTTTTATGGCTTGTAAATTCATACAATGGTCCCTTAGGCCTTCACGTGAAGTTTCATGGCAAGACGACTCATTTTCTATTTTTCATGATTTTTGAAACTTTTTGAGGTTCGGGTTTTTTTAAAATTTTTTTGGAAGGAGTTTTGGCCCCAAATTTGGTAGACGTGATCCTTGTATTTTTGTTGGCATGCACAAAAAAATTCAGCTAAAAACTCAAAGTGTACAAGATTTTGAGACCATTTGAAAAAAGTGTCCCCATTTGAGACACTTTAATGGCTACTAGCAGCAAACCTATAAAATCTCAAATGCTCTTTAAGGGGGTGTGAGTTCTCGAGGTTTGATGAGGGATAGAGGGCCAATATAAGGGCCAAGTACCACCACCCATCGCACATCATGTGCGCACACCCCCCCGGCCCCCCCGATCGTCGAAACCCTAATGCCGTCGGTCAGGTTCTCTAGCGATGGTGCCCCGACGAAAAAAAATGCGGCACCAGCACATGCCACAACCCTTGGTCCGGTCTGATCTTAGACTGGGAATGAACTCCGTATGCTTAGACTGGGAATGAACTCCATATGCGTAAGTCAACCCACGAAATGGGCATGTGGGCGCTTTGCCGACCAGAGGGGCGGGATGCGCAAGCCAGGGATCAGTCGGGTCCCCCTCTACGTGCAGCCAATCCTGCTACCGCAACCCTCAGTTCAGTCTGATCTTATACTGGGAATGAACTCTGTATGCCTAAGCCAACCGACGAAATGAGCGGGCAGGCGGGCGGGCACTATGTTGGCCAGAGAGACGGGATGCGCAAGCCGTGGATCAATAGGGTGGTTGGTGGGTTTAGGCACATCTTCATATTTGTGCATGCCAATGCCATTTTTATGGATTGTAAATTCATACAATGGTCCCTTAAGCCTTCACGTCAAGTTTCATGGCAAGACGACTCGTTTTCTATTTTTCACGATTTTTGAAACTTTTTGCGGTTCGTGATTTTTTAAATTTTTTGGAAGGATTTTTGGCCCCAAACTTGGTAGACGTGATCCTTGTATTTTTGTTGGCATGCAAAAAAAAATTCAGCTAAAAACTCGAAGTGTACAAGATTATGTGACCAATTGAATATAGTGTCCCCATTTCAGACACTTTAATGGCTACTAGCAGCAAACCTGTAAAATCTTAAATGCTCTTTAAGGGGGTGTGAGTTCTCGAGGTTTTATTAGGGATAAGGGGGCAATATAAGGGCCAAGTACCAGCACCCATCGCACATCATGTGCGCACACCCCCCGGCCCCCCCGATCATCGGAACCCTAATGCCGCCGGTCAGGTTCTCTGGTGATGCTCCAACGATGGTGCCTGGTGAAGAAAAATGCAGCTCCAGCAAATGCCCGAGCCCAGCATGTGCTGCCACAACCCTCGGTCTGATCCAATCTTAGACTGGGAATGAACTCTGAATGCTTAGACTAGAATGAACTCAGTATGTCTAAGTCAACTCACGAAATGAGCGTACGGGTGCTCAGCCTACCAAAGGGGCGAGATGCGCAAGCCGGGGATCGGCCGGGTCCCCCTCTGCGTGCTGCCAATCCTACTACCACAGCCGTCGGTCCGGTCCGATCTTAGACTAGGAATTAACTCCGTATGCCCAAGCCAACCGACGAAACAAGCATGCGGGTGGGCGGGCGGGCACTACGCCGGCTAGAGAGACGGGATACGCAAGTCATGGATCGATAGAGTGGTAGGTGAGTTTAGGCACATCTTCATATTTCTGCATGCCAATGCCATTTTTATGGCTTGTAAATTCATACAATGGTCCCTTAAGCCTTCGTGTGAAGTTTCATGGCAAGACGACTCATTTTCTATTTTTTACAATTTCTGAAACTTTTTGCGGTTCAGGATTTTTTAAAATTTTTTTGGAAGGAGTTTTAGCCCCAAACTTGGTAGACGTGATCCTTGTATTTTTTTTGGCATGCACAAAAAAATTCAGCCAAAAACTCGAAGTGTACAAGATTTTGTGACTATTTGAAAAAAGTGTCCCAATTTCAGACACTTTAATGGCTACTGGCAGCAAACATGTAAAACTCAAATGCTCTTTAAGGGGGTGTGAGTTCTCAAGGTTTGATGAGGGATAGGGGCCCAATATAAGGGCCAAGTACCAGCACCCATCGCACATCATGTGCGCACACCCCCAGGCCCCCCCGATCGCCGGAACCCCAATGCCGTCTGTCAGGTTCTCCGTCGATGGTGCCCCGACGAAGAAAAATGCGGCACCAGCACATGCCCGATCCCAGCATGTGCTGCCGCAACCTTCAGTCCGTCCGATCTTAGACTGGGAATGGAGTCCGTATGCTTAGACTGGGAATGAACTCCGTATCCCTAAGTCAACCCATGAAACGAGTGTGCGGGCGCTCAGCCGGCCAGAGGGGTGGGATGCGCAAGCCGGGGATCGGTCGGGTCCCCCTCTTGTGCTGCTGATCCTATGACTGCAACCCTTGGTCCGGTCCAATCTTAGACCGGGAATGAACTCCGTATGCCAAAGCCAATCGACGAAATGAGCGGGCTGGCGGGCGGTCGGGCACTACGCCGGCCAGAGAGACGGGATGCGCAAGCCGTGGATCGATAGGGTGGTAGGTGGGTTTAGGCACATCTTCATATTTCTGCATGCCAATGCCATTTTTATGGCTTTTAAATTTATTAAATGGTCCCTTAAGCCTTCACGTGAAGTTTCATGGCAAGACGACTCGTTTTCTATTTTTCATGATTTTTAAAACTTTTTACGGTTTGGGATTTTTTAAAATTTTTTCGGAAATATTTTTTACCCCAAACTTGGTAGACGTGATCCTTGTATTTCTGTTGGCATGCACAAAAAAATTCAGCTAAAAACTCAGAGTGTACAAGATTTTGTGACCATTTGAAAAAAGTGTCCCCATTTCAGACACTTTAATGGCTACTGGCAGCAAACCAGTAAAATCTCAAATGCTCTTTAAGGGGTTGTGAGTTCTCGAGGTTTGATGAGGGATAGGGGGCCAATATAAGGGACAAGTACCAGCACCCATCGCACATCATGTGCGCACACCCCCCTGACCCCCCCGATCGCCGGAACCCCAATGCCGTCGGTCAGGTTCTCCGACGATGCTTCGGCGATGGTGCCCCTGCGAAGAAAAATGCGGCACCAGCACATGCAAGAGCCAAGCATGTGCTGCCGTAACCCTCAGTTTGGTCCAATCTTAGACTGGGAAAGAACTCCATATGCCTAAGCCAACTGACGAAATGAGCGGGCGGGCACTACGCCGGCCAGAGGGACGAGATGCGCAAGCCATGGATCGATAGGGTGGTAGGTGCGTTTAGGCACATCCTCATATTTCTACATGCCAATGCCATTTTTATGGCTTGTAAATTCATACAATGGTCCCTTAAGCCTTCACGTGTAGTTTCATGGCAAGACGACTCGTTTTCGATTTTTCACGATTTTTGAAACTTTTTACGGTTCAAGATTTTTTAAATTTTTTCAGAAGGATTTTTTGCCCCAAACTTGGCAGATGTGATACTTTTATTTTTGTTGGCATGCATAAAAAAATTCAGCTAAAAACTCAAAGTGTACAATATTTTGTGACCATTTGAAAAAAGTGTCCCCATTTTAGACACTTTAATGGCTACTGGCAGCAAACCAGTAAAATCTCAAATGCTCTTTAAGGGGGTGTGAGTTCTTGAGGTTTGATGAGGGATAGGGGGCCAATATAAGGGCCAAGTACCAGCACCCATCGCACATCATGTGCGCACACCACCCCCCGATCGTCGGAACCCCAATGCCGCCGGTCAGGTTCTCCGACGATGCTGCGACGATGGTGCCCCAGCTAAGAAAAATACGGCACCAGCACATGCCCGAGCCCAACATGTGCTGCCAGAACCCTCGATCCGGTCTGATCTTAGACTGGGAATGAACTCCGTATGCTTAGACCGGGAATGATCTCCGTCTGCCTAAGTCAACCCAGGAAACGAGCGTGCGGGCGCTCAGCCGGCCAGAAGGGTGGGATGCACAAGCCAGGGATCGGTCGAGTCCCCCTCTGCGTACTGCCGATCCTGCTGCCGCAACCCTCAGTTCGGTCCGATCTTAGATTGGGAATGAACTCCGTATGCCTAAGCCAACTAATGAAACGAGCACGCGGGCGGGCAGGTGGGCACTATACCGACCAGAGAGACGGGATGCGTAAGCCGTGGATCGATAGGGTGGTAGGTGGGTTTTGCACATCTTCATATTTCTACGTGCCAATGCCATTTTTATGGCTTGTAAATTCATACAATGGTCCCTTAAGCCTTCACGTTAAGTTTCATGGCTAGACGACTCGTTTTCTATTTTTCAAGATTTTCGAAACTTTTTATGGTTCAGGATTTTTAAAATTTTTTCGGAAGGAGTTTTGGCCCAAACTTGGTAAACGTGATCCTTGTATTTTTGTTGGCATGCACAAAACAATTCAGCTAGAAACTCGAAGTGTACAAGATTTTGTGACCATTTGAAAAAAGTGTCCCCATTTGAGACACTTTAATGGCTGCTGGCAACAAACCTGTAAAATCTGAAATGCTCTTTAAGGGGGTGTGAGTTCTTGAGGTTTGATGAGGGATAGGGGGCCAATATAAGGGCCAAGTACCAGCACCCATCGCACATCATGTGCGCACACCCCCCCGGCCCCCCGATCGCCGGAACCCTAATGCCACCGGTCAGGTTCTCCGGTGATGCTCCGACGATGGTGCCCCGCTAAAGAAAATTATGGCACCAGCACATACCCGAGCCTAGCATGTGCTGCTGCAACCCTCATTCTGATCCGATCTTAGACTGGGAATGAACTCTGTATACCTAAGTCATCCCGTAAAACGAGCGTGCGGGCGCTCAGCCATCCAGAGGGGCAAGATGCGTAAGCCAAGGATCGGTCAGGTCCCCTTCTACTGTTATCGATCTGCTGTCACAACCCTTGGTCCGGTCTGATCTTAGACTGGGAATGAACTCCGTATGCCTAAGCCAACCGACGAAACGAACGGGCAGGTGGGTGGGCAGGCACTACGCCGACCAGAGAGATGGGATGCGCAAGCCATGGATCGATAGGCTGGTAGGTGGGTTTAGGCACATCTTCATATTTCTGCATGGAAATGCCATTTTTATGACTTGTAAATTCATACAATGGTCCTTTAAACCTTCACGTGAAGTTTCATGGCAAGACGACTCGTTTTCTATTTTTCACGATTTTTGAAACTTTTTACGGTTCGTGATTTTTTAAAAATTTTTTTGGAATGAGTTTTAGCCCCAAACATGGTAATCGTGATCCTTGTATTTTTGTTGGCATGCATAAAAAAATTCTGCTAAAAACTCGAAGCGTACAAGATTTTGTGACCATTTGAAAAAAGTGTCCCCATTTCAGACACTTTAATGCCTACTGGCAACAAACCTATAAAATCTCAAATGCTCTTTAAGGGGGTGTGAGTTCTCGAGGTTTGATGAGGGATATGGGGCCAATATAAGGGCCTAGTACCAGCACCCATCGCACGTCATGTGCACACACCCCCCCGGCCCCCCTCGATCGCCGAAACCGTAATGCCGTCGATCAGGTTCTCCGATGATGCTCCGGTGAAGAAAAATGCGGCACCAGCACATGCTCAAGCCCAGCATGTGCTGCCGCAACCCTCGGTCTGATCCGATCTTAGACTGGGAATGAACTCCGTATGCTTAGATTGGGAATGAACTCCGTATGCCTAAGTCAACCCATGAAATGAGCGTGCGGGCGCTCAGCCTGCCAGAGGGGTGGGATGCGCAAGCCAAGGATCGGCCGGGTCCCCCTCTACGTGCTGCCGATCCTGCTATTGTAACCCTTGGTCCGGTCCAATCTTAGACTAGGAATGAACACCGTATGCCTAAGCCAACCCACGAACGAGCGGCCGGGCGGACGGGCAGGCACTACGCCGGCCAGAGATACGGGATGCGTAAGCCATGGATCGATAGGGTGGTAGGTGGGTTTAGGCACATCTTCATATTTCTGCATGCCAATGCCATTTTTGTGGCTTGTAAATTCATACAATGGTCCCTTAAGCTTCACGTGAAATTTCATGGCAAGACGACTTGTTTTCTATTTTTCACGATTTTCAAAACTTTTATGGTTTGAGATTTTTTAAAATTTTTTTGAAAGGATTTTCGGCCCCAAACTTGGTAGTCGTGATCCTTGTATTTTTGTTGGCATGCACAAAAAAATTCAACTAAAAACTCAAAGTGTAAAAGATTTTGTGACCATTTGAAAAAAGTGTCCCCATTTCAGAGACTTTAATGGCTACTGGCAGCAAACCTGTAAAGAGCAAAATCTCAAATGCTCTTTAAGGGGGTGTGAGTTCTTGAGGTTTGATGAGGGATAGGGGGCCAATATAAGGGCCAAGCACCAGCACCCATCACACATCATGTGCGCACACCCACCCGGCCCCCCCGATTGTCGGAACCCCAATGCTGCCAGTCAGGTTCTCCGGTGATGCTACGGTGATGGTGCCCCAGTGAAGAAAGATGCGGCACCAGCACATGCTCGAGCCCAGCATGTGCTGCCACAACCCTCGGTCCGGTCCAATCTTAGATTGGGAATGAGCTTCGTATGCTTACACTGGGAATGAACTTCGTATGCCTAAGTCAACCCATGAAACAAGCGTGCGGGCGCTTACCCCATCTTGCTGCCGCAACCCTCGGTCCAGTCCAATCTTAGACTAGGAATGAACTCCGTATGCCTAAGCCAACTGCCGAAACGAGCGGGCGAGCTGGTGGGCACTAAGCCGGTAAGAGAGACGGGATGCGCAAGCCGTGGATCGATACGGTGGTAGGTGGGTTTAGGCACATCTTCATATTTCTACGTGCCAATGCCATTTTTATGGCTTGTAAATTCATACAATGGTCCCTTAAGCCTTCACGTTAAGTTTCATGGCAAGATGACTCGTTCTCTATTTTTCATGATTTTTGAAACTTTTGCGGTTCAAGATTTTTTAAAATTTTTTCGGTAGGAGTTTTGGCCCCAAACTTGGTAGACGTGATCCTTGTATTTTTGTTGGCATGCACAAAAAACTTTAGCTAAAAACTCAGAGTGTACAAGATTTTGTGACCATTTGAAAAAAGAGTCCCCATTTCAGACACTTTAATGGCTACTGGCAGCAAACCTGTAAAATCTCAAATGCTCTTTAAGGGGGTGTGAGTTCTCGAGGTTTGATGAGGGATAGGGGCCAATATAAGGGCCAAGTACCAGCACCCATCGCACATCATGTGCACACACCCCCCCGACCGCCCAATCGCCGGAACCCCAATGTCGCCGGCTAGGTTCTCCGGCGATGGTGCCCCGATGAAAAAAAATGCGACACCAACACATGCCCGAGCGCAGCATGTGCTGTCGCAACCCTCGGTTTGGTCTGATCTTAGACTCGGGATGAACTCCATATGCTTAGACTGGGAATGATCTCCGTATGCCTAAGTCAACCCACAAAAATGAGCGTGCGGGTGCTCAACCGGCCAGAGGGGTGGGATGCGTAAGCCGGGGATCGGTCGGGGCCATCTTTGCACGCTGTCGATCCTACTACCACAACCCTCGGTCTGGTCTGATCTTAGACTATGAATGAACTCCGTATGCCTAAGCCAACCGACGAAACGAGCGGGCGGGCTGGCGGGCGGGCATTACGTCGGTCAGAGAGACGGGATGCACAAGCCGTGAATCAATAGGGTGGTAGGTGGGTTTAGGCACATATTCATATTTTTAGCGTGCCAATGCCATTTTTATGGCTTGTAAATTCATACAATGGTCCCTTAAGCCTTCATGTGAAGTTTCATGGTAAGACGACTCGTTTTCTATTTTTCATGATTTTAGAAACTTTTTGCGGTTCGGGATTTTTTAAAATTTTTTTGAAAGGAGTTTTGGCCCTAAACTTGGTAGACATGATCCTTGTATTTTTGTTAGCATGCACAAAAACATTCAGCTAAAAACTCGGAATGTGCAAGATTTTGTAACCATTTGAAAAAAGTGTCCTATTTCAGACACTTTAATGGCTACTGGCAGCAAACCTGTAAAATCTCAAATGCTGTTTAAGGGGGTGTGAGTTCTCCAGGTTTGATGAGGGATAGGGGACCAATATAAGGGCCAAGTACCAGCACCCATCGCACATCATGTGCGCACACGCCCCCGGCCTCCCCGATCACCGGAACCCCAATGCCGCCGGTCAGGTTCTCCGGCGATGCTCCGACGATGGTGCCCCGACAAAGAAAATTACGGTACCAACACATGCCTGAGCCTAGCATGTGCTGCCGCAACCCTCGGTCCATTCCAATCTTAGACTGGGAATGAACTCCATATGCTTAGACTGGGAATGAACTCTATATGCCTAAGTCAACCCACGAAATGAGCGTGCGGGTGCTCAGCCGGCCCGAGGGGCGGGATGCGCTTGTCGGGGATCGATCGGGTCCCCCTCTGCGTGCTTCCGATCCTGCTGTCACAACCCTCGGTCTAGTCTAATCTTAGACTAGGAATGAACTCCATATGCCTAAGCCAACCAACAAAACGAGCGGGCGGGCGGGCGGGCACTACGCCTGCCAGAGAGATGGGATACGCAAGCCGTGGTCGATAGGGTGGTAGGTGGGTTTAGGCACATCTTCATATTTCTACATGCCAATGCCATTTTTATGGCTTGTAAATTCATACAATGGTCCCTTAAGCCTTCATGTTAGGTTTCATGGCAAGACGACTCGTTTTCTATTTTTAACTATTTTTGAAACCTTTTACGGTTCGAGATTTTTTAAAATTTTTTCGGAAGAATTTTTGGCCCAAAACTTGTTAGAAGTGATCCTTGTATTTTTGTTGGCATGCACAAAAAAATTCAGCTAAAAACTCGAAGTGTACAAGATTTTGTGACCTTTTGAGAAAAGTGTCCCCATTTCAGACACTTTAATGGCTACTGGCAGCAAACTTGTAAAATCTCAAATGCTCTTTAAGGGGGTGTGAGTTCTCGACGTTTGATGAGGGATAAGGGGCCAATATAAGGGCCAAGTATGATCACCCATCACACATCATGTGCGCACACCCCCCGATCGTCGGAACCCCAATGCCGTCGATCAGGTTCTCCGGCGATGCTCCGACGATGGTGCCTTGGTGACGAAAAATGTGGCACCAACACATGCCCGAGCCCAGCATGTGCTGCCGCAAACCTCGGTCCGGTCCAATCTTAGATTGGGAATGAACTCCGTATGCTTAGACTGGGAATGAACTCCGTATGCCCAAGTCAACCCACGAAACGAGCGGACGGGTGCTCAGCTAGCCAGAGGGGCAGGAAGCGCAAGCTGGGGATCAGTCAAATCCCCCTCTGCGTGCTGCCAATCCTGCTACCACAACCCTCGGTCCAGTCTGATCTTAGACCGGGAATGAACTCCGTATGCCTAAGCCAACTGATGAAACGAGCAGGCGGGCGGGTTGGCACTACGCTGGCCAGAGAGACGGGATGCGCAAGCCATGGATCGATAGGGTGGGTAGGTGGGTTTAGGCACATGATCATATTTCTTCATGCCAATGCCATTTTATGGCTTGTAAATTCATACAATGGTCCCTTAAGCTTTCACGTGAAGTTTCATGGCAAGACGACTCGTTTTCTATTTTTAACGATTTTCAAAACTTTTTGTGGTTCGGGATTTTTAAAAAATTTTTCGGATGGAGATTTGGCCCCAAACATGGTAGATATGATCCTTGTATTTTTGTTGGCATGCACAAAAAAATTCAGCTAAAAACTCGAAGTGTACAAGATTTTGTGACCATTTGAAAGAAGTGTCCCCATTTCAGACACTTTAATGGCTACTGGCAGCAAACCTGTAAAATATGAAATGCTCTTTAAGGGGGTGTGAGTTCTCGAGGTTTGATGTGGGATAGGGGGCCAATATAAGGGTCAAGTACCAGCACACATCACACATCATGTGCGCACCCCCCCGATCACCGGAACCCCAATGCTGCCGGTCAGGTTCTCCGACGATGGTGCCCCGGTGAAGAAAAATACGACACCAACACATGCCCGAGCCCAGCATATGCTGCCGCAACCCTCGGTCCGATCTGATATTAGACTGGGAATGAACTCCGTATGCTTAGACTGGGAATGAACTCCGTATGACTAAGTCAACCCACGAAACGAGCGTGCGGGTGCTCAGCCGGCCAGAGGGGCGGGATGCGCAAGCCGAGCATCGACCGGGTCCCCCTCTGCGTGCTGCTGATCCTGCTGCCGCAACCCTCGGTCCAGTCTGATTTTAGACTGGGAATGAACTCCGTATGCCTAAGCCAACTGACGAAACGAACGGGTGGGCGGGCACTACGCCGGCCAGAGAGACGGGATGCGCAAGCCATGGATCGATAGGGTGGTAGGTGGGTTTAGGCACATCTTGATATTTCTGCATGCCAATGCCATTTTTATGGCTTGTAAATTCATACAATGGTCCCTTAAGCCTTCACGTGAAGTTTCATGGCAAGATGACTCGTTTTCTATTTTTCACGATTTTGGAAACTTTTTGCGGTCCAGGAATTTTTAAAATTTTTTTGGATGGAGTTTTGGCCCCAAACTTGGTAGACATGATCCTTGTATTTTTATTGGCATGCTCAAAAAATTCAGCTAAAAACTCGAAGTGTACAAGATTTTGTGACCATTTGAAAAAAAGTGTCCCCATTTTAGACACTTTAATGCCTACTGACAGCAAACCTGTAAAATCTCAAATGCTCTTTAAGGGGGTGTGAGTTCTCGAGGTTTGATGAGGGATAGGGGGCCAATATAAGGGCCAAGTACCAGCACCATTTGCACATCATGTGCGCACACCCCCCAGCCCCCTCGATCGTCGGAACCCCAATGCCGCCGGTCAGGTTCTCCGACGATGCTCCTACGATGGTGCCCTGGCAAAGAAAAATGCGGCACCAACACATGTCCAAGCCCAGCATGTGCTGTCGCAACCCTCGGTCCGGTCTGATCTTAGACTGCGAATGAACTTCATATGCTTAGACTGGGAATGAACTCTGTATGCCTAAGTCAACCCACGAAACGAGGGTGCAGCTGCTCAGTCGGGCTAGAGGGGCAGGATGCGCAAGTCGGGGATCGGCCAGGTCCCCCTCTATGTGCTGCTGATCCTACTACCGTGACCCTCGATCCGATCAGATTTTAGTCTGGGAATGAAGTCCGTATGCCTATGCCAACCGACGAAACGAGCGGGCGGGCGGGCACTACGCCGGCCAGAGAGACGGGATGCGCAAGCCGTGGATCGATAGGGTGGTAGGTGGGTTTAGGCACGTCTACATATTTCTGTGCGCCAATGCCATTTTAATGGCCTATAAGTTCATACAATGGTCCCTTAAGCCTTCACGTGAAGTTTCATGGCAAGACGAGTCGTTTTCTATTTTTCACGATTTTCAAAACTTTTTACGGTTCGGCATTTTTCTAAATTTTTTTGGAAGGTTTTTTGATCCCAAACTTTGTAGACATGATCCTTGTATTTTTTTTGGCATGCCCAAAAAAATTCAGCTAAAAACTCAAAGTGTACAAGATTTTGTAACCATTTGAAAAAAGTGTCCCCATTTTCAGACACTTTAATGGCTACTGGCAGCAAACCTGCAAAATCTCAAATGCTCCTTAAATGGGAGTGAGTTCTTGAGGTTTGATGAGGGATAGGGGGCCAATATAAGGGCCAAGTACCAGCACCCATCGCACATCATGTGCGCACACCGCTCGGCCCCCCCAATCTCCGGAACCCCAATGCCGCCTGTCAGGTTCTCCGGTGATGCTCCGACGATGGTGCCCCGACGACGAAAAATACGGCACCAACACATGCCCGAGCCCAGCATGTGCTGTCGTAACCCTTGGTCCGGTCTGAACTTAGACTGGGAATGAACTCCGTATGCCTAAGTCCACCCACGAAACGAGCGTATGGGTGCTCAATCAGCCAGAGGGGCGGGATGCGCAAGCTGGGGATCGGCTGGGTCCCCCTCTACATGCTGTCGATCCTATTGGCGCAACCCTCGATCCGATCCGATCTTAGACTGGGGATGAACTCCATATGCCTAAGCCAACTGATGAAACGAGCGGGCGGACGGGCGGGCACTACGTCGGCTAGAGAGGCGGGATGCACACAATGTGGATCAATAAGGTGGTAGGTGGGTTTAGGCACATCTTCATATTTCTGCATGCCAATGCCATTTTTATGGCTTGTGAATTCATACAATGGTCCCTTAAGCCTTCACGTGAAGTTTCATGGCAAGATGACTTGTTTTCTATTTTTCATGATTTTTGAAACTTTTAGCGGTTCGGGATTTTTTAAAATTTTTGTTGGTATGCACAAAAAAATGCAAAGTGTAGAAGATTTTGTGACCAATTGAAAAAAGTGTCCCCATTTCAGACACTTTAATGGCTACTGGTAGCAAACCTGTAAAATCTCAAATGCCCTTTAAGGGGGTGTGAGTTCTCGAGGTTTGATGAGGGATAGGGGGCCAATATAAGGGCCAAGTACCAGCACCCATCGCACATCATGTGCGCACACCCTCCCGACCCCTCTATCGCTAGAACCCCAATGCTGTCGGTCAGGTTCTCTGATGACGAAAAATGCGGTACTAGCACATGCCTGAGCGTAGCATGTGCTGCAGCAACCCTCGGTTTGATCCGATCTTAGACTGGGAATGAACTCCATTTGCTTAAGTCAACCCACGAAACGAGCGTGCGGGCGCTCAGCCGACTAGAGGGGTGGGATGCGCAAGCCGAGGATCGATCGGGTCCTCCTCTGCGTGCTGCCGATGCTGCTACCGCAATCCTCGGTCGGGTCTGATCTTAGACTGGGAATTAACTCCATATGCCTAAGCCAACCGACGAAACGAGTGGGCGGGCGGGCACTACGTCGGCTAGAGAGACGAAATGCGCAAGTCGTGGATCGATAGGGTGGTAGGTTGGTTTAGGCACATCTTCATATTTCTACGTGCCAATGCCATTTTTATGGCTTGTAAATTCATACAATGGTCCCTTAAGCCTTCAAATGAAGTTTAATGGCAAGACGACTCGTTTTCTATTTTTCATAAATTTTGAAACTTTTTGCGGTTCGAGATTTTTTAAAATTTTTTTGAAAGGATTTTTAGCCCAAACTTGGTAGACGTGATCCTTGTATTTTTGTTGGCATGCACAAAAAAATTCAGCTAAAAACTCGAAGTGTACAAGATTTTGTGACCATTTGAAAAAAGTGTCCGCATTTCAATCACTTTAATGGCTACTGACAGTAAACCTGTAAAATCTCAAATGCTCTTTAAGGGGGTGTGAGTTCTCGAGGTTTGATGAGGGATAGGGGGCCAATATAAGGGCCAAGTACCAGCACCCATCGCACATCATATGCGCACGCTCGTTTCATGGGTTGACTTAGGCATACGGAGTTCATTCTAGTCTAAGCATACGGAGTTCATTCCCAGTCTAAGCATACGGAGTTCATTCCCATCTAAGATCGGACCAGACCGAGGGTTGCGGCAGCACATGCTGGGCTCGACCATGTGTTGGTGTCGCATTTTTCTTCGTTGGGGCACCATTGCCTGAGCATCGTCGGAGAACCTGACCGACGGCATTGGGGTTCCGACGATCGAGGGAGGCCGGTGGGGGTGTGCACACATGATGTGCGATGGGTGCTGCTACTCGGCCCTTATATTGGCCCCCTATCCCTCATCAAACATCGAGAACTCACACCCCCTTAAAGAGCATTTGAGATTTTACAGGTTTGCTGCCAGTAGCCATTAAAGTGTCTAGAATGGGGACACTTTTTTCAAATGGTCACAAAATCTTGTACACTTCGAGTTTTTAACTGAATTTTTTTGTGCATGCCAACAAAAATACAAGGATCACGTCTAAGAAGTTTGGGGCCAAAAATCCTTCCGAAAAAATTTTAAAAAATCCCAAACCGCAAAAAGTTTCAAAAATCGTGAAAAATAGAAAACGAGTCGTCTTGCCATGAAACTTCACGTGAAGGTTTAAGGGACCATTGTATGAATTTACAAGCGATAAAAATGGCATTGGCAGGCAAAAATATGAAGATGTGCCTAAACTCACCTACCACCCTATCGATCCACGGCTTGTGCATCCCGTCTCTCTGGCCGTCGTAGTGCCCGCCCGCCCGTCTGCCTGCCTGCCCGCTTGTTTCATCGGTTGGCTTAGGCTTACGGAGTTCATTCCTAGTCTAAGATCGGACAAAACTGAGGGTTACGACAGCAGGATCGGCAGCACGCAGATGGGGACTCGACCGATCCTCGACTTGCGCATCCCGCCCCTCTAGCTAGCTGAGCACCTGCACGCTCGTTTCATTGGTTGGCTTAAGCATACGGAGTTCATTCCCAGTCTAAGCATACGGAGTTCATTCCCAGTCTAAGATCCGACCAGACTGAGGGTTACGGCAGCACATGCGGGGCTCGGGCATTTGTTGGTGCCGTATTTTTCTTAACCGGGGCACCATCATCAGAGCATCGTTGGAGAACCTGACCGGCGGCATTGGGGTTCCGACGATCGGGGGGCCAGGGGCTGTACGCACATGATGTGCTATGGGTGCTGGTACTTGGCCCTTATATTGGCCCCCTATCCCTCATCAAACCTCGAGAACTCACACCCTCTTAAAGAGCATTTGAGATTTTACAGGTTTGCTGCCAGTAGCCATTAAAGTGTCTAAAATGGGGACACTTTTTTCAAATGGTCACAAAATCTTGTACACTTCGAGTTTTTAGCTGAATTTTTTTGTGCACGCCAAAAAAATACAAGGATCATGTGTACCAAGTTTGGGGTGAAAACTCCTTCCGAAAAAATTTAAAAAAATTCTGAACCACAAAAAGTTTAAAAAATCTTGAAAAATAGAAAACGAGTCGTCTTGCCATGAAACTTCACGTGAAGGCTTAAGGGACCACTGTATGAATTTACAAGCCATAAAAATGGCATTGGCAGGCAGAAATATGAAGATGTGCCTAAGCCCACCTACCACGGTATCGATCCACGGCTTGCGCATCCCATCTTTCTGGCTGACGTAGTGCCCGCCTGCCCGCCCGCCCGCTCGTTTCGTCGGTTGGCTTAGGCATACGGAGTTCATTCCCAGTTTAAGATTGGATCAAACCCAGGGTTGCGGCAGTAGGATCGACAGCACGTAGAGGGGGACCCGGTCGATCCCCGGCTTTCGCTTCTCGCCCCTTTGGTCGACTGAGCACCCGCACTCTCGTTTCGTGGGTTGACTTAGGCATACAGAGTTCATTTCCAGCCTAAGCATATGGAGTTCATTCCCAGTATAAGATCGAACCGAACTGAGGGTTGCGGTAGCACATGCTGGGCTCGGGCATGTGTTGGTGCCACATTTTTTTTTGTCGGGGCACCATCGTCGGAGCATCGCCGGAGAACCTGACCGGCGGCATTGTGGTTCCGACAATCAGGGGGGCCAAGGGGTATGCGCACATGATGTGCGATGGGTGCTGGTACTTGGCCCTTATATTGGCCCCCTATCCCTCATCAAACCTCGACAACTCACACCCCCTTAAAGAGCATTTGAGATTTTACAGGTTTACCGCCAGTAGCCATTAAAGTGTCTGAAATGGGGAAACTTTTTTCAAATGGTCACAAAATCTTGTACAGTTTGAGTTTTTAGCTGAATTTTTTTTTGCATGCAAACAAAAATACAAGGATCACGTCTACCAAGTATGGGGCCAAAATTCCTTCCTAAAAAATTCTAAAAAATCCTGAACCGCAAAAAGTTTCAAAAATCATGAAAAATAGAAAACGAGTCGTCTTGCCATGAAACTTCACGTGAAGGCTTAAGGGACCATTGTATGAATTTACAAGCCATAAAAATGGCATTGGCATGCAAAAATATGAAGATGTGCCAAAACCCATCTACCACGCTATCGATCCACGGCTTGCGCTTCCCGTCTCTCTGGCCGACGTAGTGCCCGCCCGCCCGTCCGTCCGACCGCTCATTTCGTCGGTTGGCTTAGGTATACGGAGTTCATACCCAGTCTAAGATCAGACCAGACCGAGGGTTATAGTAGCAGGATCGGCAGCACACAGAGGGGGACCCGACTGATCCCCGGCTTGCGCATCCTGCCCCTCTGGCCAGCTGAACACCCGCACGCTCATTCCATGGTTTGACTTAGGTATATGGAGTTCATTCCCAGTCTAAGCATACGAAGTTCATTCCCAGTCTAAGATCGGACCGGACCGAGGGTTGCGGTAGCACATGCTAGGATCGGGCATGTGTTGGTGCCGCATTTTTCTTCGTCGGGGCATCGTCGCGGAAGCATCACCGGAGAACCTGACTGGCGACATTGGGGTTCCGGCGATCGGGGGGGCCGGGGGGGTGTGCGCACATGATGTGTGATGGGTGCTGGTACTTGGCCCTTATGTTGGCCCCCTACCCCTTATCAAACCTCGAGAACTCACACCCCCTTAAAGAGCATTTGACATTTTATAGGTTTGCTGCCAGTAGCCATTAAAGTGTCTGAAATGGGGACAATTTTTTCAAATGGTCACAAAATCTTGTACACTTCGAGTTTTTAGCTGAATTTTTTTGTGCATGCCAAAAAAAATACAAGGATCATGTCTACCAAGTTTGGGGCCAAAACTCCTTTCGAAAAAATTAAAAAAATCTCGAACCGCAAAAGGTTTCAAAAATCGTGAAAAATGGAAAACGAGTCGTCTTGCCATGAAACTTCACGTGAAGGCTTAAGGGACCATTGTATGAATTTACAAGCCATAAAAATGGCATTGGCATGCAGAAATATGAAGATGTGCCTAAACCCACCTACCACCCTATCGAACCACGGCTTGCGCATCTCGTCTCTCTGGCCGGCGTAGTGCCCGCCCGCCTGCTCGTTTCATTGGTTGGCTTATGCATACAGAGTTCATTTCTAGTCTAAGATCAGATCAGACCAAGAGTTGCAGCAGCAGGATCAGCAGCATGCAGAGGGGGACCCGACCGTTCCCCGGCTTGCGCATCCCGCCCCTCTGGCTGGCTGAGCACTCGCACGCTCGTTTCGTGGGTTGCCTTAGGCATACGGAATTCATTCCCAGTCTAAGCATACAGAGTTCATTTCCAATCTAAGATCAGACCGAACCGAGGGTTACGGTAGCACATGCTGGGCTCGGGCATGTGTTGGTGCCACATTTTTCTTCGTCAGGGCACCGTCGTCGGTGCATCACCGAAGAGGCTGACCGGCGGCATTGGGGCTCTGACGATCAGGGGGGCCAGGGGGTGTCCGCTCATGATGTACGATGGGTGCTGGTACTTGGCCCTTATGTTGGCCCCCTATCCCTTATCAAACCTCGATAACTCACACCCCCTTAAAGAGCATTTGAGATTTTACAGGTTTGCTGCCAGTAGCCATTAAAGTGTCTGAAATGGGGACACTTTTTTCAAATTGTCACAAAATCTTGTACACTTCGAGTTTTTAGCTGAAATTTTTGTGCATGCCAAAAAAAATAAAAGGATCACGTCTACCAAGTTTGGGGCCAAAACTCCTTCCGAAAAAATTTTAAAAAATCCTGAACCGCAAAAAGTTTCAAAAATCGTGAAAAATAGAAAACGAGTCGTGTTGCCATGAAACTTCACGTTAAGGCTTAAGGGACCATTGTATGAATTTACAAGCCATAAAAATGGCATTGGCACATAGAAATACGAAGATGTGCTTAAACCCACCTACCACCCTATCGATTCACGGCTTGCGCATCCCATCTCTCTGGTCGACATAGTATCCACCCGCCCGCTCGTTTCGTCGGTTGGCTTAGGCATACGGAGTTCATTTCCAGTCTAATATCGGACCAGAAGAGGGTTGTAGCAGTAGCATCGGTAGCACACAGAAAGGGACCCGACTGATCCCCGACTTGCGCATCCCCCCCTCTGGTCGGTTGAGCGCCCGCACGTTCGTTTCACGGGTTGACCTAGGCATACGAAGTTCATTCACAGTCTAAGCATACGGAGTTCATTCCCAGTCTAAGATCAGACCAAACCGAGGGTTGTGGCAGCACATGCTGGGCTGGGCATGTGCTGGTGTCGCATTTTTCTTCGTCGGGGCACCATCGCCGGAGCATCGTCGGAGAACCTGACTGGTGGCATTAGGGTTCCTACGATAGAGGGGGCCAGGGGGTGTGCGCACATGATGTGCGATGGGTGCTGGTACCTGGCCCTTATATTGGCCCCCTATCCCTCATCAAACCTTAAGAACTCTCACCCCCATAAAGAGCATTTGAGATTTTACAGGTTTGCTACCAGTAGCCATTAAAGTGTCTGAAATGGGGACACTTTTTTCAAATGGTCACAAAATCTTGTACACTTCGAGTATTTACCTGAATTTTTTTTTTTTGCATGCCAACAAAAATACAAGGATCACGTCTACCAAGTTTGGGGCCAAAAATCCTTTCGAAAAAATTTTATAAAAAATCCTGAACCATATAAAGTTTTGAAAATCATGAAAAATAGAAAACGAGTTGTCTTGCCATGAAACTTCACGTGAAGGCTTAAGGGACCATTGTATGAATTTACAAGCCATAAAAATGGCATTGGCACATAGAAATATAAAGATGTGCCTAACCCCACCTACCACCCTATCGATCCATGGCTTGCGCATCCCGTCTCTCTGGCCGGCATAGTGCCCGCCCACCCACCCACCCGCTCGTTTCGTCGGTTGGCTTAGGGATACAGAGTTCATTCCCAGTCTAAGGTCAGATCAGACTGAGGGTTGCGGTAGCAGGATCGGCATCACGTAGAGGGGGACCCGGGTGATCCCCGGCTTACGCATCCCGCCCCTTTGGCTGGCTGAGTGCTCGTACACTCGTTTCATGGGTTGACTTAGGCATATGGAGTTCATTCCCAATCTAAGCTTGCGGAGTTCATTCCCAGTCTAAGATTGGACCAGACCCGAGGGTAGCTGCAGCACATGCCGGGCTCGGGCATGTGCTGGTGGCATATTTTTCTTCACCAGGGACCATCGTCGGAGAACCTGACCGGCGGCATTAGGGTTCCAGCGATCAGGGGGGCCGGGGGGGTGTGCGCACGTGATGTGCGATGGCTGCTGGTACTTGGCCCTTATATTGGCCCCCTATCCCTCATCAAACCTCGAGAACCCACACCCCCTTAAAGAGCATTTGAGATTTCACAGGTTTGCTGCCAGTAGCCATTAAAGTGTTTGAAATGGGGACACTTTTTTCAAATGGTCACAAAAGTTTTGAAAATCGTGAGAAATAGAAAATGAGTCGTCTTGCCATGAAACTTCACGTGAAGGCTTAAGGACCATTGTATGAATTTAAAAGCCATAAAAATGGCATTGGCATGCAGAAATATGATGATGTGCCTGAACCCAGCTACCACCCTATCGATCCACGACTTGCGCATCCCGTCTCTCTGGCCGACGTAGTGCCCGCCCGCCCGCCAGCCCTCTCGTTTCGTCTGTTAGCTTAGGCATACGGAGTTCATTCCCAGTCTAAGATCAGACCGAATTGAGGGTTGCGGCAGCAGGATCGGTAGCACGCAGGGGAGGACCCGGTCGATCCCCGGCTTACGCATCTCGCCCCTCTGCCGGTTAAGCACCCGCACGCTCGTTTCGTGGGTTGATTAGGCATACGGAGTTCATTCCCAGTCTAAGATCGGACCAGACTGAGGGTTGCGACAGCATGTGCTGGGCTCGAGCATTTATTGGTGCCTTATTTTTTTTCCTCGGGGCACCATCGTCGATGCATCGTCGGAGAACATGACCGGCGGCATAGGGGTTCCGTCGATCGGGGGGGCCAAGGCGGGGTGATGTACACACACAATGTACGATGGGTACTGGTACTTGGCCCTTATATTGGCCCCCTATCCCTCATCAAACCTCAAGAACTCACACCCCCTTAAAGAGCATTTGAGATTTTACAGGTTTGCTCCCAGTAGCCATTAATGTGTTTGAAATGGGGACACTTTTTTCAAATGGTCACAAAATCTTGTACACTTCGAGTTTTTAGTTGAATTTTTTTGTGGTTGCCAACAAAAATACAGGGATCACATCTACCAAGTTTGGGGCCAAAACTTATTCTGAAAAAATTTTAAAAAATCCCGAACCACAAAAAGTTTCAAAAATCATGAAAAATAGAAAACGAGTCGTCTTGCCATGAAACTTCATTTGAAGGCTTAAGGGACCATTGTATGATTTACAAGCCATAAAAATGGCATTGGCACACAGAAATAAGAAGATGTGCCTAAACCCACCTACCACCCTATCGATCCACGGCTTGCGCATCCCATCTCTCTGGCCGGCGTAGTGCCCGCCCTCCCACCCGTCCACTTGTTTCGTCGGTTGGCTTAGGCATACGGAGTTCATTCCCACTCTAAGATCAGACCAGAGTGAGGGTTATGGCAGCAGGATCGGTACCATGTAGAGGGGGAGTCAACCGATCCATGGCTTGCGCATCCCACCCCTCTGGCCGGCTGAGCGCCCGTACGCTGGTTTCATGGGTTGACTTAGGCATATGGAGTTCATTCCTAGTCTAACCATATGGAGTTCATTCCCAGTCTAAGATCGGACCAGACTGAGGGTTGCGGCAACACATGCTGGGCTCGGGCATGTGCTGGTGCCATATTTTTCTTCGCCGAGGTACCATCACTGGAGCATCACCGGAGAACCTGACCGGTGGCATTGGGGTTTCGGTGATCGGGGGCGCCGACGGGGGTGTGCGCACATGATGTGCGATGGGTTCCGATACTTGGCCCCTATATTGGCCCCCTATCCCTCATCAAACCTCGAGAACTCACACCTCCTTAAAGAGCATTTGAGATTTTACAGGTTTGCTGCCAGTAGCCATTAAAGTGTTCGAAATGGGGACACTTTTTTCAAATGGTCACAAAATCTTGTACACTTCAAGTTTTTAGCTGAAGTTTTTTGTGCTCGCCAACAAAAATACAAGGATCACATCTACCAAGTTTGAGGCCAAACCTCCTTCCGAAAAAATTTTAAAAAATCTCAAACTGTAAAAAGTTTAAAAACTCGTGAAAAATATAAAATGAGTCGTCTTGCCATGAAACATCACGTGAAGGCTTAAGGGACCATTGTATGAATTTACAAGCCATAAAAATGGCATTGGCACATAGAAATATGAAGATGTGCCTAAACCCACCTGCCACCCTATCGATCCACGGCTCACGCATCCCGTCTCTCTGGCCGGCGCAGTGCCCGCCCGCCCGCTCGTTTCGACGGTTGGCTTAGGCATAGGGAGTTCATTCCCAGTCTAAGATCGGACCGGACTGAGGGTTATGGTAGCAGGAATGGCAGCACACAGAGGGGGACCCGACCGATTCCCGGCTTGCGCATCCCGCCCCTCTGGTCGGCTGAGCGCCCGCACGCTCGTTTCGTGGGTTGAGTTAGGCATACGGAGTTCATTCCTAGTCTAAGCATACGAAGTTCATTCCCAATCTAAGATCGGATCAGACCGAGGGTTACGGAGGCACATGCTGGGCTCGGGAATGTGCTGGTGCCGCATTTTTCTTTGTCGGGGCACCATCACCGGAGCATCGTCAGAGAACTTGACCAACGGCATTGGGGTTCCGGCGATCGGGGTGGCCGAGGGGGTGTGCGCACATGATGTGCGATGGGTGCTGGTACTTGGCCCTTATATTGACCCCTATCCCTCATCAAACCTCGAGAACTCACACCCCCTTAAAGAGCATTTGAGATTTTACAGGTTTGCTCCCAGTAGCCATTAATGTGTTTGAAATGGGGACACTTTTTTCAAATGGTCACAAAATCTTGTACACTTCAAGTTTTTAGCTGAAGTTTTTTGTGCTCGCCAACAAAAATACAAGGATCACATCTACCAAGTTTGAGGCCAAACCTCCTTCCGAAAAAATTTTAAAAAATCTCAAACTGTAAAAAGTTTAAAAACTCGTGAAAAATATAAAATGAGTCGTCTTGCCATGAAACATCACGTGAAGGCTTAAGGGACCATTGTATGAATTTACAAGCCATAAAAATGGCATTGGCACACAGAAATATGAAGATGTGCATAAACCCACCTACCACCCTATCGATCCACGGCTTGCGCATCCTATCTCTCTGGTCAGTGTAGTGCCCGCCCGCCCGCCCGCTCGTTTCGTCATTTGGATTAGGCATACGGTGTTCGTTCCCAGTCTAAGATTGAAGGTTGCGGTAGCAGGATTGGCAGCACGTAAAGGGGGACCTGACCGATACCCGGCTTACGCATCCCGCCCCTCTGGCTGGCTGAGTGCCCGCACGCTCGTTGCAGGGGTTAACTTAGGCATACGAAGTTTATTCCCAGTCTAATATCGGATCGGACCTAGGGTTGCAGTAGCACATGCTAGGCTCGGGCATGTGCTGGTGCCGCATTTTTCTTCGCCGGGGCACCATTGCCGGAGCATCGTCGGAGAACATGACCGACAGCATTGGGGTTCCAGCAATCGGGGGGGCCGGAGGGTGTGCGCACATGATGTGCGATGGATACTGGTACTGGGCCCTTATATTGGCCCCCTATCCCTCATCATACCTCAACAACTCATACCCCCTTAAAGAGCATTTGAGATTTTATAGGTTTGCTGCCAGTAGCCATTAAAGTGTCTGAAATGGGGACACTTTTGTGAAATGGTCACAAAATCTTGTACACTTCAAAGTTTTAGATGAATTTTTTTATGCATGCCAACAAAATTACAAGGATCACGTCTACTAAGTTTGGGGCCAAAACTCCTTTCGAAAAAATTTTAAAAAATCCCGAACCGTAAAAAGTTTCAAAAATCATGAAAAATAGAAAATGAGTCGTCTTGCCATGAAGCTTCACGTGAAGGTTTAAGGGACCATTGTATGAATTTACAAGCCATAAAAATGGCATTGGCACACAGAAATATGAAGATGTGCATAAACCCACCTACCACCCTATCGATCCACGGCTTGCGCATCCTGTCTCTCTGGTCAGTGTAGTGCCCGCCCGCCCGCCCACTCGTTTTGTCATTTGGCTTAGGCATACGGTGTTCGTTCCCAGTCTAAGATTGAGGGTTGCGGTAGCAGGATTGGCAGCACGTAAAGGGGGACCCGACCGATACCCGGCTTGCGCATCCCGCCCCTCTGGCTGGCTGAGTGCCCGCACGCTCGTTGCGGGGGTTAACTTAGGCATACGAAGTTTATTCCCAGTCTAATATCGGATCGGACCTAGGGTTGCAGTAGCACATGCTAGGCTCGGGCATGTGCTGGTGCCGCATTTTTCTTCGCCGGGGCACCATTGCCGGAGCATCGTCGGAGAACCTGACCGACAGCATTGGGGTTCCAGCAATCGGGGGGGCCGGAGGGTGTGCGCACATGATGTGCGATGGATGCTGGTACTGGGCCCTTATATTGGCCCCCTATCCCTCATCATACCTCAAGAACTCATACCCCCTTAAAGAGCATTTGAGATTTTATAGGTTTGCTGCCAGTAGCCATTAAAGTGTCTGAAATGGGGACACTTTTTTCAAATGGTCAAAAAATCTTGTACACTTTGACTTTTTAGCTGAATTTTTTTGTGCATGCCAACAAAATTACAAGGATCACGTCTACCAAGTTTGGGGCCAAAAACCCTTCCAAAAAAATTTTTAAAAAATCCTAAACCGCAAAAAGTTTTGAAAATCGTGAAAAATAGAAAACGAGTCATCTTGCTATGAAACTTCACGTGAAGGCTTAAGGGACCATTGTATGAATTTACAAGCCATAAAAATGGCATTGGCACACAGAAATATGAAGATGTGCCTAAACGCACCTACCACCCTATCGATCCACGGCTTCCACATCCGGTCTCTCTCGTCGACGTAGTGCCCGCCCGCCCGCCTGCCCGCTTGTTTCGTCGGTTGGCTGAGGCATACGGAGTTCCTTCCCAGTCTAAGATCAGATCAGATCGAGGGTTGTGGCAGCTGGATCAGCAGCACGTAGAGTGGGACCCGGCCGATCCTCGACTTGCACATCCCGCCCCTCTGGCCGGCCGAGCGCCCGCACGCTCGTTTGTGGGTTGACTTAGGCATACGGAGTTCATTCCCAGTCTAAGATCAGACCGGACCGAGGGTTACAATAGCACATGCTGGGCTTGGGCATGTGCTGGTGCAGCATTTTTTTTCGTCGAGGCAGCATCGTCGGAGCATCGTCAGAGGACCTAACCGCGGCATTAGGGTTTTTCAGTGATCGGGGGGCGGGGGTGTGCGCACATGATGTGCAATGGGTGCTGGTACTTAGGCCCTTATATTGGTCCCCTATCCCTCATCAAACCTTGAGAACTCACACCCCCTTAAAGAGCATTTGAAATTTTACAGGTTTGCTGCCAGTAGCCATTAAAGTGTCTGAAAAGGGGACATTTTTTTCAAATGATCACAAAATCTTGTACACTTCGAGTTTTTACCTAAATTTTTTGGTGCATGCCAAGAAAAATACAAGGATCACGTCTACCAAGTTTGGGGCCAAAACTTCTTCCAAAAAAATTTTAAAAAATCCCGAACCATGAACAGTTTCGACAATTGTCAAAAATAGAAAACGAGTCGCCTTGCCATGAAAATTCACGTGAAGGCTTAAGGGACCATTGTATGAATTTACAAGCCATAAAAATGGCACTGGCATGGAGAAATATGAAGATGTACCTAAACCCAGCTACCACCCTATCGATCCACGGCTTGCGCATCCAGTCTCTATGGTCGATGTAGTGCCCGCCCGCCCGCTCGCTCGTTTTGTCGGTTGGCTTAGGCATAAGGAGTTCACTCCCAGTCTAAGATTGGACCAGATCGAGGGTTACGGTAGCAGGATCAGCAGCACACAGAGGGGGACCCAACCAATCCTGGCTTGCGCATCCCGCCCCTCTGGCCGGTTGAGCAACCACACGCTCGATTCGTGGGTTGACTTAGGCATACGGAGTTCATTCCCTATCTAAGCATACGAAGTTCATTCCCAGTCTAAGATCAGACCGGACCAAGGGTTACAACAGCACATGCTACGCTCGGGCATGTGCTGGTGTCGTATTTTTTTTCGTCGGGGCACCATCACCGGAGCATCGTACGAAGACCTGACCGACGGCATTGAGGTTTCGACGATCGAGGGGAATGGGGGGTGTGCGCACATGATGTGTGATGGGTGCTAGTACTTGGCCCTTATATTGGCCCCCTATCCCTCATCAAACCTCGAGAACTCACAACCCCTTAAGGAGCATTTGATATTTTATAGGTTTGCTGCCAGTAGCCATTAAAGTGTCTGAAATGGGGACACTTTTTTCAAATGGTTACAAAATCTTGTACACTTCGAGTTTTTAGCTGAATTGTTTTGTGCATGCCAACAAAAATACAAGGATCACGTCTACCAAGTTTGGGGCCAAAACTCCTTCCGAAAAAATTTGAAAAAATCCCAAACCGCAAAAAGATTCAAAAATCGTGAAAAATAGAAAATGAGTCATCTTGCCATGAAACTTCACGTGAAGGCTTAAAGGACCATTGTATGAATTTACAAGCCATAAAAATGGCATTGGCATGCAGAAATATGAAGATGTGCCTAAACCCACCTACCACCCTATCGATCCACGGCTTGCGCATCCCGTCTCTCTGGCCGGCATAGTGTCTGCCCGCCCGCTCGCTCGTTTCGTCGGTCGGCTTAGGCATACGTAGTTCATTCCCAATCTAAGATTGGGCCAGACTGAGGGTTACGATAGCAGGATCGACAACATGCAGAGGGGGACCCGATCGATCCTCGGCTTGCGCATCCCGCCCGTCTGGTCGGCTGAGCGCCCGCACGCTCGTTTCGTGGGTTGACTTAGGCATACGGAGTTCATTCCCAGTCTAAGCATACGGAGTTCATTCCCAGTCTAAGCATACGAAGTTCATTTCATCGGGGCACCATCACTGGGGAACCTGACCGGTGGCATTGGGGTTCCGGCAATCAGGAGGGCTAGGGGGTGTGCGCACATGATGTGCGATGGGTGCTGGTACTTGGCCCTTATATTGGCCCCCTATCCCTCATCAAACCTCAAGAACTCATACCCCCTTAAAGAGCATTTGAGATTTTACAGGTTTGCTGCCAGTAGCCATTAAAGTGCATGAAATGGGGACATTTTTTTCAAATGGTCACAAAATCTTGTACACTTCGAGTTTCTAGCTGAATTTTTTTGTTCATGCCAACAAAAATACAAGGATCATGTCTACCAAGTTTGGGGCCAAAAATCCTTTCGAAAAAATTTTAAAAAATCCCGAACCGTAAATAGTTTGGAAAATCATGAAAAATAGAAAACGAGTCGTTTTGCCATGAAACTTCATGTGAAGGCTTAAAGGACCATTGTATAAATTTACCAGCCATAAAAATGGCATTGGCATGTAGAAATATGAAGATGTGCCTAAACCCACCTATCACCCTATCGATCCACGGCTTGCGCATCCCGTCTCTCTGGCCGGCGTAGTGCCTACCCGCCTGCCCGGCCGCTCATTTCATCGGTTGGCTTAGGCATACGGAGTTCATTCCCAGTCTAAGATCAGACTGGACGAGGGTTGCGGCAGCAGGATCGACAGCATGCAGAAGGGGACCCGATCGATCCCCGGCTTGCGCATCCCGCCCCTCTAGTCGGCTGAGCGCCTGCACGCTCGTTTCATGGGTTGACTTAGGCATACAGAGTTCATTCCCAGTCTAAGCATATGGAGTTCATTCCCAGTCTAAGCATACGGAGTTCATTTCGTCGGGGCACCATCACCGGAGAACCTGACCGGTGGCATTGGGGTTCCGACTATCAGGAGGGCCGGGGGGGTGTGCGCACATGATGTGCGGTGGGTGCTGGTACTTGGCCCTTATATTGGCCCTCTATCCCTCATCAAACCTCAAGAACTCACACCCCCTTATAGAGCATTTGAGATTTTACAGGTTTGCTGCCAGTAGCCATTAAAATGTCTGAAATGGGGACACTTTTTTCAAATGGTCACAAAATCTTGTACAATTCGAGTTTTGAGCTGAATTTTTTTGTGCATGCCAACAAAAATACAAGGATCACGTCTAAGAGTTTGGGGCCAAAACCTTTTCTGAAAAAATTTTAAAAAATCTCGAACCGTAAAAAGTTTCAAAAATCGTGAAAAATAGAAAAGGAGTCGTCTTGCCATGAAACTTCACGTGAAGGCTTAAGGGACCATTGTATGAATTTACAAGCCATAAAAATGGCATTGGCACGTAGAAATATGAAGATGTGCCTAAACCTACCTACCACCCTATTGATCCATGACTTGCGCATCCCGTCTCTCTGGCCGGAGTAGTGCCCGCCCGCCCGCTCGTTTTGTCGGTTGGCTTAGGCATACAGAGTTCATTCCCAGTTGAAAAATCAGACCGGACTGAGGGTTGCGATAGCAAGATCGGCAGCACGGAAAGGGGGACCCGATCGATCCTCAGCTTACGCATCCTGCCCTTCTGGTCGGCTGAGCGCCTGCACGCTCGTTTCGTGGGTTGACTTAGGCATACGTAGTTCATTCCCAGTCTAAGATCGGACCGGACCGAGGGTTACAGTAGCACATGCTGGGCTCGGGCATTTGCTGGTGCTGCATTTTTCTTCGTCGGGGCACCATCACCGGAGCATCGTACAAGAACCTGACGACGGCATTGGGGTTCCGACGATCGAGGGGGCTGGGGGGTGTGCGCACATGATGTGTGATGGGTGCTAGTACTTGGCCCTTATATTGGCCCCCTATCCCTCATCAAACCTCGAGAACTCACAACCCCTTAAGGAGCATTTGATATTTTATAGGTTTGCTGCCAGTAGCCATTAAAGTGTCTGAAATGGGGACATTTTTTTCAAATGGTCACAAAATCTTGTACACTTCGCGTTTCAGGCTGAATTTTTTTGTGCATGCCAAAAAAACTACAAGGATCACGTCTACCAAGTTTGGGCCAAAACTCCTTCTAAAAAAATTTTAAAAAATCTCGAACCGTAAAAAGTTTTTAAAATCGTGAAAAAGAGAAAACGAGTCGTCTTGCCATGAAACTTCACGTGAAGGCTTAAAGGACCATTGTATGAATTTACAAGCCATAAAAATGGCATTGGCATGCAGAAATATGAAGATGTGCCTAAACCCACCTACCACCCAATCGATCCACGGCTTGTGCATCCCGTCTCTCTGGCCGGCATAGTGTCTGCCCGCCCGCTCGCTCGTTTCGTCGGTCGGCTTAGGCATACAGAGTTCATTCCCAATCTAAGATTGGGCCAGACCGAGGGTTACGATAGCAGGATCGACAACATGCAGAGGGGGACCCGATCGATCCTCGGCTTGCGCATCCCGCCCGTCTGGCCGGCTGAGCGCCCGCACGCTCGTTTCGTGGGTTGACTTAGGCATACGGAGTTCATTCCCAGTCTAAGCATACGGAGTTCATTCCCAGTCTAAGATCGAATCAGACTGAGGGTTACGGTAGCACATGCTGGGCTCGGGCATCTGTTGGTGTCGCATTTTTCTTTGCTAGGGCACCATCGCCGGAGCATCACCGAAGAATCTGACCGACGGCATTAGGGTTCCGACGATCGAGGGGGTCGGGGGGTGTGCGATGTGTGCCGATACTTGGCCCTTATATTGGCCCCCTATCCCTCATCAAACCTTGAGAACTCGCACCCCCTTAAAGAGCATTTGAGATTTTACAGGTTTGCTGCTTGTAGCCGTTAAAGTGTCTGAAATGGGGCACTTTTTTCAAATGGTCACAAAATCTTGTATACATCGATTTTTTAGCTGAATTTTTTTGTGCACGCCAACAAAAATACAAGGATCACGTCTACCAAGTTTGGGGCCAAAACTCCTTCCATAAAAATTTAAAAAAATCTCAAACCGCAAAAAGTTTCAAAAATCGTGAAAAATAGAAAATGAGTCGTCTTGCCATGAAACCTCACGTGATGGCTTAAGGGACCATTGTATGAATTTACAAGCCATAAAAATGGCATTGGCATGCAGAAATATGAAGATGTGCCTAAACCCACCTACCACCCAATCGATCCACGGCTTGTGCATCCCGTCTCTCTGGCCGGCATAGTGTCTGCCCGCCCGCTCGCTCGTTTCGTCGGTCGGCTTAGGCATACAGAGTTCATTCCCAATCTAAGATTGGGCCAGACCGAGGGTTACGATAGCAGGATCGACAACATGCAGAGGGGGACCCGATCGATCCTCGGCTTGCGCATCCCGCCCGTCTGGCCGGCTGAGCGCCCGCACGCTCGTTTCGTGGGTTGACTTAGGCATACGGAGTTCATTCCCAGTCTAAGCATACGGAGTTCATTCCCAGTCTAAGATCGAATTGGACTGAGGGTTACGGTAGCACATGCTGGGCTCGGGCATCTGTTGGTGTCGCATTTTTCTTTGCTAGGGCACCATCGCCGGAGCATCACCGAAGAATCTGACCGACGGCATTAGGGTTCCGACGATCGAGGGGTTCGGGGGGTGTGCGATGTGTGCCGGTACTTGGCCCTTATATTGGCCCCCTATCCTTCATCAAACCTCGAGAACTCACACCCCCTTTAAAGAGCATTTGAGATTTTACAGGTTTGCTGCTTGTAGCCGTTAAAGTGTCTGAAATGGGGCACTTTTTTCAAATGGTCACAAAATCTTGTATACATCGATTTTTTAGCTGAATTTTTTTGTGCACGCCAACAAAAATACAAGGATCACGTCTACCAAGTTTGGGGCCAAAACTCCTTCCAAAAAAATTTAAAAAAATCTCAAACCGCAAAAAGTTTCAAAAATCGTGAAAAATAGAAAATGAGTCGTCTTGCCATGAAACCTCACGTGATGGCTTAAGGGACCATTGTATGAATTTACAAGCCATAAAAATGGCATTGGCATGCAGAAAATATGAAGATATGCCTAAACCCACCGACCACCCTATCGATCCACGGCTTGCGCATCCCGTCTCTTTGGCCGGCCTAGTGCCCGCCTGACCGTTCGTTTCATCGATTGGCTTAGGCATACGTAGTTCATTCCCAGTCTAAGATCAGATTGGAATGAGGGTTGCAGCAGTAGGATCGGCAGCACGCAGAGGGGGACCCGACCGATCCCCGGCTTACGCATCCCGCCCCTTTGGTCGGTCGAGAACCCGCACGTTCGTTTCGTGGGTCGACTTAGGCATACAGAGTTCATTCCCAGTATAAGATCAGATCGGACCAAGGGTTGTGGCAGCACATGCTGGGCTCGAGCATGTGTTGGTGCCGTATTTTTCTTCCTCGGGGCACCATCGTCGAAGCATCGACGGAGAACTTGACCGACGGCATTGGGGTTCCGACGATCGGGGGGGCCGGGGGGGTGTGCGCACATGATGTGCGATGGGTGCTGGTACTTGGCCCATATATTAGCCCCCTATCCCTCGTCAAACCTCGACAACTCACAGCCCCTTAAAGAGCATTTGAGATTTTACAGGTTTGCTACCAATAGCCATTAAAGTGTGTGAAATAGGGACTCTTTTTTCAATTGGTCACAAAATCTTGTACATTTCGAGTTTTTAGCTGAATTTTTTTATGCATGCCAAAAAAAATACAACGATCACGTCTACCAAATTTGGGACCAAAACTCCTTCTGAAAACTTTTAAAAAATCCCAAACCGTAAAAAGTTTCAAAAATCGTGAAAAATAGAAAACGAGTCGTCTCGCCATGAAACTTCACGTGAAGGCTTAAGGGACCATTGTATGAATTTACAAACCATAAAAATGGTATTGGCACGTAGAAATATGAAGATGTGCCTAAACCCACCTACCACCCTATCGATCCACGGCTTGCGCATCCCGTCTCTCCGGCCAGCGTAGTGCCCGCCCACCCGCCCGTCCGCCCGTTTCATCGGTTGGCTTAGGCATACGGAGTTCATTTACAGTCTAAGATCAGACCGAACAGAGGGTTGCGGCAACAGGATTGGCAGCACACAGAGGGGGACCCGATCGATCCCCGGCTTGTGCATCCCGCCCCTCTGGCCGGCTGAGCACCCGCACGCTCGTTTCGTGAGTTGACTTAGGCATACGGAGTTCATTCCCAGTCTAAGATCGGACCGAACCAAGGGTTACGACAGCACATGCTGGGCTCGGGCATGTGTTGGTGCCGCATTTTTCTTCACCGGGGCACCATCGCTGGTGCACCCCCGGAGAACCTGACCGACGGCATTGAGGTTCCGGCGATCGGGGGGTCGGGGGGTGTGCGCACATGATGTTCGATGGGTGCTAGTACTTGGCCCTTATATTGGCCCCCTATCCCTCATCAAATCTCGAGACCTCACACCTCCTTAAAGAGCATTTGAGATTTTACAGGTTTGCTACCGGTAGCCATTAAAGTGTCTTAAATGAGGACACTTTTTTCAAATGGTCACAAAATCTTGTACACTTTGATTTTTTAGCTGAATTTTTTTGTGCATGCCAAAAAAAATACAAGTATCACGTCTACCAAGTTTGGGGCTAAAACTCTTTCCAAAAAAATTTTAAAAAATCCTGAACCTTAAAAAGTTTCAAAAATCATGAAAAATAAAAAACGAGATGTGTTGCCACGAAACTTCACATGAAGGCTTAAGGGACCATTGTATGAATTTACAAGCCATAAAAATGGCATTGGCATGCAGAAACATGAAGATGTGCCTAAACCCACCTACCACCCTATCGATCCATGGCTTGCGCATCCCGTCTCTCTGGCCGGCATAGTGTTTGCCCGCCTGCCCGCTCGTTTCATCGGTCGGCTTAGGCATACGGAGTTCATTCCCAGTTTAAGATCGAACCTAACTGAGGGTTGCGGTAGTAGGATCAGCAGCACGAAGAGGGGGACCCAGCCGATCCTCGGCTTGCACATCCTGCCCCTCTGGCTAGCTGAGCACCTTTACACTCATTTCGTGGGTTGACTTAGGCATACGGAGTTTATTCCCAATCTAAGCATACGGAGTTCAATCCCAGTCTAAGATTGGACCGGACCGAGGGTTGCGGCAGCACATGTTGGGCTTGGGCATGTGTAGGTGCCTCCTTTTTCTTTGTCGAGCACCATCACCAGAGCATTGCCGGAGAACCTGACCGGTGGCATTGGGTTTTCGACGATCGGGGGGGCCGGGGGGGTGTGCGCACATGATGTGTGATGGGTGCTGGTACTTGGCCCTTATATTGGCCCCCTATCCCTCATCAAACCTCGAGAACTCACACCCCCTTAAAGAGCATTTGAGATTTTACAGGTTTGCTGCCAGTAGCCATTAAAGTGTCTGAAATGGGGACACTTTTTTCAAATGGTCACAAAATCTTGTACACTTCGAGTTTTTAGCTGAAGTGTTTTGTGCATGCCAAAAAAAATACAAGGATCACGTCCAGCAATTTTGGGGCCAAAACTCCTTTCGAAAAAATTTTAAAAAATCCCGAACTACAAAAAGTTTCAAAAATCATGAAAAATAGAAAATGATTCATCTTGCCATGAAACTTCACGCGAAGGCTTAAGGGACCATTGTATGAATTTACAAGCCATAAAAATGGCATCAACATTCAGAAATATGAAGATGTGACTAAACCAACCTACCACCCTATCCCGTCAATTTGACCGACTTTGTGCCCGCACGCCCGCCCGCCCGCTCATTTTGTCGGTTGGCTTAGGCATACAGAGTTCATTCCCAGTCTAAGATCGGACCAGACCAAGGGTTACGGCAGTAGGACAGACAGCACGTAGAGGGGGACCCGTCGATCCCTGGCTTGCGCATCCTGCCCCTCTGGCCGGATGAGCACCCGCACACTCATTTCGTGGGTTGACTTAGGCATACAGAGTTCATTCCCAGTATAAGATCGAAATCGACCGACGGTTGCGGCAGCACATGCTAGGCTCGGGCACGTGTTGGTGCCGCATTTTTCTTCGTCGAGGCACCATCGTCGGAGCATCGCCGGAGAACTTGACTGGCGACATTGGGGTTCCGACGATCGTGGGGGCCGGGGGGTGTGCGCACATGTTGTGTGATGGGTGCTGGTACTTGGCCCTTATATTGGCCCCCTATCCCTCATCAAACCTCAAGAACTCACACCCCCATAAAAAGCATTTGAGATTTTACAGGTTTGCTGCCAGTAGCCATTAAAGTGTCTGAAATGGGGACACTTTTTTCAAATGGTCACAAAATCTTGTACACTTCGAGTTTTTAGCTGAATTTTTGTGTGCAAGCCAACAAATATACAAGGATCATGTCTACCAAGTTTGGGACCAAAACTCCCTCCGAAAAAATTTTAAGAAATATCAAACCGTAAAAAGTTTCAAAAATCGTGAAAAATAGAAAACGAGTCGTCTTGCCATGAAACTTCACGTGAAGGCTTAAGTGACCATTGTATGAATTTACAAGCCATAAAAATGGCATTGGCATGCAGAAATATGAAGATGTGCCTAAACCCACCTACCACCCTATCGATCCACGGCTTGCACATCCCGTCTCTCTGGCCGATGTAGTGTCCGACCGCCCGCCCACTCGTTTCGTCGGTTGGCTTAGGCATACGGAGTTCATTCCCAGTCTAAGATCGGATCGGACTGAGGGTTGTGGCTGCAGGATCGGCAGCATACAGAGGGGACTCGGCCGATCCCCGGCTTGTGCATCCTGCCCCTCTGGCAGGCTGAGCACCCGCACGCTCGTTTTGTGGTTTGACTTAGGCATACGGAGTTCATTCCCAGTCTAAGCATACGGAGTTCATTCCCAGTCTACGATCAGATCGGACCGAGGGTTGCGATAGCACATGCTAGGCTCGGGCATGTGTTGGTGTCATATTTTTCTTCGTTGGGGCACCATCGCCAGAGCATCGTCGGAGAACCTGACCGACGGCATTTGGGTTCCAGCGATCGAGGGGGCTGGGGGGTATGCGCCCATGATGTGCGATAGGTGCTGGTACTTGGCCCTTATATTTGCCCCCTATCCCTCATCAAACCTCCAAACTCACACCTCTTAAAGAGCATTTGAGATTTTACAGGTTTGCTGCCAGTAGCCATTAAAGTGTCTGAAATGGGGACACTTTTTTCAAATGGTCAAAAAATCTTGTACACTTCGAGTTTTAGCTGAATGTTTTTGTGCATGCCAACAAATATACAAGGATCACGTCTACCAAGTTTGGGGCCAAAAATCCTTTCGAAAAAATTTTAAAAAATCCCGAACCGTAAATAGTTTCAAAAATCATGAAAAATAGAAAACGAGTCATCTTGCCATGAAACTTCACGTGAAGGCTTAAGGGACCATTGTTTGAATTTACAAGCCATAAAAATGGCATTGGCACATAAAAATATGAAGATGTGCCTAAACCCACCTACCACCCTATCGATCCACGGCTTGCACATCCCGTCTCTCTGGCCGGCGTAGTGCCCCACCCACCTGCTCGCTCGTTTCATCGGTTGGCTTAGGCATACGGAGTTCATTCCCAGTCTAAGATTGAACCAGACTGAGGGTTGCAGTAGCAGGATCGACAGCACACAGAGGGGGACCTGGCTGATCCTCGGCTTGCGCATCCTGCCCCTCTAGCTGGCTGAACGCCCGCAGGCTCGTTTCGTGGGTTGACTTAGGCATACGGAGTTCATTCCCAGTCTAAGATCGGATCGAATCGAGGGTTGCGACAGCACATGCAAGGCTCGGGCATGTACTGGTGCCGTATTTTTTCTTCGCCTAGGCACCCTCGTCGGAGCATCGCCGGAGAACCTGACAGCCGACATTAGGGTTTCGATGATCGGAAGGGCCGACGGGGGTGTGCGTATATAATGTGCAATGGGTGCTGATACTTGGCCCTTATATTGGCCCCTATCCCTCATCAAACCTCGAGAACTCACACCCCCTTAAAGAGCATTTGAGATTTTACAAGTTTACATCTTGTAGCCATTAAAGTGTCTGAAATGGGAACACTTTTTTCAAATGGTCACAAAATCTTGTAGACTTCGAGTTTTTAGCTGAATTTTTCGGTGCATGCCAAAAATACAAGGATCACGTCTACTAAGTTTGGGGCCAAAACTCCTTTCAAAAAAATTTTAAAAAATCTCGAACCGTAAAAAGTTTCAAAAATTATGAAAAATAGAAAATGAGTCGTCTTGCCATGAAACTTCACGTGAAGGCTTAAGGGACCATTGTATGAATTTACAAGCCATAAAAATGGCATTGGCACATAGAAATATGAAGACGTGCCTAAACCCACTACCACCCTCTCAATGCACGGCTTGCGCATCCCGTCTTTCTGGTCGGTGTAGTGCCCGCCCGCCCACCCACCCGCTCGTTTCGTCGTTTGGCTTAGGCATAAAGAGTTCATTCCCAGTCTAAGATCAGACTGGACCGAGGGTTGCGGTAGCACATGTTGGGCTCAGGCATGTGCTGGTGCCACATTTTTCTTTGCCGGGGTGCCATCATCGGAGCATCGCCAGAGAACCTGACAGACGACATTGGGGTTCCGACGATCGAGGGGGCCGGGGGGTGTGCGCACATGATGTGCAATGGGTGCTGGTACTTGGCCCTTATATTGGCCCCCTATCCCTCATCAAAACTTGAAAACTCACACCCCCTTAAAGAGCATTTGATGTTTTATAGGTTTGCTGCCAGTAGCCATTAAAGTGTCTAAAATGGGGACACTTTTTTCAAATGGTCACAAAATCTTGTACACTTCGAGTTTTTGGCTGAATTTTTTGTGCATGCCAAAAAAAATACAAGGATCATGATTACCAAGTTTGGGGCCAAAAATTTTTCGAAAAAACTTTTAAAAAATCTCGAACCGTAAAAGTTTCAAAAATTATGAAAAATAGAAAACGAGTCGTCTTGCCGTGAAACTTCATGTTAAGGCTTAAGGGACCATTGTATGAATTTACAAGCCATAAAAATGGCATGGCATGTAGAAATATGAAGATGTGCCTAAACCCACCTACCACCCTATCGATCCACGGCTTGCGCATCCCGTCTCTCTGGGCGGTGTGGTGCCCGCCCGCTCGCCTGCCCGCTCATTTCGTCGATTGGCTTAGGTATACGGAGTTCATTCCCAGTCTAAGATCAGACAGGACCGAGGGTTGCGGCAGCAGGATCAGCAGCATGTAGAGGGGGACTTAGCTGATCCCTGACTTGCGTATCCCACCCCTCTGGCCGGCTGGGCACCCGCACGTTCGTTTCATGGGTTGACTTAGGCATACGGAGTTCATTCCCAATCTAAGCATACAGAGTTCATCCCCAGTCTAAGATCAGACCAGACAGAGGGTTAGCAGCAGCACATGCTAGGCTCGGGCATCATCACCGGAGCATCGCCGGAGAGCCTGACCGACGGCATTGGGGTTCCGACGATCGGGGGGCCGGGGGGTGTGCGCACTTGATGTGAGATGGGTGCTGGTACCTGGCCCTTATATTGGCCCCTATCCCTCATCAAACCTCGAGAACTTAAAGAGCATTTGAGATTTTACAGGTTTGCCGCCAGTAGCAATTAAAGTGTCTGAAATGGGGACACTTTTTTTGAATGGTGACAAAATCTTGTACACTTCGAGTTTTTAGCTGAATTTTTTTGTGCATGCCAAAAAAAATACAAGGATCACGTCTACCAAGCTTGGGGCCAATACTCCTTCGAAAAAAATTTAAAAAAATCCTGAAGCACAAAAAGTTTTAAAAATCTTGAAAAATAGAAAACGAGTCGTCTTGCCATGAAACTTCACGTGAAAGCTTAAGGGACCATTGTATGAATTTACAAGCCATAAAAATGGCATTGGCATGCAGAAATATGAAGATGTGCCTAAACCCACCTACCACCCTATCGATCCACGGCTTACGCATCCCGTCTTTCCGGCCGGCGTAATGCCTGCCCGCCTGCCCGCCTGCTCGTTTCGTCGGTTGGCTTAGGCAGACGAAGTTCATTCCCAGTCTAAGATTGGTTCAGACAGAGGGTTGCAGTAGCAAGATCGACAGCACGTAGAGGGGGAGCTGACCGATCCTCGGCTTGCGCATCCCACCCCTTTGCTGCTGAACGAGACTGTTTCATGGGTTCATGACTTAGGCATACGGATTTCATTCCCAGTCTAAGATGGATCGGAATCGAGGGTTGGCAGCACATGCATTGGCATTGCTGTGTCCGTATTTTTCTTGCCAGGCACCCTCAGCGAGCATCGCGGAGAAACCTGGACAGCGACATTAGGTCCCGATTGATCGAGAGGCTATGGGGTGTGCACATTCATATGTGCATGGGGCTGGTACGTCCATTATATTGGCCCCAATCCCTCATCAATTTGAACTCAGCACCCCTAAAGATCATGTGATTTTACAGACATCCAGTAGCCATTAAGTGTCTGAAATGGAACCTTTTTCAAAGGTCACAAATTCTTGTAACATGAGTCCTTAGTGAATTTTGGCATGCATGCCAAACAAATACAAGGATCACGACTACCAAGTTTGGGGCGAAAACTCCTTTCGAAAAAATTTTAAAAAATCCCGAATCGTCAAAAGTTTCAAAAATCATGAAAAATAAAAAACACGTCGTCTTGCCATGAAACTTCACGTGAAGGCTTAAGGGACCATTGTATGAATTTAGAAGTCATAAAAATGGCATTGGCATGTAGAAATATGAAGATGTGCCTAAACCCACCTACCACCCTATCGATCCACGGCTTGCGCATCCCGTCTCTCTGGCCGATGTAGTGCCCGCCCGCTCGTTTCGTCGGTTGGCTTAGGAAAACGGAGTTCATTCCCAGTCTAAGATCAGACCAGAACGAGGGTTGCGGTAGCAGGATCGGCAGCACGTAGAAGGGGACCCGACCGATCCCCGGCTTGCGCATCCCGCCCTTCTGGTCGGTTCAGTGCCCGGACGCTCGTTTCGTGGGTTGACTTAGGCATACAGAGTTCATTCCTAGTCTAAGCATACGGAGTTCATTCCCAGTCTAAGATCGGACTGGACTGAGGGTTACAACAGTACAAGCTGGGCTCGGGCATGTGCTGGTGTCGTATTTTTCTTCGTCGGGGCACCATCGCTGGAGCATTGCCGGAAAACCATACCGACAGCATTGGTGTCCCGACGATCGAGGGAGCTGAGGGGGGTGTGCGCACATGATGTGTGATGGGTGCTGGTACTTGGCCCTTATATTGGCCCCATATCCCTCATCAAACGTCGTGAACTAACACCCCCTAAAGAGCATTTGAGATTTTACAGGTTTGCTGCCAGTAGCCATTAAAGTGTCTGAAATGTTGACACTTTTTTCAAATGGTCACAAAATCTTGTACACTTCGAGTTTGTAGCTGAATTATTTTGTGCATGCCAACAAAAATACAAGGATCACGTCTACCAAATTTGGGGCCAAAACTCCTTTCAAAAAAATTAAAAAAATCCCAAATCGTAAAAAGTTTTGAAAATCGTGAAATATAGAAAATGAGTCGTCTTGCCTTGAAACTTCACGTGAAGGCTTAAGGGACCATTGTCTGAATTTACAAGCCATAAAAATGGCCTTGGCATGCAGAAATATGAAGATGTACCAAAACCCACCTACCACCCTATCGATCCATGGCTTGCGCATATTGTCTCTCTGGGTCAGCCCGTTCGTTTCATCAGTTGCCTTAGGAATACGGAGTTCATTCCCAGTCTAAGATCACATCGGAATGAAGGTTGCGGTAGTAGAATCGGTGCACGCGGAGGTGGACCCAACCGATCCCCAGCTTGCGCATTCCGCCCTTCTGGCCGACTGAGCGCCCGCACGCTCGTTTCGTGGGTTGACTTAGGCATATGGAGTTCATTCCCAATCTAAGATCGGATCGAACCGAGGGTTGTAGCAGTACATGCTGGGCTCAGGCATGTGCTGGTGCCGCATTTTTCTTCGTCGAGGCACCATCGCCGGTGCATCACCAGAGAACCTTACCGACGACATTGGGGTTCCAACGATCGGGGGGGCCGTGGGGGGTGTGTGCACATGATGTGCGATGGGTGCTGGTACTTGGCCCTTATATTGGCCTCCCATCCTTCATCAAACCTCGAGAACTCACCCCCCTTAAAGAGCATTTGAGATTTTACAGGTTTGCTGCCAGTAGCCATTAAAGTGTCTGAAATGGGGACACTTTTTTCCAAATGGTCACAAAATCTTGTACACTTCGACTTTTTAGCTGAATTTTTTTGTGCATGCAAAAAAAAATACAAGGATCACGTCTACCAAGCTTGGGGCCAATACTCCTTCGAAAAAAATTTAAAAAAATCCTGAAGCACAAAAAGTTTTAAAAATCATGAAAAATAGAAAACGAGTCGTCTTGCCATGAAACTTCACGTGAAAGCTTAAGGGACCATTGTATGAATTTACAAGCCATAAAAATGGCATTGGCATGCAGAAATATGAAGATGTGCCTAAACCCACCTACCACCCTATCGATCCACGGCTTACGCATCCCGTCTCTCCGGTCGGCGTAATGCCTGCCCGCCTGCCCGCCTGCTCGTTTCGTCGGTTGGCTTAGGCAGACGAAGTTCATTCCCAGTCTAAGATTGGTTCAGACAGAGGGTTGCAGTAGCAAGATCGACAGCACGTAGAGGGGGAGCTGACCGATCCTCGGCTTGCGCATCCCACCCCTTTGGCCAGTTGAACACCCGCACGCCTGTTTCATGTGTTGACTTAGGCATACGGAGTTCATTCCCAGTCTAAGATCAGACCGAATCGAGGGTTGCAGTAGTACATGCTGGGCTGGGGCATGTGTTGGTGCCGTATTTTTCTTCGCCGGGGCACCATCGTCGGAGCATTGTCAGAGAACCTTACCGTCGGCATTGGGTTCCTGCAATCGGAGGTGCCGAGGGGGGTGTGCGCACATGATGTGCGATGGGTGCTGGTACTTGGCCCTTATATTAGCCCCCTATCCCTCATCAAACCTCGAGAACTCACACCCCCTTAAAGAGCATTTGAGATTTTACAGGTTTGTTGCCAGTAGCAATTAAAGTGTCTGAAATGGGGACACTTTTTTCAAATGGTCACAATATCTTGTAGACTTTGAGTTTTTAGCTGAATTTGATTGTGCATGCCAAAAAAAATACAAGGATTACGACTACCAAGTTTGGGGCGAAAACTCCTTTCGAAAAAATTTTAAAAAATCCCGAATCGTCAAAAGTTTCAAAAATCATGAAAAATAAAAAACACGTCGTCTTGCCATGAAACTTCACGTGAAGGCTTAAGGGACCATTGTTATGAATTTAGAAGTCATAAAAATGGCATTGGCATGTAGAAATATGAAGATGTGCCTAAAACCCACCTACCACCCTATCGATCCACGGCTTGCGCATCCGTCTCTCTGGCCGATGTAGGCCCGCCCGCTCGTTCGTCGGTTGTGCTTAGGAAAACGGAGTTCATTCCCAGTCTAAGATCAGACCAGAACGAGGGTTGCGGTAGCAGGATCGGCAGCACGTAGAAGGGGACCCGACCGATCCCGGTTTGCGCATCCGCCCTTCTGGTCGAGTTCAGTGCCCGGACGCTCGTTTCGTGGGTTGACTTAGGCATACAGAGTTCATTCCTAGTCTAAGCATACGGAGTTCATTCCCAATCTAAGATCGGACTGGACTGAGGGTTACAACAGTACAAGCTGGGCTCGGGCATGTGTGCTGGTGTCATATTTTTCTTCGTCGGGGCACCATCGCTGGAGCATTGCCGGAAACCATACCGACAGCATTGGTGTCCCGATGATCGAGGGAGTGAGGGGGGTGTGCGCACATGATGTGTGATGGGTGCTGGTACTTGGCCCTTATATTGGCCCCTATCCTCATCAAAACGTCGTGAACTAACCCCCTAAAGAGCATTTGAGATTTTACAGGTTTGCTGCCAGTAGCCATTAAAGTGTCTGAAATGTTGACACTTTTTTCAAATGGTCACAAAATCTTGTACACTTCGAGTTTGTAGCTGAATTATTTTGTGCATGCCAACAAAAATACAAGGATCACGTCTACCAAAGTTGGGGCCAAACTCCTTTCAAAAAAAATTTAAAAAACTCGAACCATAAAAAGTTGAAATCGTGAAATAAAAACGAGCCGTCTTGCTTGAAACTTTACTTAAGGCTAAAGGGACCATTGTATGAATTTACAGGCCATAAACAATGCATGGCATGCAGAAATATGAGATGTGCGCGAAACCCCCTACCACCCTATCGATCACGGCTTGGCATCCCTCTCTTCTGGCCGACGTAGGTGCCGCCGCTGCTTGTTTCATCGTTCGCTTTAGGATACGGAGTTCGATTTCCCAGTCTAAGACTCAGACAGGACTAAGGGTTGCGATAGCAGGATCGGCAGGACGGAGGTGGACCCAGCCGATCCTCAGCTTGCACATCCCGCCCCTCTGGCCGGCTGAGCGCCTGCATGCTCGTTTCGTGGGTTGACTTAGGCATACGGAGTTCATTCCTAGTCTAAGATCAGATTGGACCAAGGGTTATGATAGCACATGCTGGGCTCGGGCATGTGCTGGTGCCACATTTTTCTTCGTCGGGGCACCATCGTTGGAGCATCGCCGGAGGACCTGACCGGCGGCATTGGGGTTCCGATGATAGGGGGTCGGAGGGGTGTGCACACATGATGTGCGATGGGTGCTAGTACTTGGCCCTTATATTGGCCCCCTATCCCTCATTAAACCTCGAGAACTCACACCCCCTTAAACAGCATTTCAGATTTTACAGGTTTGCTACCAATAGCAATTAAAGTGTCTGAAATGGGGACACTTTTTTTAAATAGTCACAAAATCGTGTACACTTCGACTTTTTAGCTGAATTTTTTTGTGCATGCCAAAAAAAATACAACGATCACAGCTACCAAGTTTGGTGCCACAACTCCTTCCGAAAAAATTTTAAAAAATCCCAAACCGCAAAAAAGTTTCAAAAATCGTGAAAAATGGAAAACGAGTAATCTTGCCATGAAACTTCATGTGAAGGCTTAAGGGACCATTGTATGAATTTACAAGCCAAAAAAATGGCATTGGAATGCATAAATATGAAGATGTGCCTAAACCCACCAACCACCCTATCGATCCACGGCTTGCGCATCCCGTCTCTCTGGCTGACGTAGTGCCCGCCCGCTCATTTCATCGGTTGGCTTAGGAATACGGAGTTCATTCCCAGTCTAAGATCGGACCAGACTGAGGGTTGTGGTAGTAGGATCGGCAGCACACAGAGGGGGACTCGATCGATCCCCAGCTTGTGCATATCGCCCCTTCGGTCGGCTGGGCGCCGGCACGCTCATTTCATGGGTTGACATAGGCATACGGAGTTCATTCACAGTCTTAGATCAGACCGGACCGAGGGTTCTAGCAGCACATGTTGGGCTCGAGCATGTGCTGGTGCTGCATTTTTCTTCGTCGGGGCACCATCGTCGGAGCATCTTCAGAGAAGCTGAACGGCAGCATTGGGGTTCCGGTGATCGGGGGTCGGGGGTGTGCGCACGTGATGTGCGATGGGTGCTGGTACTTGGCCCTTATATTGGCCCCCTATCCCTCATCAAACCTCAAGAACTCGTACCCCCTTAAAGAGCATTTGAGATTTTACAGGTTTGCTGCCAGTAGCCATTAAAGTGTCTGAAATGGGGACACTTTTTTCAAATGGTCACAAAATCTTGTACACTTTTGTTTTTAGCTGAATTTTTTTGTGCATGCCAAAAAAATACAAGGATCACGTCTACCAAGTTTGGGGCCAAAACTCCTTCCGAAAAAATTTTAAAAAATCCCGAACCATAAAATGTTTTGAAAATCGTGAAAAATTGAAAACAAGTTGTCTTGCAATGAAACTTCACGTGAAGGCCTAAGGGACCATTGTATGAATTTACAAGCCATAAAAATGGAATTGGCATGCAGAAATAAGTAGATGTGGCTAAACCCACCTACCACCGTATCGATCCACGACTCGCGCATCCCGTCTCTCTGGCTGGCGAATTGCCCGCCCACCCGTCCGCCTGCTCATTTCATCGGTTGGCTTAGGCATACGGAGTTCATTCCCAGTCTAAGATTGGACCGGACCAAGGGTTGTGGCAGCACATGCTGGGCTCGAGCATGTGCTGGTGCAATATTTTTCTTCGTCGGGGCACCATCGTCGGAGCATCGTCGGAGAACCTAACCAGCGGCATTGGGGTTCCGACGATCGGGGGTTGTGCGCACATGATGTGCGATGGGTGCCGGTACTTAGCCCTTAAATTGGCCCCCTATCCCTCATCAAACCTCGAGAACTCACACCCCCTAAAGAGCATTTGAGATTTTACAGGTTTGCTGCCAGTAGCCATTAAAGTGTCTGAAATAGTGACACTTTTTTCAAATGGTCCCAAAATCTTGTACACTTCAACTTTTTAGCTGAATTTTTTTGTCCATGCCAACAAAAATACAAGGATCACGTCTACAAAGTTTGGGGCCAAAAATCCTTTCGAAAAAATTTTAAAAAATCTCGAACCGTAAAAAGTTTTGAAAATCATGAAAAATAAAAAACGAGCCGTCTTGCCATGAAACTTCACGTGAAGGCTTAAGAGACCATTGTATGAATTTACAAGCCATAAAAATGGCATTGGCATGTAAAAATATGAAGATGTGCCTAAACCCACCTACCACCCTATCGATCCACGGCTTGCGCATCCCGTCTCTCTGGCCGACGTAGTGCCCGCCCGTTCGCGCGCTCGTTTCGTCAGTTGGCTTAGGCATACAAAGTTCATTCCCATCTAAGATCAGACAGGACTGAGGGTTGTGGTAGCAGGATCGGCAGCACGTAGAGGGGGACCCAGCCGATCCCTGGCTTGCACATCCTGCCCCTCTGGCCGGCTGAACGCCTGCACGCTCATTTCGTGGGTTGACTTAGTCATATGGAGTTCGTTCCTAGTCTACGCATACGGAGTTCATTCGTAGTCTAAGATCAGATCGGACTGAGGGTTGTGATAGCACATGCTGGGCTCGGGCATGTGCTGGTGCTGCATTTTTCTTTGTCGGGGCACCATCGTCGAAGCATCGCCGGAGAACCTGATCGACGTCATTGGGGTTCTGACGATCGGGGGGGTCGGTGGGGTTGCGCACATGATGTGCGATGGTTGCTGATACTTGGCCCTTATATTGGCCCCCTATCCTTCATTAAACCTTGAGAACTCACACCCCCTTAAACAGTATTTGAGATTTTACAGGTTTGCTGCCAGTAGCAATTAAAGTGTCTGAAATGGGGACACTTTCTTCAAATGGTCACAAAATCATGTAAACTTCGACTTTTTGGCTGAATTTTTTTATGCATGCCAACAAAATACAAGGATCACATCTACCATGTTAGGGGCCAAAACTCCTTCCGAAAAAATTTTAAAAAATCCCAAACCGAAAAAAGTTTTGAAAATCATGAAAAATAGAAAACGAGTCGTCTTGCCATGAAACTTCACGTGCAGGCTTAAGGGACCATTGTATGAATTTACAAGCCAAAAAAATGGCATTGGCATGCAGAAATATGAAGATGTGCCTAAACCCACCTACCACCCTATCGATGCACGACTTGCGCATCCCGTCTCTCTGGCTGACGTAGTGCCCGCCCGCCCGTCCACCCGCTCGTTTCGTCGGTTGGCTAAGGAATATAGAGTTCATTCCCAGTCTAAGATCGAACCGAACCGAGGGTTGCAGCAGCAGGATCAGCAGCACACGGAGGGGGACTCGATCGATCCCCGGCTTGTGCATATCGCCCGTCTGGCTGGCTGGGCATCGGCACGCTCGTTTCATGGGTTGACATAGGCATACGGAGTTCATTCCTAGTCTAGGCATACGGAGTTCATTCACAGTCTTAGATCAAACCAGACCGAGGGTTGTAGTAGCACATGCTGGGCTCGGGCATGTGCTGGTGCTGCATTTTTATTCGTCGGGGCACCATCGTCGGAGCATCGTCGGAGAAGCTGACCGACAGCATTGGGGTTCCGGTGATCGGGGGGCCAGGGGGTGTGCGCACATGATGTGCAATGGGTGCTGGTACTTGGCCCTTATATTGGCCCCCTATCCCTCATCAAACCTCGAGAACTCGTACCCCCTTAAAGAGCATTTGAGATTTTACAGGTTTGCTGCCAGTAGCCATTAAAGTGTCTAAAATGGGGACACTTTTTTCAAATGGTCACAAAATCTTGTACACTTCGAGTTTTTAGCTGAATTTTTTTGTGCACGCCAAAAAAATACAAGGATCACGGCTAAAAAGTTTGGGGCCAAAACTCCTTATGAGAAAATTTTAAAAAATCCCGAATCGAAAAATTTTCAAAAATCATGAAAAATAGAAAATGAGTCGTCTTGCCATGAAACTTCACGTGAAGGCTTAAGGGACCATTGTATGAATTTACAAGCCATGAAAATGGCATTGGCTTGCAGAAATTGAAAGATGTGCCAAACCCACCAACCACCCAATCGATCCACGGCTTGCGCATCCCGTCTCTCTAGCTGGCGTAGTGCCCAGTCCGCCCGCCCGCCCGCTCGTTTCGTCGGTTGTTTTAGGCATACGGAGTTCATTCCCAGTCTACAATCAGAGTGCATGGAGGGTTGTGGCAGCAGGCATCGGTAGCATAAAGAGGGGGACCGACCGATCCCTGGCTTGCGCATCCTGCCCTTCTGGCCAGTTGAGCGCCCGCACGCTCGTTTTGTGGGTTGACTTAAGCATACAGAGTTCATTCCCAGTCTAATCATATGGAGTTCATTCCCAGTCTAATATTGGACCAGACTGAGGGTTGCGGCAGCTCATTCTGGGCTCGGGCATGTGCTGGTGCCACATTTTTCTTCGTCGGGGCACCATCGCTGGAGCATCGCCGGAGAACCTGACCGACGGCACTGGGGTTCCGACCGGGGATGGGGACGGGCAGGGGTGGTGCGCACATGTATGTGCGTGGGTGTTGGTTACTTGGGCCCTTATATTGGCCCCCTATCCCTCATCAACCTGAGAACTCATACCCCCTTAAAGAGCAATTTGAGATTTTACAGGTTTGCTGCCAGTAGCCATTAAAGTATCTGAAATGGGGACACTTTTTTCAAATGGTCACAAATTCTTGTGCACTTCGATTTTTTAGCTGAATGTTTTTGTGCACCCCAAAAAAAATACAAGGATCACATCAACCAGGTTTGGGGCCAAAACTCCTTCCGAAAAAATTTTAAAAAATCTCGAACCAAAAAATTTTCAAAAATCCTAAAAAATGGAAAACCAGTCGTCTTGCCATGAAACTTCACGTGAAGGCTTAAGGGACCATTGTATGAATTTACAAGCCATAAAAATGGCAATGGCACGTAGAAATAGGAAGATGTGCCAAACCCACCAACCACCCTATCGATCCACGGCTTGCGCACCCCATCTCTCTAGCTGGCATAGTGCCCATCCGGCCGCCCGCCCGCTCGTTTCGTCGGTTGTTTTAGGCATACGGAGTTCATTCCCAGTCTAAGATCAGAGCAGATGGAGGGTTGTAGTAGCAGGATCGGCAGCATGCAGAGGGGGACCCGGCCGATCCCCGGCTTGCACATCCCGCCCTTCTAGCCGGCTGAGTGCCCGCACACTCGTTTTATGGGTTGACTTAAGCATACGGAGTTCATTCCCAGTCTAATCATATGGAGTTCATTCCCAGTCTAGGATTGGACCAGACTGAGGGTTGCGGCAGCTCATTTTGGGCTCGGGCATGTGCTGGTTCAGCATTTTTCTTCGCCGGGGCACCATCGCTGGAGCATCACCGGAGAACCTGACCGGCGGCATTGGGGTTCCGACGATCAGGGTGGTCGGAGGGGTGTGCGCACATGATGTGCGATGGGTGCTGGTACTTGGCCCTTATATTGGCCCCCTATCCCTCATCAAACCTTGAGAACTCACACCCCCTTAAAGAGCATTTGAGATTTTATAAGTTTGTTGCCAGTAGCCATTAAAGTGTCTAAAGTGGGACACTTTTTTCAAATGGTCACAAAATCTTGTACACATCAACTTTTTAGTTGAATTTTTTTGTGCATGCCAACAAAATTACAAGGATCACGTCTACCATGTTTGGGGCCAAAACTCCTTCCAAAAAAATTTTAAAAAATCCCGAACCGTAAAAAGTTTTGAAAATCGTGAAAAATAGAAAACGAGTCGTCTTGCCATGAAACTTTACGTGAAGGCTTATGGGACCATTGTATGAATTTACAAGCCATAAAAATGGCATTGGCATGCAAAAATATGAAGATCTGCCTAAACCCATGTACCACCCTATCGATCCACGGCTTGCGCATCCCGTCTCTCTGGCCGGTGTAGTGCCCGCCTGCCCGCTCGTTTCGTCGGTTGGCTTAGGCATACGAAGTTCATTCTCGGTCTAAGATCAGACCAGACCAAGGGATGCAGCAGTAGTATCGACAGCATGCAGAGGCAGACCTGACCGATCCCCGACTTGCGCATCCCGCCCCTCTAGCCGACTGAGCGCCTGCACGCTTGTTTTGTGGGTTGACTTAGGCATACGGAGTTCAATCCCAGTCTAAGCATACGGGGTTCATTCCCAGTCTAAGATCAAACCAGACCGAGGGTTGTGATAACACATGCTAGGCTCGGGCATGTGTTGGTGCCATATTTTTCTTCACCGGGGCACCATCGTCGGAGAACCTGACCGGCGACATTGAGGTTCCGGCGATCGGGGGGGCCGGGGGATGGTACTTGGCCCTTATATTGGCCCTCTATCCCTCATCAAACCTCGAGCACTCACACGCCCTTAAAGAGCATTTGAGATTTTACAAGTTTGCTACCAGTAGCCATTAAAGTGTCTGAAGTTGGGACACTTTTTTCAAATGGTCACAAAATCTTGTACACTTCGACTTTTTAGCTGAATTTTTTTTTGCATGCCAAAAAAAATACAAGGATCATGTCTACCAAGTTTGGGGGCAAAACTCCTTCCGAAAAATTTTAAAAAATCTCGAGAACGCACATGATGTGCGATGGGTGCTGGTACATAGCCCTTATATTGGCCCCCTATCCCTCATCAAACCTCGAGAACTCACACCCCCTTAAAGAGCATTTGAGATTTTACAAGTTTGCTGCCAGTAGCCATTAAAGTGTTTGAAATGGGGACACTTTTTTCAAATGGTCCCAAAATCTTGTACACTTCGAGTTTTTAGCTGAATTTTTTTGTGCATGCCAACAAAAATACAAGGACCATGTCTACCAAGTTTAGGGCCAAAACTCCTTCCAAAAAAATTTTAAAAAATCCCGAACCGTAAAAAGTTTCAAAAATCATGAAAAATAGAAAACGAGTCATCTTACCATGAAACTTCATGTGAAGGTTTAAGGGACCATTGTATGAATTTACAAGCCATAAAAATGGATTTGGGACGTAGAATTATGAAGATGTGCCTAAACCCACCTACCACCCTATCGATCCACGGCTTGCTCATCGCATCTCTCTGGCCGGCGTGGTGCCCGCCCGCCCGCCCGCCCACTCATTTCATCGGTTGGCTTAGGCATACGGAGTTGATTCCCAGTCTAAGATTGAACCAGACTGAGGGTTATGGCAGCAGGATCGACAGCACGCAGAGGGGGACCCGACCAATCCCCAGCTTACGCATCCCGCCCCTCTGGCCAACTGAGCGCCCGCACGCTCGTTTCGTGGGTTAACTTAGGCATATGGAGTTCATTCCTAGTCTAAGCATACGGAGTTCATTACCAGTCTAAGATCAGACCAGATCGAGGGTTACGACAGCACATGCTGGGCTCGGGTATGTGCTGGTGCCGCATTTTTCTTCACCGGGGCACCATCGCCAGAGCATCGTCGGAGAACCTGACTAGCGGCATTAGGGTTCCAGCGATCGGGGGGCCGAGGGGGTGTGCGCACATAATGTGCAATGGGTGCTGGTACTTGGCCCTTATATTGGCCCCCTATCCCTCATCAAACCTCGAGAACTCACTCCCCCTTAAAGAGCATTTGAGATTTTACAGGTTTGCTGCCAGTAGCCATTAAATGTCTGAAATGGGGACAATTTTTTCAAATGGTCACAAAATCTTGCTCACTTCGAGTTTTTAACTGAATTTTTTTGTGCATGCGAACAGAAATACAAGGATCACGTCTTCCATGTTTGGGGCCAAAACTCCTTCCGAAAAAATTTTAAAAAATCTCGAACTGTAAAAAGTTTCAAAAATCATGAAAAATAGAAAATGAGTCGTCTTGCCATGAAACTTCACGTGAAGGCTTAAGGGACCATTGTATGAATTTACAAGCCATAAAAATGGCATTGGCACTCAGAAATATGAAGATGTGCCTAAACCCACCTACCACCCTATCGATCCACAGCTTGCGCATCCCGTCTCTCTGGCCGGCGTAGTGCCCGCCCACCCACCTGCCCGCTCATTTCGTCGGATGGCTTAGGCATACAGAGTTCATTCCCAGTCTAAGATCGGACCGGACTGAGGGTTACGACAGTAGGATCAGCAGCACGTAGAGGGGGACCCTGTCGATCCCCGACCTGCGCATCCTGCCCCTCTGGCCGATTGAACACCCGCATGCTCGTTTCGTCATTTGACTTAGGCAAACGGAGTTCATTCCCAGTCTAACCATATGGAGTTCATTCCCAGTCTAAGATCGGACCAGACCGAGGGTTGCTGACATGCTGGGCTCGGGCATGTGCTGGTGCCGCATTTTTCTTCGTCGGGGCACCATCACAGGAGCATCACCGAAGAACCTGACCGACAGCATTAGGGTTCCGATGATCGGGGGGGCCGGGGGGATGTGCGTACATGATGTGTGATGGGTGCTGGTACTTGGCCCTTATATTGGCCCCCTATCCCTCATCAAACCTCGAGAACTCACACCCCCTTAAAGAGCATTTGAGATTTTACAGGTTTGCTGCCAGTAGCCATTAAAGTGTCTGAAATGGGGACACTTTTTTCAAATGGTCACAAAATCTTGTACACTTTGATTTTTTAGCTGAATTTTTTTGTACGTGCCAAAAAAAATACAACGATCACGTCTACCAAGTTTGGGGCCAAAACTCCTTCCGAAAAAATTTTAAAAAATCCAAAACCGAGCGAAGTTTCAAAAATCATGAAAAAATAGAAAACGAGTAGTCTTGCCATAAAACTTCACATGAAGGCTTAAGGGACCATTGTATGAATTTGCAAGCCATAAAAATGGCATTGGCATGCAGAAATATGAAGATGTGCCTAAACCCACCTACCACCCTATCGATCCACGACTTGCGTATCCCGTCTCTCTGGTCGGCGTAGTGCCCGCCCGCCCACCCACTCATTTCGTCAGTTGGCTTAGGTATACAGAGTTCATTCCCAGTCTAAGATTAGACCAGACAAGGGTTGCAGCAGTAGGATCGGCAGCATACAGAGGGGGACCCGACCAATCCCCGGCTTGCGCATCCTACCTCTCTCGCCCTCTGAGCGTTCGCACGCTGGTTTCATGGGTTGACTTAGGCATGCGGAGTTCATTCCCAATCTAAGCATCTGGAGTTCATTCCCAGTCTAAGAACGGACTGGACCGAGGGTTACGGCAGCACATGCTGGGCCCGGGCATGTGCTGGTGCCATATTTTTCTTTGCCAGGGCACCATCACCGGAGCATCACCGGAGAACCTGACCGGTGGCATTAGGGTTCCGACGATCGGTGGGGCGGGGGGTGTGCGCACATGATGTGCGATGGGTGCTGGTACTTGGCTTTTATATTGGCTCCCTATCCCTCATCAAACCTCGAGAACTCACACCCCCTTAAAGAGCATTTGAGATTTTACAGGTTTGCTGCCAGTAGCCATTAAAGTGTTTGAAATGGAGACACTTTTTTCAAATGGTCACAAAATCTTGTACACTTCGAGTTTTTAGCTGAATTGTTTTGTGCATGCCAACAAAAATACAGGGATCACGTCTACGAAGTTTGGGGCCAAAACTCATTCTGAAAAAATTTTAAAAAACCCAAACCGTAAAAGGATTCAAAAATCGTGAAAAATAGAAAACGAGTCGCCTTGCCATGAAACTTCACGTGAAGGCTTAAGGGACCATTGTATGAATTTACAAGCCATAAAAATGGCATTGGCACCCAGAAATATGAAGATGTGCCTAAGCCCACCTACCACCCTATCGATCCACGGCTTGCGCATCCCGTCTCTCTGGCCGGTGTAGTGCCCACCCACCCGCCCGCCCACTCGTTTCGTCGGTTGGCTTAGGCATACGGAGTTCATTCCCAATCTAAGATCAGACCGGACCGAGGGTTGTGGTAGCAGGATCAACAGCATGCAGAGGGGGACCCGACCGATCCACGGCTTGCACATCCTACCCCTCCGACCGGCAGAGCACCCGCACGCCTGTTTCGTAGGTTGACTTAGGCATACGGAGTTCATTCTCGGTCTAAGATCAGACGGGGCCGAGGGTTGTGGCAGCACATGCTGCGCTCGGGCATGTGCTGGTGCCGCATTTTTCTTCGTCGGGGCACTATCGTCGAAGCATCACCGGAAAACCTGACCTGCAGCATTGGGGTTCCAGCGATCGGGGGGGTCGGGGGGTGTGCGCACATGATTGCGATGGGTGCTGGTACTTGGCCCTTATTTTAGCTCGCTATCCCTCATCAAACCTTGAGAACTCAAACCCCCTTAAAGCGCATTTGAGATTTTACAGGTTTGCTGCCAGTAGCCATTAAAGTGTCTGAAATGGGGACACTCTTTTCAAATTGTCACAAAATCTTGTACACTTCGAGTTTTTAGCTGAATTTTTTTGTGCATGCCAAAAAAAATACAAGGATCATGTCTAATAAGTTTGGGGCCAAACCACTTTCCAAAAAAATTTTAAAAAATCTTGAACCGCAAAAAGTTTTGAAAATCATGAAAAATAGAAAACGAGTCGTCTTGCCATTAAACTTCACATGAAGGCTTAAAGGACCATTGTATGAATTTACAAGCCATAAAAATGGCATTGGCACATAGAAATATGAAGATGTGCCTAAACCCACCTACCACCATATCGATCCACGGCTTGCGCATCCCGCCTCTCTGGCCGGTGTAGTGCCCGCCCGCCCATTCGCCCACTCATTGCGTCGGTTGGCTTAGGCATACAGAGTTCATTCCCAGTCTAAGTTTGGACCAGATGAAGGGTTGTGACAGCAGGATCGACAGCACATAGAGGGGGACCCGGCCGATCCCCGGCACACAAATTTTACAAGTTTCTGCCAGTAAGCATTAAGTGTCTTGAAAATGAGGACATTTTTTTTCAAATGGTCACAAAATCATTTGTACACTCAAGTTTTTAGCTGAATTTTTTTGTGCATGTGAAAAAAAATACAAGGATCATGTCTACCAACTTTGGGGCCAAAACTCCTTTCGAAAAAATTTTAAAAAGTCCCGAACTGTAAAAAGTTTCAAAAAACGTGAAAAATGGAAAACGAGTCGTCTTGCCATGAAACTTCACGTGAAGGCTTAAGGGACCATTGTATGAATTTACAAGCCATAAAAATGGTATTGGCATGTAGAAATATGAAGATGTGCCTAAACCCACCTACCACCCTATCGATCCATGGCTTGCGCATCCCGTCTCTCTGGTCGGCGTAGTGCCCCCCGCCCGCCTGCTCGTTTCGTCGGTTCGCTTAGGCATACGGAGTTCATTCCCAGTCTAAGATTAGACCAGATTGAGGGTTACGATAGCAGGATCGGTAGCATATAGAGGGGGACCCGGCCGATCCTCGACTTGCACATCCCGCTCCTCTGGCCGGCTGAGCACCCGCACGCTCGTTTCGTGTGTTGACTTAGGCATACGGAGTTCATTCCCTGTCTAAGCATACGGAGTTCATTCCCTGCCTAAGCATACGGAGTTCAAGTTCATTCCCAGTCTAAGATCGGATCAGACCAAGGGTTACGACAGCACATGCTGTGCTCGGGCATGTGTTGGTGCCATATTTTCCTCGGCCAGGGCACCATCATCGGAGAATCATCGGAGAACCTGACCGGTGGCATTGGGGTTCCGACGATCGAGGGGCCGGGGGGTGTGCGCACATGATGTGCGATGGGTGCTGGTACTTGGCCCTTATATTGGCCCCCTATCCCTCATCAAACCTTGAGAACTCACACCCCCTTAAAGAGCATTTGGGATTTTACAGGTTTGCTGCCAGCAGCCATTAAAGTGTCTGAAATGGGGACACTTTTTTCAAATGATCACAAAATCTTGTGCACTTCGAGTTTTTAGCTGAATGTTTTTGTGAATGCCAAGAAAAATACAAGGATCACGTCTAGCAAGCTTGGGGTCAAAACTCCTTCTGAAAAAATTTTAAAAAGTCTCGAACCGAAAAAAGTTTCAAAAATCGTGAAAAATAGAAAATGAGTCGTCTTGCCATGAAACTTCACGTGAAGGCTTAAGGGACCATTGTATGAATTTACAAGCCATAAAAATGGCATTGGCATGCAAAAATTTGAAGATGTGCCTAAACCCACCTACCACCCTATCGAGCCACGGCTTGCGCATCCCGTCTCTTTGGCCGACGTAGTGCCCGCTTGCCCGCACGCCCGCTTATTTCGTCAGTTGGCTTAGGCATACGGAGATCATTCCCAGTCTAAGATCAGATCGGATCGAGGTTTGCGACAGCAGGATCGACAACATGCAGAGGGGGACTCGGCTGATCCTCGGCTTGCGCATCCCACTCCTCTGGCCGGCTGAGCACCCGCACGCTCGTTTCGTGGGTTGACTTAGGCATACAGAGTTCATTCCCAGTCTAAGCATCCGAAGTTCATTCCCAGTTTAAGATCGAACTGGACCGAGGGTTGTGGCAGCATAGGCTGGGGTTGGGCATGTGTTGGTGCCACATTTTTCTTCACCAGGGCACCATCGCCGGAGCATCGCCGAAAAACCTGGCCGACGGCATTGGGGTTCCAGCGATCGGGGGGGCCGGGGGGGTGTGTGCACATGATGTGCGATGGGTGCTGGTACTTGGCCCTTATATTGGCCCCCTATCCCTCATCAAACCTTGAGAGCTCACACCCCCTTAAAGAGCATTTGAGATTTTACAGGTTTGCTGCCAGTAGCCATTAAAGTGTCTGAAACCAGGACACTTTTTTCAAATGGTCACAAAATCTTGTACACTTCTTGTTTTTAGCTGAATTTTTTTTTGCATGCCACAAAAAATACAAGGATCATGTCTACCAAGTTTGGGGCCAAAACTCCTTCCGAAAAAATTTTAAAAAAGCTCGAATCGCAAAATTTTTTGAAAATCGTGAAAATAGAAAATGAGTCGTCTTGCCATGAAACTTCACGTGAAGGCTTAAGGGACCATTGTATGAATTTACAAGCCATAAAAATGGTATTGGCACGTAAAAATATGAAGATGTGCCTAAACCCACCTACCACGATCCACGGCTTGTGCGTCTCGTCTCTTTGGCCGACGTAGTGCCCATCTGCCCGTCCGTTCGTTTCGTCGGTTGGCTTAGGAATACGGAGTTCATTCCCAATCTAAGATCAGACCAGACCGAGGGTTGTGGCAGCAAGATCGGCAGCACATAGAGGGGGACCCGATAGATCCCCAGCTTGCACATCCCGCCCCTCTGGCCGGTTGAGCACCCGTACGCTCGTTTCGTGGGTTGACTTAGGCATACGGAGTTCATTCCCAGTCTAAGCATACGGAGTTCATTCCCAGTCTAAGATCGGGACCAGACCGAGGGTTGCAGCAACACATGCTGGGCCCGGCCTTATGTTGGTGCCACATTTTTCTTCGCCAGGGCACCATCGTCGGAGCATCATCGGATAACTTGACCGGCGGTATTGGGGTTCCGACGATCAGGCGGGTCGGGGGGTGTGCGCACATTATGTGTGATGGGAGCTGGTACTTGGCCCTTATATTGGCCCCCTATCCCTCATCAAACGTCAAGAACTCACACCCCCTTAAAGAGCATTTGAGATTTTACAGGTTTGCTACCAGTAGCCATTAAAGTGTCTGAAATAGGGATACTTTTTTCAAATGGTCACAAAATCTTGTACACTTCGAGTTTTTAGTTGAATTTTTTTGTGCGTGCCAAAAAAAATATAAGGATCACCTCTACCAAGTTTGGGGCCAAAAATCGTTCTGAAAAAATTTTAAAAAATCCCGAATCATAAGAAGTTTGGAAAATCATAAAAAATAGAAAACGAGTCGTCTTGCCATGAAACTTCACGTGAAGGCTTAAGCGACCATTGTACAAATTTACAAGCCATAAACATGGCATTGGCATACAGAAATATGAAGATGTGCCTAAACCCACCTACCACCCTATCGATCCACGGCTTGCGCATCCCGTCTCTCTGGCCGGCGTAGCGCCCGCCCGCTCGTTTTGTCGGTCGGCTTAGGCATACGAAGTTCATTCCCAGTCTAAGATCAGACCGAACTGAGGGTTGCAGCAGCAAGATTGACAGCACACAGAGGGGGACCCGATCGATCCCCGGCTTGCGCATCCCGCCCCTCTGGCCGGCTGAGCGCCTGCACGCTCGTTTCGTGGGTTGACTTAGGCATACGGAGTTCATTCCCAGACTAAGATCGAATCAAACCGAGGGTTGCAGCAGCACATGCTGGGCTCGGGCATGTGTTGGTGCCGTATTTTTCTTCGTCGGGGCACCATCGTCGGAAGCATCGCTAGAAAACCTGACCGACGGCATTGGGGTTCCGACGATCGGGGGGTCGGGGGGCGTGTGCACACATGATGTGCGATGGGTGCTGGTACTTGGCCCTTATATTGGCCCCCTATCCCTCATCAAACCTTGAGAGCTCACACCCCCTTAAAGAGCATTTGAGATTTTACAGGTTTGCTGCCAGTAGCCATTAAAGTGTCTGAAACCAGGACACTTTTTTCAAATGGTCACAAAATCTTGTACACTTCTTGTTTTTAGCTGAATTTTTTTTTGCATGCCACAAAAAATACAAGGATCATGTCTACCAAGTTTGGGGCCAAAACTCCTTCCGAAAAAATTTTAAAAAAGCTCGAATCGCAAAATTTTTTGAAAATCGTGAAAATAGAAAACGAGTCGTCTTGCCATGAAACTTCACGTGAAGGCTTAAGGGACCATTGTATGAATTTACAAGCAATAAAAATGGCATTGGCATGCAGAAATATGAAGATGTGCCTAAACCCACCTACCACCCTATCGAACCACGGCTTGCGCATCCCGTCTCTCTGGTCGACGTAGTGCCCGCCCGCCCGCCCGCCTTCTTGTTTCATCGGTTGGCTTAGGCATACGGAGTTCATTCCCAATCTAAGATCAGACCGGACCGAGGTGCGGGTAGCGAGGATGGTAGACATAAAGAACGGAACCCGGTACTGATCCCCCAGCTTGTGCATCCCGCCCCTCTGGCCGACTGAGCAACCTGCATGGTCCATTTCGTGGCGTTGGACTTTTGGCCATACTGAGGTTCATTCCCAGTCATAGCATATGGAGGTTCATTCATAGTCTAAGATCAGGACCAGACCGGGGGTGCATTAGCCACAAGGCTGGGCTGAGCAGGTGTTGGTGCCTGCATTTTTCTTCCAGTCGGGGCACCATCGTCGGAGGCATCGCCAGAGAACCTGACTGACGGCATCTGGGGGTTCTGGACGATCAGGGGGGCCGAGGGGTTGTGCCACACATAATTGCAATGGGGCTGCTACTGGCCCTTATATTGGCCCCCTATCCCTCATCAAACCTTGAGAACTCACACACCCTTAAAGAGCATTTGAGATTTTACAGGTTTGCTGCCAGTAGCCATTAAAGTGTCTGAAATGGGGATACTTTTTTCAAATGGTCACAAAATCTTGTACACTTCGAATTTTTAGCTGACTTTTTTTGTGGAAGCCAACAAAAATACAAGGATCACGTCTACCAAGTTTGGGGCCAAAACTCCTTTCGAAAAGAATTTTAAAAAATCTCAAACCGTAAAAAGTTTTGAAAATCGTGAAAAATAGAAAATGAGTCGTCTTGCCATGAAACCTCACGTGAAGGCTTAAGGGACCATTGTATGAATTTACAAGCCATAAAAAGGGTATTGGCATGCAGAAATATGAAGATGTGCCTAAACCCACCTACCACCCTATCGATCCACGGCTTGCGCATCCTGTCTCTCTCGTCGGCGTAGTGCCCCCCCGCCCGCTCGTTTCGTGGGTTGGCTTAGGCATACGGAGTTCATTCCCAGTCAAAGATCGGACCATACTGAAGGTTGTGGGATCAAAATCGATAGCACACAGAGGGGGACCCGACCGATCCTCGACTTGTGCATCTCGCCCTCTGGCCGGCTGAGCACCCGCATGCTCGTTTTGTGGGTTGACTTTGGCATACGGAGTTCATTTCTCAGTCTAAGCATATGAAGTTCATTCCCAATCTAAGATTAGATCAGACCGAGGGTTACAGCAGCACATGCTGGGCTCGTGCATGTGTTGGTGCCACATTTTTCTTCGTCGGGGCACCATCACCGGAGCATCGTCGGAGAACCTGATCGGCAGCATTGGGGTTCCGACGATCGGGGGGCTGGGGGGAGGTGTGCCTAAACCCACCTACCACCCTATCGATACACGGCTTGCGCATCCCATCTCTCTGGCCGACGTAGTGCCCGCCCGCCCACTCGTTTCGTCGGTTGGCTTAGGCAAACGGAGTTCATTCCCAGTCTAAGATCTAACTGGACCGAGGATTGTGGTAGTAGGATCAGCAGCACGCAAAGGGTGACTCGATCGATCCCCGGCTTGTGCATCTCGCCCCTCTGGCTAGCTGAGCGCCCGCACGCTTGTTTCATGGGTTGACTTAGGCATACAGAGTTCATTCCCAGTCTAAGCATACAGAGTTCATTCCCAGTCTAAGATTAGATTGGAATGAGGGTTACGGTAGCACATACTGGGCTCGGGCACGTGTTAGTGCCGCATTTTTCTTCACCGGGGCACCATCACCGGAGCATCGTCGGAGAACCTGACCGGCGGCGTTGGGGTTCCGACGATCGGAGGGGCCGGGGGGAGGTGTACCCACATGATGTGCGATGGGTGATGGTACTTGGCCCTTATATTGGCCCCCTATCCCTCATCAAACCTCAAGAACTCACACCCCCTTAAAAAGCATTTGAAATTTTACAGGTTTGCTGCTAGTAGCCCAGCATGTGCTACCGTAACTCTCGGTCTGGTCCTATCTTAGAATGGGAATGAACTCCATATGCTTAGACTGGGAATGAACTTCGTATTCCTAAGTCAACCCATGAATTGAGCGTACGGGCGCTCAGCCGGCCAGAGGGGCGGGATGTGCAAGCCAGGGATCAGCTCGGTCTCCCTCTACGTACTACTGATCCTGCTACCACAACCCTCGGTCTGGTCTGATCTTAGACTAGGAATGAACTCCGTATGCCTAAGCCAAAAGATGAAACGAGCGGGCGGGCAGGCACTACGCCGACCAAAGAGACGGGATGCGCAAGCCATGGATCGATAGGGTGGTAGGTGGGTTTAGGCACATCTTCATATTTCTACGTGCCAATGTTATTTTTATGGCTTGTAAATTCATACAATGGTCCCTTAAGCCTTCACGTGAAGTTTTTTGGCAAGACGACTCCTTTTCTATTTTTCACGATTTTCAAAACTTTTTACGGTTCGGGATTTTTAAAAATTTTTTCGAAAGGATTTTTGGCCCCAAACTTGGTAGATGTGATCGTTGTATTGTTTTTGGCATGCACAAAGAAATTCATCTAAAAACTCGAAGTGTACAAGATTTTGTGACCATTCGAAAAAAGTGTCCCCATTTCAGACACTTTAATGGCTACTGGCAACAAACCTATAAAATCTCAAATGCTCCTTAAGGGGTGTCAGTTCTCAAGGTTTGATGAGCGATAGGGGGCCAATATAAGGGCCAAGTACCAGCACCCATCGCACATCTTGTGTGCACACCCCCCCGACCCCCCCGATCGCCGGAACCCCAATGTTGTCGGTCAGGTTCTCCGATGATGCTCTGACGATGGTGCCCCGACGAAGAAAAATGAGGTAGCAGCACATGCCCAAGCCCAGCATATGCTACCGCAACCCTCGGTTCAGTCCGACCTTAGACTGGGAATGAACTTCGTATGCTTAGACTGGGAATGAACTCCGTACGCCTAAGTCAACCCATGAAACGAGCGTACGGGCGCTCGACCGGTCAGAAGGGCAGGATGTGCGAGTCGGGGATCAGTCGAGACCCCCTCTGCTTGCTGCCAATCTTGCTACTACAACCCTTGGTCTAGTCCGATCTTAGACTGGGAATGAACTTCGTATGCCTAAGGCAACCGATGAAACGAGCGGGCGGGCGGGCACTACGTCGGCCAGAGAGACGGGATGCGCAAGCCGTGGATCGATAGGGTGGTAGGTGGGTTTAGGAACATCTTCATATTTCTGCATGCCAATGCCATTTTTTTGGCTTGTAAATTCGTACAATGGTCCCTTAAGCCTTCACGTGAAGTTTCATGGGAAGACGACTCGTTTTTTATTTTTCATGATTTTCAAAACTTTTTGCAGTTCGGGATTTTTTAAAATTTTTTTGGAAAGATTTTTGGCCCCAAATTTGGTAGACATGATCCTTGTATTTTTGTTGACATGCGCAAAAAAATTTAGTTAAAAACTCGAAGTGTAAAAGATTTTGTGACCATTTCAATAAAGTGTCCCCATTTCAGACACTTTAATGGCTACTGGCAGCAAACCTGTAAAATCTCAAATGCTCTTTAAGGGGGTGTGAGTTCTAAAGGTTTAATGAGGGATAAGGGGCCAATATAAGAGCCAAGTAACAGCACCCATCACACATCATGTTCGCACAGCCCCCGGCCCCCCCGATCCTCGGAACCTCAATGCCGTCGGTCAGGTTCTCTGGCGATACTCCGGCGATGGCACCCCGGTGAAGAAAAATGCGGCACTAGCACATGCCCAAGCCCAGCATCTGCTGCTGCAACCCTCGGTTCAGTCCGATCTTAGACTGGGAATGAACTCCGTATGCCTAAGTCAACCCACAAAACGAGTGTGCGTGCGCTCAACCGGCCAGAGGGGTGGAATGCACAATCGAGGATCAGTCGGGTCCCCTTCTGTGTGCTATCAATCCTGCTACCGCAACCCTCGGTCTGGTCCGATCTTAGATGGGAATGAACTTCGTACGCCTAAGCCAACCAACGAAACGAGCGGGTCGGTGGGCGGGCGGGCGGGCACTACGCCGGCTAGAGAGACGGGATGCGCAAGCCGTGGATCGATAGGGTGGTAGGTTGGTTTAAGCACATCTTCATATTTTTACATGCCAATGCCATTTTTATGGCTTGTAAATTCATACAATGGTCCCTTAAGCCTTCTCGTGAAGTTTCATGGCAAGATGACTCATTTTCTATTTTTCACCATTTTTGAATCATTTTGTGGTTCGGGATTTTTTAAAATTTTTTCAGAAGGAATTTTAGCCCCAAACATGGTAGACGTGATCCTTCTATTTTTTTTGGGATGCACAAAAAAATTCAGCTAAAAACTCAAAGTGTACAAGATTTTGTGACCATTTGAAAAAAGTGTCCCCATTTCAGACACTTTAATGGCTACTGGCAGCAAACCTGTAAAATTTCAAATGCTCTTTAAGGGGGTGTGAGTTCTTGAGGTTTGATGAGGGATAGGTGGCCAAAATAAGGGCCAAGTACCAGCACCCATCGCACATCATGTTCGCACACCCCCCCACCCTGATTGCTGGAACCTCAATGCCGTCGGTCAGATTCTCCAACGATGCTCCGACGATGGAGCCCCGACAAAGAAAAATAAGGCACCAGCATATGCCCGAGCCTAGCATGTGTTGCTGCAACCCTCGGTCCGGTCCAATCTTAGACTGGGAATGAACTCCATATGCCTAAGTCAACCCACGAAACGAGCGTGCGGGCATTCAGCCGGCCAGAGGGGTGGGATGAGCAAGTCGAGGATCGGCCGGGTCCCCCTCTGCATGCTGCTGATCCTGCTGCTGCAACCCTCTGTCCGGGTTGATCTTAGATTGGGAATGAATTCCGTATGCCTAAGCCAACTGACGAAATGAGCAGGCGGACGGGCGAGCACTATGCCGACCAGAGAGACGGGATGCGCAAGCCGTGGATCGATAGGGTGGTAGGTGGGTTTAGGCACATCTTCATATTTCTACATGCCAATGCCATTTTTATGGCTTGTAAATTCATACAATGGTCCCTTAAGCCCTCACGTGAAGTTTCATGGCAAGATTACTCGTTTTCTATTTTTCATGATTTTTGAAACTTTTTTCGGTTCAAGATTTTTTAAAATTTTTTCGCAAGCCGGTTTGTCCCCAAACTTGGTAGACATGATCCTTGTATTTTTTTTGGCATGCACAAAAAAATTCAGCTAAAAACTCGAAGTGTACAAGATTTTGTGACCATTTGAAAAAAGTGTCCCCATTTCAGACACTTTAATGGCTACTGGCAGCAAACCTGTAAAATCTCAAATGCTCTATAAGGGGGTGCGAGTTCTCGAGGTTTGATGAGGGATAAAGGGCCAATATAAGGGCCAAGTACCAGCACCCATCGCACATCATGTGCGACACCCCCCAGGCCCCCCCGATTGCTGAAACCCTAATGCCGCCGGTCAGGTTCTCCGACGATGCTCCGACGATGGTGGCCCGACGAAGAAAAATGCGGCACCAGCACATGCCCGAGCCCAGCATGTGCTGCCGTAACCCTCGGTTCGGTCCGACCTTAGACTGGGAATGAACTCCGTATGCTTAGACTGGGAATGAACTCCGTATGCCTAAGTCAACCCATGAAACGAGAGTACGGGCGCTCAGTTGGCCAGAAGGGCGGGATGTGCGAGCCGGGGATCGATCGAGACCCCCTCTGCGTGCTACCAATCTTGCTACTGCAACCCTTGGTCCGGTCCAATCTTAGACTGGGAATGAACTTCGTATGCCTAAGCCAACCGATGAAACAAGCGGGCGGGCGGGCGGGCACTACGCCGGCCAGAGAGACGGGATGCGCAAGCCGTGGATCGATAGGGTGGTAGGTGGGTTTAGGAACATCTTCATATTTCTGCATGCCAATTCCATTTTTTTGGCTTGTAAATTCGTACAATGGTCCCTTAAGCCTTCACATGAAGTTTCATGGGAAGACGACTCGTTTTCTATTTTTCATGATTTTAAAAACTTTTTACGGTTCGGGATTTTTTAAAATTTTTTTGGAAAGATTTTTGGCCCCAAATTTGGTAGACATGATCCTTGTATTTTTGTTGGCATGCACAAAAAGATTCAGTTAAAAACTCGAAGTGTAAAAGATTTTGTGACCATTTCAATAAAGTGTCCCCATTTCAGACACTTTAATGGCTATTGGCAGCAAACCTGTAAAATCTCAAATGCTCTTTAAGGAGTTGTGAGTTCTCGAGGTTTGATGACGGATAGGGGGCCAATATAAGGGCCAAGTACCAGCACCCAGCACACCCTCCCCTGACCCCCCCGATCGCCGGAACCCCAATGCCGTCGGTCAGGTTCTCTGGCGATGCTCCGGTGATGGTGCCCCAGCGAAGAAAAATGCAGCACCAGCACATGCCCGAGCCCAGCATGTGCTGCCGCAACCCTCGGTCCGGTCTGGTCCGATCTTAGACTGCGAAAGAACTCCGTATGCTTAGACTGGGAATAAACTCCGTATGCCTAAGTCAACCCACGAAACGAGCGTGCGGGCGCTCAGATGGCCAGAGGGGCGGGATGCGCAAGCCGGGGATCGGTCGGGTCCCCTCAACATGCTGCTGATCCTACTATCGTAACCCTCGATCCAGTCTGATCTTAGACTGGGAATGAACTCCATATGCCTAAGCCAACTGACGAAACAAGCGGACGGGCAGGCGGGCACTTTGTCAGCCAAAAAGACTGGATGCGCAAGCCGTGATCGATAGGCTGGTAGGTGGGTTTAGGCACATCTTCATATTTCTGCATGCCAATGCCATTTTTATGGCTTGTAAATTCATACAATGGTCCCATAAGCCTTCACGTGAAGTTTCATGGCAAGATGACTCGTTTTTTATTTTTCACGATTTTTCAAACTTTTTATGGGTCAGAATTTTTTAAAATTTTTTTGGAAGGAGTTTTGGCCCCAAACTTGGTAGACGTGATCGTTGTATTTTTGTTGGCATGCACAAAAAAATTCAGCTAAAAGCTCGATGTGTACAAGATTTTGTGACCATTTGAAAAAAGTGTCCCCATTTAAGACACTTTAATTGGTACTGGCAGCAAACTTGTAAAATCTCAAATGCTCTTTAAGGGGGTGTGAGTTCTCGAGGTTTCATGAGGGATAGGGGGCCAATATAAGGGCCAAGTACTAGCACCCATCGCACAACATTTGCGCAAACCCCTCGATCGCCGGAACCCCGATGCCGCCGGTCAGGTTCTCCGGACGATGCTCCGACAATGGTGCCCCGACGAAGAAAATGTGGCACCAGTACATGCCCGAGCCCAGCATGTGCTGCTGGAACCCTCGGTCCAATCCGATCTTAGATTGGGAATGAACTCCGTATGCTTAAACTGGGAATGAACTCCGTATGCCTAAGTCAACCCACGTAACGAGCGTGCGGGCACTCAACCGGCCAGAGGGGTGGGATGCACAAACCGGGATCGGCTGGGTCCCCGTCAACAGGCTGTCGATCCTTCTGCTGCAACCTCGGTCTGGTCTGATCTTAGACTGGGAATGAACTCTCTATGCCTAAGCCAACAAAGGAAACGAGCGGACGGGCGGGCACTACGTCGGCCAGAGAGACAGGATGCGCAAGCTGTGGATCTATAGGGTGGTAGGTGGGTTTAGGCACATCTTCATATTTCTCTATGCCAATGCCATTTTTATTGCTTGTAAATTCATACAATGGTCCCTTAAGCCTTCACGAAGTTTCATGCAAGATGACTCGTTTTCTATTTTTCATGATTTTTGAAACCTTTTGCGGTTCGGGATTTCTTAAAATTATTTCGCAACGAGTTTTGGCAACAAACGTGGTAGACGCGATCCTTGTATTTTTGTTGGCATGCATAAAAAAATTCAGCTAAAAACTTGAAGTGTACAAGATTTTGTGACCATTTGAAAAAAGTGTCCCCATTTCAGACACTTTAATGGCTACTAGCAGCAAACCTGTAAAATCTCAAATGCTCTTAAGGCGGTGTGAGTTCTCGAGGTTTGATGAGGGATAGGGGCCAATATAAGGGCCAAGTACCGGCACCCATCGCACATCATGTGCGCACACCCCCCGGCCCACCCGATCGATGGAACCTCAATGCCGCCGGTCAGGTTCTCCGGCGATGCTCCGACGATGGTGCCCTGACGAAGAAAAATACGGCACCAGCACATGCTCGAGCCCAGCATGTGCTACCGCAACCCTCGGTCTGGTCTGATCTTAGACTGGGAATGAACTCTGTATGCTTAGACTGGGAATGAACTCCGTATGCCTAAGTCAACCCACGAAACGAGCGTTCGGGCGCTCAGTCGGCCAGAGGGGCGGAATGCACAAGTCGGGGATCAGTCGGGTCCCCCTCTACATGCTACCGATCCTGCTACCGTAACCCTCAGTCCGGTCTGATCTTAGACTGGGAATGAACTCTGTATGCCTAAGCCAACCGACGAAATGAGCGGGCAGGCGGGCGGGCGAGCACTATGCCGGCCAGAGAGACAGGATGCGTAAGACGTGGATCGATAGGGTGGTAGGTGGGTTTAGGCACATCTTCATATTTCTGCATTCCAATGCCATTTTTATTGCTTGTAAATTCATACAATGGTCCCTTAAACGTTCACGTGAAGTTTCATGGCAAGACGACTCGTTTTCTATTTTTCACGATTTTTGAAACTTTTTACGGTTCGGGATTTTTTAAAATTTTTTTGGAAGGAGTTCTAGCCCCAAACTTATTAGATGTGATCCTTGTATTTTTGTTGGCATGCACAAAAAAATTCAGCTAAAAACTCGAAGTGTACAAGATTTTGTGACCAATTGAAAAAAGTGTCCCCATTTCAGACACTTTAATGGCTACTGGCAGCAAACCTGTAAAATCTCAAATGCTCTATAAGGGGGTGCGAGTTCTCGAGGTTTGATGAGGGATAAGGGGCCAATATAAGGGCCAAGTTCCAGCACCCATCGCACATCATGTGTGACACCCCCCAGGCCCCCCCGATCGCCGAAACCCTAATGCCGTCGATCAGGTTCTCCGACGATGCTCCGACGATGGTGCCCCGACGAAGAAAAACGCGGCACCAGCACATGGCCGAGCCCAGCATGTGCTACCGCAACCCTCGGTATGATCCGATGTTTGACTGGGAATGAACTCTGTGTGCTTAGACTGGGAATGAACTCCGTATGCCTAAGTCAACCCACAAAATGAGCGTGCAGGCGCTCAGTCGGCCAAAGGGGTGGGATGCGCATGTCGGGGATCGGCCAGGTCCCCCTCTGCGTGTTGCCGATCCTGCTACCACAACCCTCGGTGTGATCTGATCTTAGACTGAGAATGAACTACGTATGCATAAGCGAACTGAGGAAACGAGCGGGCGGACGGGCGGGTGGGCACTACGCCGGCTAGAGAGACGGGAAGCGCAAGCCGTCGATCGATAGGGTGGTATGTGGGTTTAGGCACATCTTCAAATTTCTGCATGCCAATGCCAATTTTATGGCTTGTAAATTCATACAATGGTCCCTTAAGCCTTCACGTGAAGTTTCATGGCAAGACGACTCGTTTTCTATTTTTCACGATTTTTAAAACTTTTTGAGGTTCCGGATTTTTTAAAATTTTTTCGGAAGGAGTTTTGGCCCCAAACTAGGTAGACACGATCCTTGTATTTTTTTGGCATGCACAAAAAAATTCTGGTAAAAACTCGAAGTGTACAAGATTTTGTGACCATTTGAAAAAAGTGTCCCCATTTCAGACACTTTAATGGCTACTGGCAGCAAACCTGTAAAATCTCAAATGCTCTTTAAGGGGGAATGAGTTCTCGAGGTTTGATGAGGGATAGGGGGCCAATATAAGGGCCAAAGTACCAGCACCCATCGCACATCATGTGCGCACACCCCCCGGCCCCCCCGATCGCTGGAACCGTAACGCCGCCGATCAGGTTCTCTAGTGATGCTCTGACGATTGTGCCCCGGTGAAGTAAAATGTTGCACCAGCACATGCCCGAGCCCAGCATGTGCTGCCTTAACTCTCGGTCCATTTCGATCTTAGATTGGGAATGAACTCCGTATACCTAAGTCAACCCACGAAACAAACGTGCAGGCGCTCAGCCAGCCAGAAGGGCGGGATGCCCAAGTTGGGGATCAACCGGGTCCCCCTCTGCGTGCTGCCGATCCTGCTACGGTAACCCTCAGTCTGGTCTGATTTAGACTAGGAATGAACTCCGTATGCCTAAGCCAACCGACGAAACGAGCGGGCAGGCGGGCAGGTGAGCACTATGCCGACCAGAGAGACGGGATGCGCAAGACGTGGATCGATAGGGTGGTAGGTGGTTTTAGGCACATCTTCATATTTCTGCATTCCAATGCCATTTTTATTGCTTGTAAATTCATACAATGGTCCCTTAAGCGTTCACGTGAAGTTTCATGGCAAGACGACTCGTTTTCTATTTTTTACGATTTTTGAAACCTTTTACGGTTCGGATTTTTTAAAATTTTTTCGGAAGGAGTTCTGGCCCCAAACTTATTAGATGTGATCCTCGTATTTTTGTTGGCATGCACAAAAAAATTCAGCTAAAAACTCGAAGTGTACAAGATTTCGGGACCATTTGAAAAAAGTGTCCCTATTTCAGACTCTTTAATGGCTACTGGCAGCAAACCAGTAAAATCTCAAATGCTCTTTAAGGGGGTGTGAGTTCTTGAGGTTTGATGAGGGATAGGGGGCCAATATAAGGGCGAAGTACCAGCACCCATCGCACATCATTTGCGCACACCCCCCGGCCCCCCCGATCATCGGAACCCCAATGCCGCCGGTCAGGTTCTCCTACGATGCTCCGGCGATGGTGCCCCGGCGAAGAAAAATGCGGCACCAGCACATGCCCGAGCCCAGTATGTGCTGCCGCAACCTTCGGCCTACTCCAATGTTAGACTGGGAATGAACTCCGTATGCCTAAGTCAACCCACGAAATGAGCATGCGGGCGCTCAGCCGGCCAGAGGGGCGGGATGCACAAGTCGGGGATCGGTCGGGTCCCCCTCTGTGTGCTGCCGATCTTGCTACCGCAACCCTCAATCTGGTCTAGTCTTTGACTGGGAATGAACTCCGTATACCTAAGCCAATAGACAAAACGAACGGGCGGACAGACACTACGCCGGCCAAAGAGACGGGATGCACAAGCCGTGGATCGATAGGGTGGTAGGTGGGTTTAGGCACATCTTCATATTTCTGCATGCCAATGCCATTTTTATGGCTTGTAAATTTATACAATGGTCCCTTAAGCCTTCACGTGAAGTTTCATGGCAAGACGACTCGTTTTCTATTTTTCACGATTTTCAAAACTTTTTACGGTTCGGGATTTTTTAAAATTTTTTCAGAAGGATGTTTTGGCCCCAAACTTGGTAGACGTGATCCTTGTATTTTTTTTGGCATGCACAAAAAAATTCAGCTAAAAACTCGAAGTGTACAAGATTTTGTGACCATATGAAAAAAGTGTCTCCATTTCAGACACTTTAATGGCTACTGGCAGCAAACCTATAAAATCTCAAATGCTCTTTAAGGGGCTGTGAGTTTTCAAGGTTTGATGAGGGATAGGGGGCCAATATAGGAGCCAAGTACCAGAACCCATCGCTCATAACGGGTGCAAACCCCCCGGCCCCCCCGATCGCCGGAACCCCAATGCCGCTGGTTAGGTTCTCTGGCGACGATGCCCCGGCGAAGAAAAATGCGGCACTAGAACATGCCAGAGCCCAGCATGTGCTGCCGCAACCCTCGGTCCAGTCCGATCTTAGACTAGGAATGAACTCTATATGCTTAGACTGGGAATGAACTCCGCATGCCTAAGTCAACCCATAAAATGAGCGTCCGGTCGCCCAGCCAGCCAGAGGGGCGGGATACGCAAGCTGGGGATTCGACCAGGTCCCCCTCTGTGTGCTGCTGATCCTACTGCCGCAACCCTCGGTCTGGTCTAATCTTAGACTTGGAATGAACTCCATATGCTTAAGCCAACCAACGAAATGAGCGGGCAGGCGGGCGGGCACTACGCCGGCCAGAGAGACAGGATGCGTAAGTCGTGGATCGATAGGGTGATAGGTGGGTTTAGGCACATCTTCATATTTCTACATGCCAATGCCATTTTTATGGCTTGTAAATTCATGCAATGATCCTTAAGCCTTCACGTGAAGTTTCATGGCAAGACGACTCGTTTTCTATTTTTCACGATTTTTGAAAGCTTTTGAGGTTCGAGATTTTTTAAAATTTTTTCGGAAGGAGTTTTGGCCCTAAACTTGGTAGACACGATCCCTGTATTTTTTTAGGCATGCAAAAAAAAATTCAGCTAAAAACTCGAAGTGTTCAAGATTTGGTGACCATTCAAAAAAAGTGTCCCCATTTCAAACACTTTAATGGCTACTGGCCGCCAACCTGTAAAATCTCAAATGCTCTATAAGGGGGTGTGAGTTCTGGAGGTTTCATGAGGGATAGAGGGCCAATATAAGGGCCAAGTACCAGCAGCCATCGCACATCATGTGTGCACACCCCCCACGGCCGCCCCGATCGCTGGAACCCCAATGCCGTCGATCAGGTTCTCCGGCGGTGCTCCGGTGATGGTGCCCCGATGAAGAAAAATGCGACACCAGCACATGCCCGAGCCTAGCATGTGCTGCCACCACCCTCGGTCCAGTCCAATCTTAGACTGGGAATGAACTTCGTATGCTTAGACTGGGAATGAACTCCGTATGCCTAAGTCAACCCACAGAACGAGCATGCGGGCGCTGAGCCGGCCAGAGGGGCGGGATGCGCAAGTCGGGGATTGGTCGGGTCCCCCTCTGTGTGCTGTCGATCTTGCTACCGTAACCCTCGATCTAGTCTGACCTTAGACTGGGAATGAACTTCGTATGCCTATGCCGACCGACAAAACGAGCGGCAGCGGGCACTACGCCGGCCAGAGAGACGGGCATTACCGGTCAGGCTCTCCGACGATGGTGCCCGAACGATAAAAAATATGGCACCAGCACATGCTCGAGCCTAGTATGTGCTGTCGTAACCCTCGGTCCGATTCAATCTTAGACTGGAAATGAACTCCTTATGCTTAGACTGGTAATGAACTTTGTATGCCTAAGTCAACCCACGAAACAAGCGTGCGGGCGCTCAGTCAGCCAGAGGGGCGGGATGCGCAAGCCAGGGATCGGCCATGACCCCCTCTGCGTGCTGTCGATCTTGCTGCTGCAACCCTCGGTCTGATCTGATCTTAGACTGGGAATGAACTCCGTATGCCTAAGCCAACCGACGAAACGAGCGAGCGGGCGGGCGGGCACTACGCCGGCCAGAGAGACAGGATGCGCAAGCCATGGATCGATAGGGTGGTAGGTGGGTTTAGGCACATCTTCATATTTCTGTGTGCCAATGAAAATTTTTTGGCTTGTAAATTCATACAATGGTGCCTAAAGCCTTCACGTGAAGTTTCATGGCAAGACGACTCGTTTTCTATTTTTCACGATTTTTGAAACTTTTTAGGGTTCGGGATTTTTTCAAATTTTTTAGGAAGGAGTTTTGGCCCCAAACATTGTAGACATGATCCTTGTATCTTTGTTGGCATGCACAAAAAAATTCAGCCAAAAACACGAAGTGTATAAGATTTTGTGACCATTTGAAAAAAATGTCCCCATTTCAGACACTTTAATGGCTACTGCCAGCAAACCTCTAAAATCTCAAATGCTCTTTAAGGGGGTGTGAGTTCTCGAGGTTTGATGAGGGATAAGGGGCCAATATAAGGGCCAAGTACCAGCACCCATCCCACATCATGTGCGCACACCCCCCCGGCCCCCCCGATCGCCGGAACCCCAATGTCGTCCGTCAGGTTCTCCGGTGATGCTCCGACGATGGTGCTCCGACGAAGAAAAATACGGCACCAGCACATGCCCGAGCCCAGCATGTGCTGCCCCAACCCTCAATCCGGTCCGATCTAAGACTGGAATGAACTACTGTATGCCTAAGTCAACCCACAAAACGAGCGTGCGGGCGCTCAGCCGGCCAGAGGGGCGGGATGCGCAAATCGGGATTGACCGGGTCCCCCTCTGCATCCAGCCGATCCTACTACCTCAACCCTTGGTCTGGTCTGATCTTAGACTGGAATGAACTCCGTATGCCTAAGTGAACCGATGAAATGAGTGGGGGCGGGCGGACAGGTACCATGCCGGCCAAGTACCAGCACCAATCGCACATCATGTGCGCACACCCCCCAGCCCCCCGATCGCCGGAACCCCAATGCCGCCAATTAGGTTTTCCGATGATGATCCGACGATGGTGCCCCGATGAAGAAAAATGCGGCACCAGCACATGCCTGGGCCCAGTATGTGCTGTCGCAACCCTCGGTCTGATCCGATCTTAGAGTGGGAATCAACTCCGTATGCTTAGACTAGGAATGAACTCCGTATGCCTAACTCAACCCACGAAACAAGCGTGCGGGCACTCCGTCAGCCAGAAGGGTGGGTTGCGCCAGCTGGGGATCGGTCGGGTCCCCCTCTGCGTGCTGCCAATCCTATTGCTGTAACCCTCGGTCTGGTCCAATCTTAGACAGGGAATGAACTCCGTATGCCTAAGCCAACCGACGAAACGAGCGGGCGGGCGGGCACTATACCGGCCAGAGAGACGGGATGCGCAAGTCGTGGATCGATAAGGTGGTAGGTGGGTTTAGGTACATCTTCATATTTCTGCATGCCAATGCCATTTTTATGGCTTGTAAATTCATACAATGGTCCCTTAAGCCTTCACGTGAAGTTTCATGGCAAGACGACTCGTTTTTTATTTTTCACGATTTTTGAAAACTTTTTGCTGTTCGGGATTTTTTAAAATTTTTTTGGAAGGATTTTTGGCCCCAAATTTGGTAGACGTGATCCTTGTATTTTTTTTGGCATGCACAAAAAAATTCAGCTAAAAACTCGAAGTGTACAAGATTTTGTGACCATTTGAAAAAAGTGTCCCCATTTCAGATAATTTAACGGCTACTGGTAGCAAAACTGTAAAATCTCAAATGCTCTTTAAGGGGGTGTGAGTTTTCGAGGTTTGATGAGGGATAGGGGGCCAATATAAGGGCCAAGTACCAGCACCCATCGCACTTCGTGTGCGCACAGCCCCCGGCCCCCCCGATCGTCGAAACCCCAATGCCGTCGGTCAGGTTTTTCGGCGATGCTCCGGTGATGGTGCCCCGGTGAAGAAAAATGTGGCACCAGCACATGCCCGAGCCCAGCATCTACTGTCGCAACCTTGGGTCCGATCCGATCTTAGACTGGGAATGAACTCCTTATGCTTAGATTGGGAATGAACTCCGTATGCCTAAGTCAACCCTCAAAATGAGCGTGCGGTTGCTCAGTCGGCCAGAGGGGTGGGATGCGCAAGCCAGGGATCAGCCAGGTCCCCCTCTGTGTGCTGTTGATCCTACTGCCTTGACCCTTGGTCTGGTCTGATCTTATACTGAGAATGAACTCCGCATGCCAAAGAGAACCGACGAAACAAGCGGGCGGGCGGGCGGGCACTACGCCGGCCAGAAAGACGGGATGCGCAAGTCGTGGATCGATAGGGTGATAGGTGGGTTTAGGTACATCTTCATATTTCTGCATGCCAATGCCATTTTTATGGCTTGTAAATTCATACAATGGTCCCCTAAGCCTTCACGTGAAGTTTCATGGCAAGACGACTCATTTTCTATTTTTCATGATTTTTAAAACTTTTTGCGGTTTCAGATTTTTTAAAATTTTTTCAGAAGGATTTTGGCCCCAAACATGGTAGACATGATCCTTCTATTTTGGTTGGCATGCACAAAAAAATTCAGCGAAAAACTCGAAGTGTATAAGATTTTGTGACCATTCGAAAAAAGTGTCCCCATTTCAGACACTTTAATGGCTACTGGCAGCAAACCTGTAAAGTCTGAAGTGGTCTTTAAGGGGGTGTGAGTTCTCGAGGTTTGATGAGGAATAGGGGGCCAATATAAAGGCCAAGTACCAGCACCCATCGCACATCATTTGCCCACACCCCCCCGACCCCCCCGATCACCGGAACCCCATTGCCGTCGGTCAGGTTCTCTGGCGATGCTCTGGCGATGGTGCCCCGACGAAGAAAAATACGGCACCAGCACATGCCCGAGCCCAGCATGTGCTACCGTAACCCTCGATCCAGTTCGATCTTGGACAGGGAATGAACTCTGTATGCTTAGACTGGGAATGAACTCCGTATGCCTAAGTCAACCCACGAAACGAACGGGCGGGCGGGCGGGCGGGCACTACGTCGACCAGAGAGACGGAATGCGCAAGCCTTGGATCGATAGGGTGGTAGGTGAGTTTAGGCACATCTTCATATTTCAGTGTGCCAATGCCATTTTTATGGCTTGTAAATCCATACAATGGTCCCTTAAGCCTTCACGTGAAGTTTCATGGCAAGACGACTCGTTTTCTATTTTTCATGATTTTTGAAACTTTTTGCGATTCAGGATTTTTTAAAATTTTTTCGAAAAGATTTTTGGCCCCAAACTTGGTAGACATGATCCTTGTATTTTTTTGGCATGCACAAAAAAATTCAGCTAAAAACTCGAAGTGTACAAGATTTTGTGACCATTTGAAAAAAGTGTCCCCATTTCAGACAGTTTAATGGCTACTGGCAGCAAACCTATAAAATCTCAAATGCTCTTTAACGGGGTGTGAGTTCTTGAGGTTTGATGAGGGATAGGGGGCTAAATATAAGGGCCAAGTACCAGCACCCATCGCACATCATGTGCGCACATCCCCCCGGCCCCCCTGATTGCCGGATCCCCAATGCCGCCAGTTAGGTTCTCCGGTGATGCTTCGACGATGGTGCCCCGACATAGAAAAATATGGCACCAGCACATGCCCGAGCCCAGCATGTGCTACCGCAACCCTCGGTCCGATCTGATCTTAGACTGGGAATGAACTCCGTATGCCTAAGTCAACCCACGAAACGAGCGTGCGGGTGCTCAGTCGGCCAGAGGGGCGGGATGAGCAAGTCAAGGATCGGTCGTATCCCCCTCTACATGTTGCCAATCCTGTTGTCATAATCCTCGATCCAGTCCGATCTTAGACTGGGAATGAACTCCTTATACCTAAGCCAACCGACAAAAGGAGCGGGTGGGTGAGCTGGCGGGCACTACGTCGGCTAGAGAGACGGGATACGCAAGCCGTGGATCGATAGGGTGGTAGGTGGGTTTAGGTACATCCTCATATTTCTACGTGCCAATGCCATTTTTATGGCTTGTAAATTCATACAATGGTCCCTTAAGCCTTCACGTGAAGTTTCATTGCAAGACGACTCGTTTTTTATTTTTCACGATTTTCAAAACTTTTTACGGTTCGGGATTTTTAAAAATTTTTTCAGTAGGATTTTTAGCCCCAAACTTGGTAGACATGATCCTTGTATTTTTGTTGGCATGCACAAAAAAATTCAGCTAAAAACTCGAAGTGTACAAGATTTTGTGATCATTTGAAAAAAGTGTCCCCATTTCAGACACTTTAATGGCTACTGGCAGCAAACCTGTCAAATCTCAAATGCTCCTTAAGGGGGTGTGAGTTCTCAAGGTTTGATGAGGGATAGGGGGCCAATATAAGGGCCAAGTACTAGCACCCATCACAAATCATGTGCGCACACCCCCTGGCCCCCCCGATGTCGGAACCCCAATGCTGACGGTCAGGTTCTCCGGTGATGCTCCGACGATGGTACCCCGATGAAGAAAAATACGGCACCAGCACATACCCGAGCCCAGCATGTGCTGCTGCAACCCTCGGTCTAGTCCGATCTTAGACTGGGAAAGAACTCCGTATGCCTAAGTCAACCCACGAAATGAGCATGCAGGCGCTCAGCCGGCCAGAGGGGCGGGATACGCAAGCCGGAGATTGGTCGGGTCCCCCTCTACATGCTGCCGATCCTGCTATCGTAACCCTCAGTCTGGTCTAATCTTAGACTGGGAATGAACTCCATATGCCAAAGCCAACCGACGAAACGAGTGGGTGGGCGGGCACTATGCCAGCCAGAGAGACGGGATGCGCAAGCCATGGATCGATAGGGTGGTAGGTGGGTTTAGGTGCATCTTCATATTTCTATGTGCCAATGCCATTTTTATGGCTTGTAAATTAATACAATGCCCCCTTAAGCCTTCACGTGAAGTTTCATGGCAAGACAACTTGTTTTCTATTTTTAACGATTTTTAAAACTTTTTGAGGTTCCGGAATTTTTTAAAATTTTTTCGAAAGGAGTTTTGGCCCCAACCATGGTAGATGTGATCCTTGTAATTTTTTCACATACACAAAAAAATTCAGCCAAAAACTCGAAGTGTACAAGATTTTGTGACCATTTGAAAAAAGTGTCCCCATTTCAGACACTTTAATGGCTACTGGCAGCAAACCTGTAAAATCTCAAATGCTCCTTAAGGGGGTGTGAGTTCTCGAGGTTTGATGAGGGATAGGGGGCCAATATAAGGGCCAAGTACCAGCACCCATCGCACATCATGTGCGCACACCCCCCGGCCCCCCGGTCGCCAGAACCCCAATGCCGTCGATCAGGTTCTCCAGTGATGGTGCCTCGAAGAAGAAAAATGCAGCACCAGCACATGCCTGAGCCCAGCACGTGTTGCCGCAACCCTCAGTCCGGTCCGATCTTAGACTGGGAATCAACTCCGTATGCCTAAGCCAACCAACGAAATGAGCGGGCAGGCAGGCACTAAGCCAGCTAGAGAGACGGGATGCGCAAGTCGTGGATCGACAGGGTGGTAGGTGGGTTTAGGCACATCTTCATATTTTTGTGTGCCAATGCCATTTTTATGGCTTGTAAATTCATACAATGGTCCCTTAAGCCTTCACGTGAAGTTTCGTGGCAAGACGACTCGTTTTCTATTTTTCACGATTTTTGAAACTTTTTGCGGTTCGGGATTTTTTAAAATTTTTTCGGAAAGGGTTTTGGCCCCAAACTTGTTATGCGTGATCCTTGTATTTTTTTTGGCATGCACAAAAAAAGTCAGCTAAAAACTCGAAGTGTACAGGATTTTGTGACCATTTGAGAAAAGTGTCCCCATTTCAGACACTTTAGTGGCTACTGGCAGCAAACCTGTAAAATCTCAAATGCTCTTTTAGGGGGTGTGAGTTCTCGAGGTTTGATGAGGGATAGGGGGCCAATATAAGGGCCAAGTACCAGCACCCATCGCACATCATGTGCGCACACCCCCCTGGCCCCGCTGATCGTCGGAACCCCAATGCCGCCGGTCAGGTTCTCCGGCGATGCTCCGGCGATGTTGCCATGGCGAAGAAAAATGCGGCACCAACACATGCTCGAGCCCAACATGTGCTATCACAACCCTCGATCTGATCCGATCTTAGATTGGCAATGAACTCCGTATGCTTAGATCGGGAATGAACTTCGTATGCCTAAGTCAACCCATGAAACGACCGTGCGGGTGCTCAACCGGCTAGAGGGGCGGGATGCGCAAGCCGGGGATCAGCCGGGTCCCCCTCTGTGTGCTGTCGATCCTGTTGCCGCAACCCTTGGTCTGGTCCGATCTTAGACTGGGAATGAACTCCGTATGCCTAAGCTAACCGACGAAATGAGCGGGCGGGCGGGCGGGCACTACGCCGACGAGAGAGACGGGATGCGCAAGCCGTGGATCGATAGGGTGGTAGGTGGGTTTAGGCACATGTTCATATTTCTGCATGCCAATGCCATTTTTTTGGCTTGTAAATTCATACAATGGTCCCTTAAGCCTTCACGTGAAGTTTAATGGCAAGACGACTCATTCTCTATTTTTCACGATTTTCAAAACTTTTTGCGGTTCAAGATTTTTGAAAATTTTTTCGGAATTATTTTTGACCTCAATCTTGCTAGACGTGATCCTTGTATTTTTTTTGGCATGCACAAAAAAATTCAGCTAAAAACTAGAAGTGTACAAGATTTTGTGACCATTTGAAAAAGGGGTCCCCATTTCAGACACTTTAATGTCTATTGGCAGCAAACCTGTAAAATCTCAAATGCTCTTTTAGGGGGTGTGAGTTCTCGAGGTTTGATGAGGGATAGGGGCCAATATAAGGGCCAAGTACCAGCACCCATCGCACATCATGTGCGCACACCCCCCGACCCTCCCGATCGTCGGAACCCCAATGCTATTGGTCAAGTTCTCCGGCGATGCTCCGGTGATGGTGCCCCGACAAAGAAAAATGTGGCACCAACACATGCCCGAGACCTGCATGTGCTGCCGTAACCTTGGTTCGGTCCGATCTTAGACTGGGAATGAACTCCATATGCTTAGACTGTGAATGAACTCCGTATGCCTAAGTCAACCCACGAAACGAGCGTTCGGGTGCTTAGCCGCCAGAGGGGCGGGATGCACAAGTCGGGGATCGGTCGGGTCCCCCTCTACGTGCTACCGATCCTGCTACCGCAACCCTCAGTCCAGTCCAATCTTAGACTGGGCATGAACTCCGTATGCCTAAGCCGCTGGTCAGGTTCTCCGATGATGCTCCGGCGATGCTCCGACGATGGTGCCCCGACAAAGAAAAATGTGGCACCAAGACATGCCCGAGCCTAGCATGTGCTGCCGCAACCCTCGGTCTGGTCCGATCTTAGAATGGGAATGAACTTCGTATGCTTAGACTGGGAACGAACTTCGTATGCCTAAGTCAACCCACGAAACGAGAGTGCGGGTAGTTAGCCAGCCAGAGGGGCGGGATGCGCAAGCCAGGGATCGACCTGGTCCCCCTCTACGTGCTGCCGATCCTACTGTCGTAACCCTCGGTTTGGTCCAATCTTAGACTGGGAATGAACTTCGTATGCCTAATCCAACCGACGAAACGAGCGGTGGGGCAGGCGGGCGGGCTTTACGCCAGCCAGAGAGACGGGATGCGCAAGTCGTGGATCGATAGGGTCGTAGGTGGGTTTAGGCACATCTTCATATTTCTGCGTGCCAATGCCATTTTTTTGGCTTGTAAATTCATACAATGGCCCTTAAGCCTTCACGTGAAGTTTCATGGCAATACGACTCGTTTTCTATTTTTCACGATTTTCAAAACTTTTTACGGTTTGAGATTTTTTAAAATTTTTTCGGAAAGAATTTTGGCCCCAAACTTGGTAGATGTGATACTTGTATTTTTGTTGGTATGCACAAAAAAATTCAGCTAAAAACTCAAACTATACAACATTTTGTGACCATTTGAAAAAGTGTCCCCATTTCAGACACTTTAATGGCTACTGGCAGCAAACCTGTAAAATCTCAAGTGCTCTTTAAGGGTGTGTGAGTTCTCGAGGTTTGATGAGGGATAGGGGGCCAATATCAAGGCCAAGTACCAGCACCCATCGCACATCAAGTGCGCACACCCCTCTGGCCCCCCGATCATCGGAACCGCAATGTCGTTGGTCAGGTTCTCCGACGATGGTGCCTCGGCGAAGAAAAATGCAGCACCAACACATGCTCGAGCCCAGCATGTGCTGCCACAACCCTTGGTCCGGTCTGATCTTAGACTGGGAATGAACTCCGTATGCTTAGACTGGGAATGAACTCCGTATGCCTAAGTCAACCCATGAAACGAGCATGTGGGTGCTCAACCGGCTAGAGGGGCGGGATACGCAAGCCGAGGATCAGCCGAGTCCCCCTTTGCGTGTTGCTGATCTTGCTACTGCAACCCTCGGTCTAGTCGGATCTTAGACTGGGAATGAACTCCGTATGCCTAAGCCAATCGATGAAACGGGCAGGCGAGCGAACGGGCGGGCGCTGCACCGACCAGAGAGATGGGATGCGAAAGTCGTGGATCGATAGTGTGGTAGGTGGGTTTAGGCACATCTTCATATTTCTGTGTGCCAATGCAATTTTTATGGCTTGTAAATTCATACAATGGTCCCTTAAGCCTTCACGTGAAGTTCATGGCAAGACGACTCGTTTTCTATTTTTCATGATTTTTTTAACTTTTTGCGGTTCAGGATTTTTTAAAATTTTTTCGGAAGGAGTTTTGGCCCCAAATTTGGGTGATGTGATCCTTGTATTTTTTTTGGCATGCACAAAAAAATTCAGCTAAAAACTCGAAGTGTACAAGATTTTGTGACCATTTGAAAAAAGTGTCCCCATTTCAGACACTTTAATTGCTTCTGGCAGCAAACCTGTAAAATCTCAAATGCTCTTTAAGGGGTGTGAGTTCTCAAGGTTTGATGAGGGATAGGGGGCCAATATAAGGGCCAAGTACCAGCACCCATCGCACATCATGTGCACACAGCCCCCCCGGCCACCCCGATCGTCGGAACCTCAATGCCGTCGATCAGGTTCTCAAGCGATGCTCCGACGATGGTGCCTCGGCAAAGAAAAATGCGGCACCAACACATGCCCGAGCCCAGCATGTGCTATCGCAACCCTCTGTCCAGTCCGATCTTAGACTGGGAATGAGTTCCATATGCTTACACTGGGAATGAACTCCGTATGCCTAAGTCAACCCACGAAACGAGCGTGCGGGTGCTCAACCGGCTAGAGGGGCAGGATGTGCAAGCCGGGGATCGGTCGGGTCCCCCTCTACGTGCTGCCGATCCTGCTGTCGCAATCCTCAGTCTAGTCCAATCTTAGATTGGGAATGAACTCCGTATGCCTAAGCCAACCGACGAAACGAGCGGGCGGGCGGGCACTACGTCGGCCAGAGAGACGGGATGCGCAAGCCGTGGATCGATAGGATGGTAGGTGGGTTTAGGCACATCTTCATATTTCTATGTGCCAATGCCTTTTTTATGGCTTGTAAATTCATACAATGGTCCCTTAAGCCTTCACGTGAAGTTTCATGGCAAGACGACTCGTTTTCTATTTTTCATGATTTTCGAAACTTTTTGCGGTTCGAGATTTTTTAAAATTTTGTCGGAAGGAGTTTTCACCCCAAACATAGACGTGATCCTTGTATTTTTGTTGGCATGCATAAACAAATTCAGCTAAAAATTGGAAGTGTACAAGATTTTGTGACCATTTGAAAAAAGCATCCCCATTTCAGACACTTTAATGGCTTCTGGCAGCAAATCTGTAAAATCTCAAATGCTCTTTAAGGGGGTGTGAGTTCTCGAGGTTTGATGAGGGATAGGGGGCCAATGTAAGGGCCAAGTACCTGCACCCATCGCACATTATGTGCACACATCCCCCACCGCCCCCCCGATCGCCGGAACCCCAATGCCGCCAGTCAGGTTCTCCAGTGAGGCTCCAGCGATGGTGCCCCGACGAAGAAAAATGTGACACTAGCACAAGCCCGAGCCTAGCATGTGCTGTCGTAACCCTCGGTCCAGCCCGATCTTGGACTGGGAATGAACTCCATATGCTTAGACCGGGAATGAACTCTGTATCCCTAAGTCAACCCATGAAACGAGCATGCGGGCGCTCAGCCGGCCAAAGGGGTGGGATGCGCAAGCCGGGGATCGGCCGGGTGCTCCTCTACGTGCTGTCGATCATGCTGCCACAACCCTCGGTCTGATCCGATCTTAGACTGGGAATGAACTCCATATGCCTAAGCCAACCAACGAAACGAGCGGGCGGGCGGGCGGGCGGGTGGGCAATACACCAGCCAGAGAGACGGGATGCACAAGCCGCGGATCGATAGGCGGTAGGTGGGTTTAGGCACATCTTCATATTTCTGCATGCCAATGCCATTTTTATGCCTTGTAAATTCATACAATGGTCGCTTAAGCCTTCACGTGAAGTTTCATAGCAAGATGACTCATTTTCTATTTTTCATGATTTTTAAAATTCTTTTGGAAGGAGTTTTTTCCCCAAACTTGGTAGACGTGATCCTTGTATTTTTTTTGGCATGCACAAAAACATTCAACTAAAAACTCGAAGTGTACAAAATTTTGTGACCATTTGAAAAAAGTGTCCCCATTTCAAACACTTTAATGGCTACTGGCAGCAAACCTATAAAATCTCAAATGCTCTTTAAGGGGGTATGAGTTCTTGAGGTTTGAAGAGGGATAGAGGGCCAATAAAAGGGCCAAGTACCAGCACCCATCGCACATCATGTGCGCACACCCCCGGCCCCCCCGAACGTCGGAACCCCAATGTCACCGGTCAAGTTCTCTGGCGATGGTGCCCCGACGAAGAAAAATACAACGCCAACACATGCTTGAGCCCAGCATGTGCTGCCGCAACCCTAAGTCTGGTCCGATCTTAGACTGGGAATGAACTCCGTATGGTTAGATTGGGAATGAACTCTGTATGCCTAACTCAACCCATGAAATGAGCATACGGGTGCTCAGTCAGCCAGAGGGGCGGGATGTGAAAGCCGGGGATTGGCCTGGTCCCCCTCTGCGTGCTGCTGATCCTGCTGCCACAACCCAGTTTGGTCCAATCTTAGACTGGGAATGAACTCCGTATGCCTAAGCCAACCGATGAAACAAGTGGGCGGGCAGGCGGGCAGGCACTACGTCGACCGGAGAGATGGGATGCGCAAGCCGTGGATCAATAAGGTGGTAGGTCGGCTTAGGCACATTTTCATATTTCTGTGTGCCAATGCCATTTTTATGACAATGGTCCCTTAAGCCTTCACGTGAAGTTTCATGGCAAGATGACTCGTTTTCTATTTTTCATGATTTTTAAACTTTTTACGGTTCGAGATTTTTTAAAATTTTTTCCGAAGGAGTTTTGGCCCCAAACTTGGTAGACGTGATCCTTGTATTTTTGTTGGCATGCACAAAACAATTCAGCTAAAAACTCGAAGTGTACAAGATTTTGTGACCATATGAACAAAGTGTGCCCATTTCAGACACTTTAATGGCTACTAACAGCAAACCTGTAAAATCTCAAACGCTCTTTAAGGGGTGGTGAGTTCTCAAGGTTTGATGAGGGATAGGGGGCCAATATAAGGGCAAGTACCAGCACCCATCGCACATCATGTGTGCACACCCCCCGGCCCCCCCGATTGTCGAAACCCCAATGTCGCCGGTTAGGTTCTCCGGCGATGCTCCGACGATGGTGCCCGACGAAGAAAAATGTGGCACCAGCACATGCCCGAGCCCAACATGTGCTGCCGCAACCCTCAGTCTGGTCCGATCTTAGACTGGGGATAAACTCCATATGCTTAGACTGGGAATGAACTCCGTATGCCTAAGTCAACCCACGAAACGAGCGTGCGGGTGCTCAGCCGGCCAGAGGGGCAGGATGCGCAAGCTAGGGATTGGTCGGGTCCCCCTCTAAGTGCTGTCGATCCTGTTGCCACAACCCTTTTAGACTGGGAATGAACTCCATATGCCTAAGCCAATCGATGAAACGAGCGGGGGCGGGCGGGCGGGCAGCACGTCGGCTAAAGAGATGAGATACGCATGCTGTGGATCGATAGGGTGGTAGGTGGGTTTCAGTACATCTTCATATTTCTACGTGCCAATGCCATTTTTATGGCTTGTAAATTCATACAATGGTCCCTTAAGCCTTCACCTGAAGTTTCATGGCAAGACGACTCGTTTTCTATTTTTCACGATTTTTGAAACTTTTTGTGGTTCAGGATTTTTGAAAATTTTTCGGAAGGAGTTTTGGCCCCAAACTTGGTAGACATGATCCTTGTATCCTTCTTGGCATGCACAAAAAAATTCAGCTAAAAACTCGAAGTGTACAAGATTTTGTGACCATTTGAAAAAAGTGTCCCCATTTCAGACACTTTAATTGCTACTGGCTGCAAACCTGTAAAATCTCAAATGCTCTTTAAGGGGGTGTGAGTTCTCGAGGTTTGATGAGGGATAGGGGGCCAATATAAGGGCCAAGTACCAGCACCCATCGCACATCATGTGCGCACACCCCTCGGGCCCCCCGATCACGGAACCCCAATGCCGTCGGTAAGGTTCTCCGGTGATGCTCCGACGATGGTGCCCCGATGAAGAAAAATGCGGCACCAGCACATGCCCAAGCCCAGCATGTGCTGCCGTAACCCTCGATCTTGTCCAATCTTAGACTGGGAATGAACTCCGTATGCTTAGACTGGGAATGAACTCCGTATCCCTAAGTCAACCCATGAAACGAGCGTGCGAGCGGTCAGTCGGCCAGAGAGGCGGATGCGTAAGCCGAGGATCGGCCGGGTCCCCTTTTGCGTGCTGCTGATCCTGCTGCCGCAACCCTTGGTCTGGTTTGATCTTAGACTGGGAATGAACTCCATATGCCTAAGCCAACCCATGAAACGAGCGTGCGGGCACTCAGCCGTCCAGAGGGGCGGGATGCACAATCCGGGGATCGACCGGGTCCCCCTCTGCGTGCTGCCGATCCTGCTGTTGTAACCCTCGATTCGATTCGATCTTAGATTGGGAATGAACTTCGTATGCCTAAGCCAACCGACGAAACGTGCGGGCGGGCGGGCACTACGCCAACTAGAGAGACGGGATGTGCAAGCCGTGGATCGATAGGGTGATAGGTGGGTTAGGCACATCTTCATATTTCTACATGCCAATGCCATTTTTATGGCTTGTAAATTCATACAATAGTCCCTTAAGCCTTCACACAAAGTTTCATGGCAAGACGACTCGTTTTCTATTTTTCACAATTTTTGAAACTTTTTACAGTTCGAGATTTTTTTTATATTTTTTCAAAACGAGTTTTGGCCCCAAACTTGGTAGACATGATCCTTGTATTTTTGTTGGCATGCACAAAAAAATTCAGCTAAAAGCTCGAAGTGTACAAGATTTTGTGACCTTTTGAAAAAAGTGTCCCCATTTTAGACACTTTAATGGCTACTGGCGGCAAACCTGTAAAATCTCAAATGCTCTTTAAGGGGGTGTGAGTTCTCGATGTTTGATGAGAGATAGGGGGCCAATATAAGGGCCAAGTACCAGCACCCATCGCACATCATGTGCGCGCACCCCCCGGCCCCCCCGATTGTCGGAACCCCAATGCCGTCGGTCAGGTTCTCCAGTGATGCTCCGACGATGGTGCCCCGACGAAGAAAATTACGGCACCAGCACATGCCCGAGCCCAGTATGTGCTACTGCAACCCTCGATCCGGTCCGATCTTAGACTGGGAATGAACTCCGTATGCTTAGACTGGGAATGAACTCCATATGCCTAAGTCAACCCACGAAACAAGCATACGGGCGCTTCAGTCGGCCAGAGGGGCAGGATGCACAATCCGGGGATTGGTCAGGTTCCCCTCTGCGTGCTGCCGATCCTGTTGCCTCAACCCTTGGTCTGATCTGATCTTAGACTGGGAATGAACTCCGTATGCCTAAAGCAACCGACGAAACGAGCGGGCAGGCACTACGTCGGCCAGAGAGACGGGATGCGTAAGCCGTGGATCGATAGGGTGGTAGGTGGGTTTAGGCACATCTTCATATTTCTACGTGCCAATGCCATTTTTATGGCTTGTAAATTCATACAATGGTCCCTTAAGCCTTCACGTGAAGTTTCATGGCAAGACGACTCGTTTTCTATTTTTCACCATTTTTGGAACTTTTTACGGGGATATTTTAAAATTTTTTTGGAAGGATTTTTGGCCCCAAACTTGGTAGACGTGATTGTTGTATTTTTGTTGGCATGCACAAAACAATTTAGCTAAAAACTCGAAGTGTACAAGATTTTGTGACCATTTGAAAAAAGTGTCCCCATTTTAGACACTTTAATGGCTACTGGTAGCAAACCTGTAAAATCTCAAATGCTCTTTAAGGGGGTGTGAGTTCTCAATGTTTGATGAGAGATAGGGGGCCAATATAAGGGCCAAGTACCAGCACCCATCGCACATCATGTGCGCACACCCCCCCGGCCCCCCCGATCGTCGGAACCCCAATGCCGTCGGTCAGGTTCTCCAGCGATGCTCCGACGATGGTGCCCCGACGAAGAAAAATGTGGCACCAGCACATGCCCGAGCCCAGCTTGTGCTACCACAACCCTCAGTCCAGACCGATCTTAGATTGGGAATGAACTTCGTATGCTTAGACTGGGAATGAACTCCGTATGCCTAAGTCGACCCACGAAACAAGCGTGTGGGCGCTCAGTTGGCCAGAGAGGCAGGATGCGCAAGCCGGGGATCGGTCGAGTCCCCCTCTATGTGCTGCCAATCCTGCTGCTGCAACCCTCGGCCTGATTCGATCTTAGACTGGGAATGAACTCCATATGCCTAAGCCAACCCACGAAACGAGCGTGCAGGCGCTCAGCCGGCCAGAGGGGCGGGATGCGCAAGCCGGGGATCGGCCAGGCCCCCCTCTGCCTGCTACCGATCCTGCTGCCGCAACTCTCGGTCCGGTCCGATCTTAGACTAGGATCAACTCCGTATACCTAAGCCAACCGACGAAACGAGCGGGCGGGCGGGCGGGTACTACGTCAGCCAGAGAGGTGGGATGCGCAAGCCGTGGATCGATAGGGTGGTAGGTGGGTTTAGGCACATCTTTATATTTCTGCGTGCCAACGCCATTTTTATGGCTTGTAAATTCATACAATGGTCTCTTAAGCCTTCACGTCAAGTTTCATGGCAAGACGACTCGTTTTCTATTTTTTATGATTTTTGAAACTTTTTACGGTTCGAGATTTTTTTAAATTTTTTCGAAGGAGTTTTGGCCCCAAACTTGGTAGATGTGATCCTTTTATTTTGTTGGCATGCACAAAAGAATTCAGCTAAAAACTCAAAGTGTACAAGATTTTGTGACCATTTGAAAAAAGTGTCCTCATTTCTGACACTTTAATGGCTACTGGCAGTAAACCTGTAAAATCTCAAATGCTCTTTAAGGGGGTGTGAGTTCTCGAGGTTTGATGAGGGATAGGGGGCCAATATAAGGGCCAAGTACCAGCACCCATCGCATATCATGTGTGCACACCCCCGGCCCCCCCGATCGTCGAAAACCCAACGCCGTCGGTCAGGTTCTCCGACGATGCTTCGCCAATGGTGCCCCGGTGAAGAAAAATGCGGCACCAACAAATACCTGAGCCCAGCATGTCCTACCGCAACCCTTGATCTGGTCCGATCTTAGATTGGGAATGAACTTCGTATGCCTAAGTCAACCCACGAAACGAGCATACGGGAGCCCTGCCGGCTAGAGGGGCGGGATGCGCAAGCCGGGGATCGGTCGGGTCCCCCTCTGCGTGCTGTCAATCCTGCTGCCGCAACCATCGGTTCGGTCTGATCTTAGACTGGAATGAACTCCGTATGCCTAAACCAACCGACGAAACGAGCGGGCGGGCGTGGGGCAATACGCGGGCAAGAGAGACGGGATGCGCAAGCCGTGGATTGATAGGGTGGTAGGTGGGTTTAGGCACATCTTCATATTTTTATGTGCCAATGCCATTTTTATTGCTTGTAAATTCATACAACGGTCCCTTAAGCCTTCACGTGAAGTTTTAAGGCAAGATGACTCGTTTTCTATTTGTCACGATTTTTGAAACTTTTTGCGGTTCGGGATTTTTTAAAATTTTTTCGAAAGGAGTTTTGGCCCCAAACTTGGCAGACGTGATCCTTGTATTTTTGTTGGCATGCACAAAAAAATGCAGCTAAAAACTTGAAGTGTACAAGATTTTGTGACCATTTGAAAAAAGTGTCCCCATTTCAGACACTTTAATGGCTATTGGAAGCAAACCTGTAAAATCTCAAATGCTCTTTAAGGCGGTGTGAGTTCTTGAGGTTTGATGAAGGATAGGGGGCCAATATAAGGGCCAAGTATCAGTACCCATCGCACATCATGTGCGCACACCCCCCTCCTCACCCCCCCGATCGTCGGAACCCCAATGCCGTCGGTCAGGTTCTCTAGCGATGCTCCGGCGATGGTGCCCCGACGAAGAAAAATGTGGCACCAACACATGCCCAAGCCCAACATGTGCTGCCACAACCCTCGGTCTGTTCCGATCTTAGACTAGGAATAAACTCCGTATGCCTAAGTCAATCCACGAAATGAGCGTGCGGGTGCTCAGCCGGCCAGAAGGACGGGATGCGCAAGCCGGGGAACGGTCGGGTCCCCCTCTGCATGTTGCCGATCTTGCTGCCGCAACCCTCGATCTGGTCCGATCTTAGACTCAGAATGAACTCTGTATGCCTAAACCATACGACAAAACGAGCGGGCGGGCGGGCGGGCATTAGGCCGGCCAGAGAGATGGGATTTGCAAGCCGTGGATCAATAGGGTGGTAGGTTGGTTTAGGCACATCTTCACATTTCTGGATTCCAATGCCATTTTTATGGCTTGTAAATTCATACAATGGTCCCTTAAGCCTTCACGTGAAGTTTCATAGCAAGACGACTCGTTTTCTATTTTTCATGATTTTTGAAACTTTTTGTGGTTCGAGATTTTTTACAATTTTTTCGGAAGGAGTTTTGTCCCCAAACTTGGTAGACGTGATCCTTGTATTTTTGTTGGCATGCACAAAAAAATGCAGCTAAAAACTTGAAGTGTACAAGATTTTGTGACCATTTGAAAAAAGTGTCCCCATTTCAGACACTTTAATGGCTACCGGTAGCGAACCTGTAAAATCTCAAATGCTCTTTAAGGGGGTGTGAGTTCTCAAGGTTTGATGATGGATAGGGGGCCAATATAAGGGCCAAGTACCAGCACCCATCGCACATCATGTGCGCACACCACCCCGACCCCCCCGATCGTCGGAACCGCAATGCCACCGGTCAGGTTCTCCGACGATGCTCTGGCGATGGTGCCCCGGAGAAGAAAAATACGACCCCAACACATGCTCGAGCCCAGCATGTGCTGCCGCAAGACTCGGTCCGATCTGATCTTAGACTGGGAATGAACTCCGTATGCTTAGACTGCGAATAAACTCTGTATGCCTAAGTCAGCCCACGAAACAAGCGTGTGGGTGCTCAACCGGCCAGAGGAGTGGGATGCGCAAGTCGGGGATCGGTGGGTCCCCCTCTGCATGCTGTCGATCCTGCTATTGCAACCCTCGGTCCGGTCCGATCTTACACTGAGAATGAACTCCGTATGCCTAAGCCAACCTACGAAACGAGCGAGCGGGCAGGCGGGCGGGCACTACGCTGGCTAGAGAGACGGGATGCGCAAAACGTGTATCGATAAGGTGGTAGGTGGGTTTAGGCACATCTTCACATTTATGCATGCCAGTTCCATTTTTATGGCTTGTAAATTCATACAATGGTCCCTTAAGCCTTCACGTGAAGTTTCATGGCAAGACGACTCGTTTTCTATTTTTCACGATTTTTGAAACTTTTTGCGGTTTGAGATTTTTTAAAATTTTTTCGAAAGGAGTTTTGGCCCCAAACTTTGCAGACGTGATCCTTGTATTTTTGTTGGCATGCACAAAAAAATTCAGCTAAAAACTCGAAGTGTACAAGATTTTGTGACCATTTGAAAAAAGTGTCCCCATTTCAGACACTTTAATGGCTACTGGCAGCAAACCTGTAAAATCTCAAATGCTCTTTAAGGGGGTGTTAGTTCTCGAGGTTTGATGAGGGATAGGGGGCCAATATAAGGGCCAAGTACCAGCACCCATTGCACATCATGTGCGCACACCCCCCGGCCCCCTCGATCATCGGAACCACAATGTTGTCGGTCAGGTTCTCCGATGATGCTCCAACGATTGTGCCCCGATGAAGAAAAATGTGGCACCAACACATGCCCGAGCCCAGCATGTGCTACCACAACCCTCATTCCGGTCTGATCTTAGACTGTGAATGAACTCCGTATGCCTAAGTCAACCCACGAAACGAGCGTGCGGGTGCTCAGCCGGCCAGAAGGACGGGATGCGTAAGCCGGGGAACAGTCGGGTCCCCCTCTGCGTGCTGTCGATCCTACTATCACAACCCTCAGGCTGGTTCGATCTTAGACTGGGAATGAACTCCGTATGCCTAAGCCGACCGACGAAACAAGCAGGCTGGCGGGCGGACGGACGGGCAGGCACTATGCCGGCCAGAGAGACGGGATGCACAAGCCGTGGATCGATAAGGTGGCAGGTGGGTTTAGGCACATCTTCATATTTCTATGTGCCAATGCCATTTTTATGGCTTGTAAATTCATACAATGGTCCCTTAAGCCTTCACGTGAAGTTTCATAGCAAGACGACTCGTTTTCTATTTTTCATGATTTTTGAAACTTTTTGTGGTTCGAGATTTTTTACAATTTTTTCGGAAGGAGTTTTGTCCCCAAACTTGGTAGACGTGATCCTTGTATTTTTGTTGGCATGCACAAAACAATTCAGCTAAAAACTCGAAGTGTACAAGATTTTGTGACCATTTGAAAAAGGTGTCCCCATTTCAAACACTTTAATGGCTATTGGCAGCAAACCTGTAAAATCTCAAATGCTCTTTGAGGGGGTGTGAGTTCTCGAGGTTTGATAAGGGATAGGGGGCCAATATAAGGGCCAAGTACCGGCACCCATCGCACATCATGTGCGCACAACCCCCGGCACCCCCGATCGCCGGAACCCCAATTCTGTCGGTCAGGTTCTCCGACGATGCCCTGGTGACGGTGCCTCGGCGAAGAAAAATACAGCACCAACACATGCCCGAGCCCAGTATGTGCTACCGCAACCCTCAGTCCGGTTTGATCTTAGACTAAGAATGAACTCCGTATGCTTAGACTGGGAATGAACTCCGTATGCCTAAGTCAACCCCCGAAATGAGTGTGCGGGTGCTCGGTCGACCAGAGGGGCGGGATGTGCAAGCTGGGGATCGACCGGGTCTCCCTCTGCGTGCTGCCAATCTTACTGTCGCAACGTTTGATCCGATCCTATCTTAGACTGGGAATGAACTTCGTATGCCTAAGCCAACCAACAAAACGAGCGGGCAGGCAGGCTGGCGAGCACTATGCCGGCTAGAGAAACGGGATGCACGAGCCGGGGATCGACCAGGTCCCCCTCTGCGTGCTACCGATCCTGCTACCACAACTCTCAGTCCGGTCCGATCTTACACTGGGAATCAACTCCGTATACCTAAGCCAACCGACGAAACGAGCGGGCGAGAGGGCGGGCGGGCGGGCACTACGCTGACCAAAGAGACGGGATGCGCACGCCGTGGATCGATAGGGTGGTCGGTGGGTTTAGGCACATCTTCATATTCCTACGTGCCAATGCCATTTTTATGGCTTGTAAATTCATACAATGGTCCCTTAAGCCTTCACCTGAAGTTTCATGGCAACACGACTCATTTTCTATTTTTCATAATTTTTGAAAGTTTTTGCGGTTTGGGATTTTTTAAAATTTTTTCGAAAGGAGTTTTGGCCCCAAAATTGGTAGACGTGATCCTTGTATTTTTATTGGCATGCACAAAAACATTCAGCTAAAAACTCGAAGTGTACAAGATTTTGTGACCATTTGAAAAAAGTGTCCCCATTTCAGACACTTTAATGGCTACTGGCAGCAAACCTGTTAAATCCGAAATGCTCTTTAAGAGGGTGTAAGTTCTTGAGGTTTGATGAGGGATTAGGGGCCAATATAAGGGCCAAGTACCAGCACCCATCGCACATCATGTGCGCACACCCCCTGACCCCCTCGATCGTCGAAAACTAATACCGCCGGTCAGGTTCTCCGGCGATGGTGCCCCGTCGAAGAAAAATGCGGCACCAACACATGCCTGAGCCCAGTATGTTCTACCGTAACCCTCGATCCGGTCCTATCTTAGACTGGGAATGAACTTCATATGCCTAAGTCAACCCACGAAACGAGCGTACGGGTGCTCTACCGGTCAGAGGGGCGAGATGCACAAGCCGGGGATCGATCGGGTCCCCCTCTGCGTGCTGTCGATCCTGCTGCTGCAACCCTTAGTCTGGTCTGATCTTAGATTGGGAATGAACCCGTATGCCTATGCCAACTGAAGAAACGAACGGGCGGCCGGGCACTACGTCGGCCAGAGAGACAGGATGCACAAGCCGTAGATCGATAAGGTGGTAGATGGGTTTAGGCACATCTTCATATTTCTATGTGCCAATGCCATTTTTATGGCTTGTAAATTCATACAATGGTCCCTTAAGCCTTCACCTGAAGTTTCATGGCAAGACGACTCGTTTTCTATTTTTCATAATTTTTGAAACTTTTTGCGGTTCAGGATTTTTTTAAATTTTTTCGGAAGGATTTTTGTCCCCAAACTTGGTAGACATGATCCTTTTATTTTTGTTGGCATGCACAAAAAAATTCAGCTAAAAACTCGAAGTGTACAAGATTTTGTGACCATTTGAAAAAAGTGTCCCCATTTCAGACATTTTAATGGCTACTGGCAGCAAACCTGTTAAATCCCAAATGCTCTTTAAGAGGGTGTAAGTTCTTGAGGTTTGATGAGGGATAGGGGCCAATATAAGGGCCAAGTACCAGCACCCATCGCACATCATGTGTGCACACCCATCCCCCCGATCCCCCCGATCGTCGAAACCCCAATGTCACCGGTCAGGTTCTCCGACGATGCTCCGGCGATGGTGCCCCGACGAAGAAAAATGCGGCACCAACACATGCCCGAACCCAGCATGTGCTGCCGCAACCCTAGGTCCGGTCTGATCTTAGACTAGAATGAACTTCGTATGCCTAAGTCAACCCACGAAACGAGCGTACGGGAGCTCAGTCAGCTAGAGGGGCAGGATGCGCAAGCCGGGGATCGGCCGGGTCCCCCTCTGCGTGCTGCCAATCCTGTTGCTGCAACCCTCGGTCCGGTCCGATCTTAGACTGGGAATGAACTCCGTATGCCTAAGCTAACTGACGAAACGAGCGGGCGGGCGGGCGGGCACATCTTCATATTTCTGCGTGCCAATGCCATTTTTATGGCTTGTAAATTCATACAATGGTCCCTTAAGCCTTCACGTGAAGTTTAATGACAAGACAACTCGTTTTCTATTTTTCAAGATTTTGAAAACTTTTTACGGTTTGGGATTTTTTTAAATTTTTTCGGAAGGATTTTTGGCCCCAAACTTGGTAGACGTGATCCTTGTATTTTTTTTTTGGCATGCAAAAAAAAATTCAGCCAAAAAATCAAAGTGTACAAGATTTTGTGACCATTTGAAAAAAGTGTCCCCATTTTAGACACTTTAATGGCTACTGGCAGCAAACCTGTAAAATCTCAAACGCTCTTTAAGGGGGTGTGAGTTCTCGAGGTTTGATGAGGGATAGGGGGCCAATATAAGGGCCAAGCACCAGCACCCATCGCACATCATGTGCGCACACCCCCCGACCCCCCCGATCGTCAAAAACCCAATGCCGCCAGTCAGGTTCTTCGACGATGCTCCGACGATGGTGCCCCGACGAAGAGAAATGTGGCACCAGCAAGTGCCCAAGCCCAGCATGTGCTGCCACAACCCTCGGTCCGGTCCGATCTTAGACTGGGAATGAACTCCATATGCTTAGACTGGGAATGAACTCCGTATGCCTAAGTCAACCCACAAAACAAGCGTGCGGGCGCTCAGTCGGCCAGAGGGGCAGGATGCGCAACCCGAGGATCGATCGGGTCCTCCTCTGCGTGCTGTCAATCCTGCTGCCGCAACCCTTGGTCTGGTCTGATCTTAGATTGGGAATGAACACATATGCCTAAGCCAACTGATGAAACGAGCGGATGGGTTGGCGGGTGGGCACTACGCCGGCCAGAGAGACGGGATGCGCAAGCCGTGGATCGATAGGGTGGTAAGTGGGTTTAGGCACATCTTCATATTTCTGCATGCCAATGCCATTTTTATGGCTTGTAAATTCATAAAATGGTCCCTTAAGCCTTCACGTGAAGTTTAATGGCAAGACGACTCGTTTTTTATTTTTCATGATTTTCAAAACTTTTTGTAGTTCAGAATTTTTTAAAATTTTTTTGGAAGGAGTTTTGGATCCAAACTTGTTAGACGTGATCCTTGTATTTTTTTTGGCATGCACAAAAAAAATTCAGCTAAAAACTCGAAGTGTACAAGATTTTGTGACCATTTGAAAAAAGTGTCCCCATTTCAGACAGTTTAATGGCTACTGGCAGCAAACCTGTAAAATCTGAAATGCTCTTTAAGGGGGTGTGAGTTCTCTAGGTTTGATGAGGGATAGGGGGCCAATATAAGGGCCAAGTACCAGCTCCCAACGCACATCCTGTGCGCACACCCCCCGGCCCCCCCGATCGTCGGAACCCCAATACCGCCGGTCAGGTTCTCAAGCAATGCTCCGACGATGGTGCCCTGGCAAAGAAAAATGCGGCACCAGCACATGCCAAGCCCAGCATGTGCTATCGTAACCCTTAGTCCAGCTCGATCTTAGACTGGGAATGAACTCCGTATGCTTAGACTGAGAATGAACTCCGTATGCCTAAGTCAACCCACGAAACGAGCGTGTGGGCGCTCAGCCGGGCAGAGGGGCGGGATGTGCAAGCCGGGGATCGGTCGGGTCCCCCTCTGCGTGTTGTCGATCCTGCTGCCGCATCCCTCAGTCCGGTCTGATCTTATACTGGGAATGAACTCCGTATGCCTAAGCCAACTGACGAAACGAGCGGGCGGGCGGGCGGGCACATCTTCATATTTCTGCGTGCCAATGCCATTTTTATGACTTGTAAATTCATACAATGGTCCCTTAAGCCTTCACGTGAAGTTTCATGGCAAGATGACTTGTTTTCTATTTTTCACGATTTTCAAAACTTTTTACGGTTCGGGATTTTTTAAAATTTATTCGGAAGGATTTTTGGTTGCAAACTTTGAAAACGTGATCCTTGTATTTTTGTTGGCATGCACAAAAAAATTCAACTAAAAACTCGAAGTGTACAAGATTTTGTGACCATTTGAAAAAGGTGTCCCCATTCCAGACACTTTAATGGCTACTGGCAGCAAACCTGTAAAATCTCAAATGCTCTTTAAGGGGGTGTGAGTTCTCGAGGTTTGATAAGGGATAGGGGGCCAATATAAGGGCCAAGTACCAGCACCCATCGCACATCATTTTCGCACACCCCCCGACCCCACCGATTGCCAGAACCCCAATGCCGTCGGTCTGGTTCTCCGACGATGCTCTGGCGATGGGGCCCAGACGAAGAAAAATGTGGCACCAGCACTTGCCCGAGCCCAGCATGTGCTGCCGTAACCCTCGGTCCGATCCGATCTTAGACTGGAAATGAACTCCGTATGCTTAGACTGGGAATGAACTCATACGCCTAAGTCAACACACGAAACGAGCGTGCGGGCGCTCAGCCGGCCAGAGGAGCAGGATGCCCAAGAAGGGGATCAGCCGGGTCCCCCTCTGCGTGCTGCCGATCTTGTTGTTGCAACCCTTAGTCCGGTCCGATCTTAGACTAGGAATGAACTCTGTATGCCTAAGCCAACTGAGGAAACGAGTGAGCGGGCGGGCGGGCAGGCATTACGTCGACCAGAGAGACGGGATGCGCAAGCCGTGGATCGATAGGGTGGTAGGTGGGTTTAGGCACATCTTCATATTTCTGCATGCCAATGCCATTTTTATGGCTTGTAAATTCATACAATGGTCCCTTAAACCTTCACGTGAAGTTTCATGGCAAGACGACTCGTTTTCTATTTTTCATGATTTTTGAAACTTTTTGCGTTTTGGGATTTTTTAAAATTTTTTCGGAAGGATTTTTGGCCCCAAACTTGGTAGACGTGATCCTTGTATTTTTGTTGGTGTGCACAAAAAAATTCAGCTAAAAATTCATAGTGTACAAGATTTTGTGACTGTTTGAAAAAGGTGTCCCCATTTCAAACACTTTAATGGCTACCGACAGCAAACCTGTAAAATCTGAAATGCTCTTTAAGGGGGTGTGAGTTCTTGAGGTTTGATGAGGGATAGGGGGCCAATATAAGAGCCAAGTACCAGAACCCATTGCACATCATGTGCGCACACCCCCCAGCCCCCCGATCGTCGGAACCCCAATGCCGCCGGTAAGGTTCTCCGACGATGCTCTGGCGATGGTGCCTCGGTGAAGAAAAATGAGGTACCAGCACATGCCCGAGCCCAGCATGTGCTGCCGCAACCCTCGGTCTGGTCTGATCTTAGACTGGGAATGAACTCCATATGCTTAGACTGGGAATGAACTTCGTATGCCTAAGTCAACCGACAAAACGAGCGTGCGGGCGCTTTGCAAACCATGGGGCAGGATGTGCAATCCGGGGATCGGTTGGATCCCTCTCTACGTGCTACCAATCTTGCTACCGCAACCCTCGTCTGGTATGATCTTAGACTGGGAATGAACTCCGTATGCCTAAGCCAACCGACGAAACGAGCAAGCGGGCGGGCGGGCGGTCACTACGCCGGCCAGAGAGACAGGATGCGCAAGCTGTGGATCGATAAGGTGGTAGGTGGGTTTAGGCACATCTTCATATTTCTACGTGCCAATGCCATTTTTATGGCTTGTAAATTCATACAATGGTCCCTTAAGCCTTCACGTGAAGTTTAATGGCAAGACGACTCGTTTTCTATTTTTCATGATTTTTGAAACTTATTACGGTTTGGGATTTTTTAAAATTTTTTCGGAAGAAGTTTTGGCCCCAAACTTGGTAGACGTGATCCTTGTATTTTTGTTGGCATGCACAAAAATATTCAGCTAAAAACTCGAAGTGTACAAGATTTTGTGACCATTTGAAAAAAGTGTCCCCATTTCAAACACTTTAATGGCTACTGGCAGCAAACCTGTAAAATCTCAAATGCTCTTTAAGGGGGTGTGAGTTCACGAGGTTTGGTGAGGGAGAGGGGGCCAATATAAGGGCCAAGTACCAGCACCCATCACACATCATGTGGGTACACCCCCCGGCCCCCCGATCGTCGGAACCCCAATTTCGCGGTCAGGTTCTCCAGCGATGCTTCGGTAATGGTGCCCCGACGAAGAAAAATGCGGCACCAGCACATGCCTGAGCCCAGCATGTGCTGCCGCAACCCTCGGTCCGGTCCAATCTTAGACTGGGACTGAACTCCGTATGCCTAACTCAACCCACGAAATGAACGTGCGGGCACTCAGCAGGGCAGAGGGGCGGGATGTGCAAGCCAGGGATTGACGGGTCCCCCTCTGCGTGCTACTGATCCTGCTACCGCAACCCTCGGTCCGATCTGATCTTAGACTGGGAATGAACTCCGTATGCCTAAGCCAACCGACGAAACGAGCGGGCGGGCAGGCGGGCACTACGCCCGCCAGAGAGATGGGATGCGTAAGCTGTGGATCGATAGGGTGGTAGGTGGGTTTAGGCACATCTTCATATTTCTACGTGCCAATGCCATTTTTATGGCTTGTAAATTCATACAATGGTCCCTTAAGCCTTCACGTGAAGTTTCATGGCAAGACGCCTCTTTTTTTACTTTTCATGATTTTTGAAAATTTTTACGGTTCGAGATTTTTTAAAATTTTTTCGGAAAGAATTTTGGCCCCAAACTAGGTAGACATGATCCTTGTATTTTTGTTGGCAGGCACAAAAACATTCAGCAAAAAACTTGAAGTGTACAAGATTTTGTGACCATTTGAAAAAAGTGTCCCCATTTCAAACACTTTAACGGCTACTGGCAGCAAACCTGTAAAATCTCAAATGCTCTTTAAGGGGGTGTGAGTTCTCGAGGTTTGGTGAGGGATAGGGGGCCAATATAAGGGCCAAGTACGAGCACCCATCGCACATCATGTGCGCACACCCTCCCGGCCCCCCCGATCGTCGGAACCCCAATTTCGTCGATCAGGTTCTCCGGTGATGCTCCGGCGATGGTGCCCTGACGAAGAAAAATGCGGCACCAGCACATGTCCGAGCCTAGCATATGCTGCCGCAACCCTCGGTCTGGTCTGATCTTAGACTGAGAATGAACTCCATATGCTTAGACTGGGAATGAACTCCGTATACCTAAGTCAAACCACGAAATGAGCGTACGGGCGCTCAGCCAGCTAGAGGGGCGGGATGCGTAAGCCGGGGATCGGTCGGGTCCCCCTCTATGTGCTGTCGATCCTACTGCCGCAACCCTTGGTCCGGTCTGATCTTAGACTGGGAATGAACTCCGTATGCCTAAGCCAACTGTCGGAACGAGCGGGCGGGCGGGCAGGCAAGCACTACGTCGACCAAAGAGACGGGATGCACAAGCCGTGGATCGATAGGGTGGTAGGTGGGTTTAGGCACATCTTCATCATATTTCTGCATGCCAATGCCATTTTTATGACTTGTAAATTCATACAATGGTCCCTTAAGCCTTCACGTGAAGTTTCATGGCAAGACGACTCGCTTTCTATTTTTCATGATTTTCAAAACATTTTATGGTTTGGGATTTTTTAAAATTTATTTGGAAGAAATTTTGGCCCCAAACTTGGTAGACGTGATCCTTGTATTTTTGTTGGCGTGCAAAAAAACATTCAGCTAAAAACTCGAAGTGTACAAGATTTTGTGACCATTTGAAAAAAGTGTCCCAATTTCAGACACTTTAACGGCTACTGGCAGCAAACCTGTAAAATCTCAAATGCTCTTTAAGGGGGTGTGAGTTCTTGAGGTTTGATGAGGATTAGGGGCCAATATAAGGGCCAAGTACCATCACCCATCGCACATCATGTGCGCACACCCCCCGGCCCCCCGATCGCCAGAACCCTAATGTCGTCAGTCTGGTTCTTCGACAATGCTCCGATGATGGTGCCCCGGTGAAGAAAAATGCGACACCAGCACATGCCCGAGCCCAGCATGTGCTGCCGCAACCCTCGATCCGGTCCGATCTTAGACTGGGAATGAACTCCGTATGCTTAGATTGGGAATGAACTCCGTATGCCTAAGTCAACCCATGAAATGAGTGTGCGAGCGCTCAGCCGGCCAGAGGAGTGGGATGCGCAAGCCGGGGATCGACCGGGTCCCCCTCTGCGTGCTGCCGATCCTGCTGCTGCAACCCTCAGTCCAGTCTGATCTTAGACTGGGAATGAACTCCGTATGCCTAAGCTAATCGACGAAAGGAGTGGGTAGGCGGGCGGGCACTACGCCGGCCAGAGATACGGGATGCGCAAGCCATGGATCGATAGGGTTGTAGGTGGGTTTAGGCACATCTTCATATTTCTGCATGCCAACGCCTTTTTTATGGCTTGTAAATTCATACAATGGTCCCTTAAGCCTTCACGTGAAGTTTCATGGCAAGACGACTCATTTTCTATTTTTCATGATTTTTGAAACTTTTTACGATTCGAGATTTTTTTAAATTTTTTCGGAAGGAATTTTGGCCCCAAACTTGGTACACATGATCCTTGTATTTTTGTTGGCAGGCACAAAAAAATTCAGCTAAAAACTCGAAGTGTACAAGATTTTGTGACCATTTGAAAAAAGTGTCCCCATTTAAGACACTTTAACGGCTACTGGCAGTAAACTTGTAAAATCTCAAACGCTCTTTAAGGGGGTATGAGTTCTCGAGGTTTGATGAGGATTAGGGGGCCAATATAAGGGCCAAGTACCATCACCCATCGCACATCATGTGTGCACACCCCCCCGGCCCCCCCGATCGTCGGAACCCCAATGCCGTCGGTCTGGTTCTCCGACGATGCTCCGATGATGGTGCCCCGGTGAAGAAAAATGTGGCACCAGCACATGCCTGAGCCCAGCATGTGCTGCTGCAACCCTCGATCCAGTCCTATCTTAGACTGGGAATCAACTCCGTATGCTTAGGTGGGAATGAACTCCGTATGCCTAAGTCAACCCACGAAATGAGCGTGCGGGTGCTCAACCGGCCAGAGGAGTGGGATGCGCAAGCCGGGGATCGACCGGGTCCCCCTCTGCATGCTGCCAATCCTGCTGCCACAACCCTCGGTCCGGTCCGATCTTAGACTGGGAATGAACTCCGTATGCCTAAGCCAACCGACGAAACGAGCGGGCGGGGGGCGGGCACTACGTTGGCCAGAGAGACGGGATGCGCAAGCCGTGGATCGATAGGGTGGTAGGTGGGTTTAGGCACATCTTCATATTTCTGTGTGCCAATGCCATTTTTATGGCTTGTAATTTCATACAATGGTCCCTTAAGCCTTCACGTGAAGTTTCATGGCAAGACGACTCGTTTTCTATTTTTCATGATTTTTGAAACTTTTTGCGGTTTGGGATTTTTTAAAATTTTTCAAAAGGAGTTTTGGCCCCAATCTTGGTAGACGTGATCCTTGTATTTTTGTTGGCATGCACAAAAAAATTCAGCTAAAAACTCGAAGTGTCTGAAAGAGCATTTGAGATTTTACAGGTTTGCGGCCAGTAGCCATTAAAGTGTCTGAAATGAGGACACTTTTTTCAAATGGTCATAAAATCTTGTACACTTTGAATTTTTGGCTGAATTTTTTTTTGCATGCCAAAAAAAATACAAGGATCACGTCTACCAAGTTTGGGGCTAAAACTCCTTCCGAAAAAATTTTAAAAAATCCCGAACCGCAAAAAGTTTCAAAAATCGTGAAAAATAGAAAATGAGTTGTCTTGCCATGAAACTTCACATGAAAGCTTAAGGGACCATTGTATGAATTTACAAGCCATAAAAAAGGCATTGGCACACAGAAATATGATGATGTGCCTAAACCCACCTACCGCCTATAGATCCACGGCTTGCGCATCCCGTCTCTCTGGCCGACAAAGTGCCCGCCCGCCTGCCCGCTCGTTTCATCGGTTGGCTTAGGCATACGGAGTTCATTCCCAGTCTAAGCATACGAACCGGACCGAGGGTTGCGGCAGCAGGATCGGCAGCATGCAAAGGGGGCCCCTGTCGATCCCCATCTTACGCATCCCACCCCTCTGGCCAGCTGAGCGCCCGTACGCTCGTTTCATGGATTGACTTAGGCATAAGGAGTTCATTCCTAGTCTAAGCATACAGAGTTCATTCCCAGTCTAAGATCGGACCAGACCGAGGGTTACGGCAGCACATTCTAGGCTCGGGCATATGCTGGTGCCGTATTTTTCTTTCTCGGGGCACCACCGTCGGAGCATCGTCGAAGAACCAGGCCGATGGCATTGGGGTTCTGGCGATCGGGGGGGCCGGGGGGGTGTGCACACATAATGTGCGATGGGTGCTGGTACTTGGCCCTTATATTGGCCCCCTATCCCCCATCAAACCTCGAGAACTCACACCCACTTAAAGAGCATTTGAGATTTTACAGGTTTGCTGCCAGTAGCCATTAAAGTGTCTGAAATGGGGACACTTTTTTCTAATGGTCACACAATCTTGTACACTTCGAGTTTTAAGCTAAATTTTTTTGTGCATGCCAACAAAAATACAGGGATCACGTATACCAAGTTTGGGGCCAAAACTCCTTTCGAAAAAATTTTAAAAAATCTCGAACTGTAAAAAGTTTCAAAAATCATGAAAAATAGAAAACGAGTCGTCTTGCCATGAAACTTCACGTGAAGGCTTAAGGGACCATTGTATGAATTTACAAGCCATAAAATGGTATTGGCACGCAGAAATATGAAGATGTGCCTAAACCCACCTACCACCCTATCGATCCACAGCTTGCACATCCCGTCTCTCTGGCCGGCATAGTGCCCGCCTTCCCGCCCGCTCGCTCATTTGGTCGGTTGGCTTTGGCATACGCAGTTCATTCCCAGTCTAAGATCAGATCGAATTGACGGTTACGACAGCAGGATCGGCAGCACGCAGAGGGTGACCCGACCGATCCCCGGCTTGCGCACCCCGCCCCTCTGGCTGGCTGCGCACCCGCACGCTAATTTCGTGGGTTAACTTAGGCATGCGGAGTTCATTCCCAGTCTAAGCATACGGAGTTCATTCGCAGTCTAAGATCGGGTCGGACCGAGGGTTACGGTAGCACATGCTGGGCTCGGGCATGTGTTGGTGCCGTATTTTTCTTCACCGGGGCACCATCGCTGGAGCATCGTCGGAGAACCTAATCGGTGGCATTGGGGTTCCGGCGATCGGGGGACCGGGGGGTTTACGCACATGATGTGCGATGGGTGCTGGTACTTGGCCCTTATATTGGCCCCCTATCCCTCATCAAACCTCGAGAACTCACACCCCCTTAAAGAGCATTTGAGATTTTACAGGTTTCCTGCCAGTAACCATTAAAGTGTCTGAAATGAGGACACTTTTTTCAAATGGTCACAAAATCTTGTACACTACGAGTTTTTAGTGGAGTTTTTTTATGGATGCCAACAAAAATATAAAAGATGTGCCAAAAGCCACCTACCACCCTATCGATCCATGGCTTGCGCATCCCGTCTCTCTGGCTGGCGTAGTGCCCGCCCGCCCCCCCACTCGTTTCATCGGTTGGCTTAGGCATACGGAGTTCATTTCTAGTCTAAGATCAGACCAGACTGAGGGTTGCAACAGTAGAATTGGCAGCACGCAGGTGGGACCCGGCCGATCCCCAGCTTTCGCATGCCGCCCCTCTGGCCGACTGAGCACTCACACGCTCGTTTCGTGGGTTGACTTAGGCATACGGAGTTCATTCCCAGTCTAAGCATACGGAGTTCATTCCCAATCTAAGATCAGACCGGACCGAGGGCTGCGGCAGCACATGCTGGGCTCGGGCATGTGTTGGTGCCACTTTTTTCTTCGTCGAGGCACCATCGCCGGAGCATCATCGGATAACCTGACCGACGGCATTAGGGTTCCGACGATCGGGGGGGCCGGGGGGGTGTGCACACATGATGTGCGATAGGTGCTGGTACTTGGCCCTTATATTGGCCCCCTATCCCTCATAAAACCTCAAGAACTCACACCCCCTTAAAGTGCATTTGAGATTTTACAGGTTTGCTGCCAGTAGCCATTAAAGCGTTTGAAATGGGGACACTTTTTTCAAATGGTCACTAAATATTGTACATTTCGAGTGTTTAGCTGAATTTTTTTGTGCATGTCAAAAAAAATACAAGGATCACGTCTACCAAGTTTGGGGCCAAAACTCTTTCCAAAAAAATTTTAAAAAATCCCGAACCACAAAAGTTTCAAAAATCGTGAAAAAATAGAAAACGAGTCGTCTTGCCATGAAACTTCACGTGAAGCCTTAAGGGACCGTTGTATGAATTTACAAGCCATAAAAATGGCATTGGCACAGAGAAATATGAGGATGTGCTTAAACCCACCAACCACCCCTTCGATCCACAGCTTACGCATCCCATCTTTCTGGCCGGTATAGTGCCCGTCCCCCTGCCCGCCCACTAATTTCTTCGGTTGGCTTAGGCATACGGAGTTCATTCCCAGCCTAAGATCAGATCGGACCGAGGGTTGTGGCAGTAGGATCGAGAGCACGCAGAGGGGGCCTGATCGATCCCCAACTTGTGCATCCCGCCCCTCTGGCCGGTTGAGCACCATCACCGGAGCATCACCGGATAACCTGACCGACGGTATTAGGGTTCCGACGATCGAGGGGGCCGGGGAGGGTGTGCACACGTGGTGTGCGATGGGTGCTGGTACTTGGCCCTTATATTGGCCCCCTATCCCTCATCAAACCTCGAGAACTCACACCCCCTTAAAGAGCATTTGAGATTTTACAGGTTTGCTGCCAGTAGCCATTAAAGTGTTTGAAATGGGGACACTTTTTCCAAATGGTCACAAAATCTTGTACACTTCGACTTTTTAGCTAAATTTTTTTGTGCATGCCAACAAAAATACAAGGTCACGTCTGCCAAGTTTGGGGCCAAAACTCCTTCCGAAAAAAATTTTAAAAAATCTCGAACCACAAAAAGTTTCCAAAATCGTGAAAAATAGAAAACGAGTCGTCTTGGCATGAAACTTCACGTGAAGGCTTAAGGGACCATTGTATGAATTGAAAAGCCAAAAAAATGGCATTGGCATGTAGAAATATGAAGATGTGCCTAAACCCACCTACCACCCTATCGATCCACGGCTTACGCATCCCGTCTCTCTGGCCGGCGTAGTACCCGCCCGCCCTTTTTGTTTCGTCGATTGGCCTAGGCATATGAAGTTCATTACCAGTCTAAGATCGGACCGGACCGAGGTTTGTGGCAGCAGGATCGGCAGCATGCAGAAGAGGACCCGGCCGATCCCTGGCTTACGCATCTGCCCCTTTGGTCGACTTAGCGCCCGCACGCTCATTTCGTGGGTTGACTTAGGCATTCAGAGTTCATTCCCAGTCTAAGCATACGAAGTTCATTCCCAATCTAAGATCGGACCGGATCGAGAGTTGTGACAGCAAATGCTGGGCTCGAGCATGTGCTGGTGCTGCATTTTTCTTCCCCGGGGCACCATCGCCGGAGCATCACCAGAGAACTTGATCGGCGGCATTGGGGTTCCGACGATCGGGGGGGCCAGGGGGCGTGCGCACATGATGTGCGATGGGTATAGTTACTTGGCCCTTATATTGGCCCCCTATCCCTCATCAAACCTCGAGAACTCACACCCCCTTAAAGAGCATTTGAGATTTTACAGGTTTGCTTCCAGTAACCATTAAAATGTCTGAAATGGGGACACTTTTTTCCCAGACTTGCGCATCCCGCTCCTCTGGCTGGCTGAGCGCCCGCACGCTCATTTCGTGGGTTGACTTAGGCATACGGAGTTCATTCTCAGTCTAAGCATACGGAGTTCATTCCTAGTCCAAGATCAGACTGGACCGAGGGTTGCGGCAGCACATGCTGTGGTCGGGCATGTGTTGGTGCCACATTTTTCTTCACCGGGGCACCATCGTCGGAGCATCGCCAGAGAACCTGACCGTCGGCATTGGGGTTCCGACGATCGGAGGGGCTGGGGGGTGTGTGCACATGATGTGCGATGGGTGCTGGTACTTGGCCCTTATATTGGCCCCCTATCCCACATCAAACCTCGAGAACTCACACCCCCTTAAAGAGCTTTTGAGATTTTACAGGTTTGCTACCAGTAGCCATTAAAGTGTCTGAAATGGGGACACTTTTTTGAAATAGTCCCAAAATCCTGTACACGTTGAGTTTTTAGCTAAATGTTTTTGTGCATGCCAACAAAAATACAGGGATCACATCTACCAAGTTTGGGGCCAAAATTCCATCTGAAAAAATTTTAAAAAATCTCGTACCGCAAAAAGTTTCAAAAATCATGAAAAATAGAAAATGAGTCGTCTTGCCATGAAACTTCATGTGAAGGCTTAAGGGACCATTGTATGAATTTACAAGCCATAAAAATGGCATTGGCACGTAGAAATATGAAGATGTGCCCAAACCCACCTTCCACCCTATCGATCCACGGCTTGCGCATCCCGTCTCTCTGGCCGACGTAGTGCCCGCCCGCCCGCCCGCCCGTTCGTTTCATCGGTTGGCTTAGGATATGGAGTTCATTCCCAGTCTAAGATCGGATCAGACAGAGGGTTGCGGCAGCAGAATCGGCAGCACGCAGAGGGGGACCCGGCCGATCCTTGGCTTACGCATCCCACCCCTCTGACCGGTTGAGCTCCCGCACGCTCGTTTCGTGGGTTGACTTAGGCATACGGAGTTCATTCCCAATGGACCAAGAGTTACGGCAGCACATGCTGGGCTTGGGCATGTGTTGGTGTCGCATTTTTCTTTGCCGAGGCACCATCACCGGAGAACCAGACCGACGACATTGGGGTTCTGGCGATCGGGGGGGCCGGGGGGTGTGCGCACATGATGTGCGATGGGTGCTGGTACTTGGCCCTTATATTGGCCCCCTATCCCTCATCAAACCTTGAGAACTCACACCCCCTTAAAGAGCATTTGAGATTTTATAGGTTTGCTGCCAGTAGCCATTAAAGTGTCTGAAATAGGGACACTTTTTTCAAATGGTCACAAAATCTTGTACACTTTGAGTTTTTACCTGAATTTTTTTGTGCATGCCAAAAAAAATACAAGGATCACGTCTACCAAGTTTGGGGCCAAAAATCCATCCGAAAAAATTTTAAAAAATCCTGAACCGTAAAAAGTTTCGAAAATCATGAAAAATAGAAAACGAGTCTTGTTGCCATGAAACTTCACGTGAAGGCTTAAGGGACCATTGTATGAATTTACAAGCCATAAAAATGGCATTGGCATGCAGAAATATGAAGATGTCCCTAAACCCACCTACCACCCTATCGATCCACGGGTTGCACATCCCGTCTCTCTGGCCGGCGTAGTGCCTGCCCGCCCGCCCGCCTGCTCGTTTCGTTGGTTGGCTTAGGCATACGGAGTTCATTCCTAGTCTAAGATCAGACTGGACTGAGTGTTGCGGTAGCAAGATCAGCAACACGTAGAGAGGGACCCGGCCGATCCCCGGCTTGCGCATCCTGTCCCTCTAGCTGGCTGAGCACCCGCACGTTCGTTTCGTGGGTTGACTTAGGCATACGGAGTTCATTCCCTGTCTAAGCATACGGAGTTCATTCCCAGTCTAAGATCAGACCAGATCGAGGGTTGCAGCAGCACATGCTAGGCTCGGGAATGTGTTGGTGCCGCATTTTTCTTCGCCAGAGCATCGTCAGAGAACCTGATCGACGACATCGAGGTTCCGACGATCGGGGGGCCGGGGGGGTGTTTGCACATGATGTGCGGTGGGTGCTGGTACTTGGCCCTTATATTGGCCCCTTATCCCTCATCAAACCTCGAGATCTCACACCCCCTTAAAGAGCATTTGAGATTTTACGTGTTTGCTGCCAGTAGCCATTACAGTATCTGAAATGGGGACACTTTTTTCAAATGGTCACAAAATCTTGTACACTTCGAGTTTTGAGCTGAATGTTTTTGTGCATGTCAACAAAAATACAAGGATCACGTCTACCATGTTTGCGGCCAAAACTCCTTCCAAAAAAATTTTAAAAAATCTTGAACCGTAAAAAGTTTCAAAAATCGTGAAAAATAGAAAACGAGTCGTCTTGCCATGAAACTTCGCATGGAGGCTTAAGGGACCATTGGATGAACTTACAAGCCATAAAAATGGCATTGGCATGCAGAAATATGAAGATGTGCCTAAA
>NW_019168048.1:15537042-15801619 GCF_002303985.1 Durio zibethinus
TTTTTGTTGCATGCACAAAACAATTCAGCTAAAAAATCGAAGTGTACAAGGTTTACGACCATTTGAAAAAAGGGGTCCCCATTTCAGACACTTTAATGGCTACTGGCAGCAAACCTGTAAAATCTCAAATGCTCTCTAAGGGGTGTGACCTTCTCGAGATTTGATGAGGGATAGAGGGCCAATATGAGGGCCAAGTGCCAGCACCCATCACACATCATGTGCGCTCACCCCCCGGCCCCCTCGATCGCCAGAACCCCAAAGCCACCGGTCAGGTTCTCCGACGATACTCCGACGATGGTGCCCCAACGAAAAGAAAATTTGACACCAACACATGCTCGAGCCCAGCATGTGCTGCCGCAACCCTCGGTCTGGTCTGATCTTAGACTGGGAATGAACTCCGTATGCTTAGACTAGGAATGAACTCCGTATGCCTCAGTCAACCAATGAAACGAGTGTACGGGTGCTCAGCCGGTCAGAGGGGCGAGATGCGCAAGCCAGGGATCGATCGAGTCCCCCTCTGCGTGCTGTGGATCTTGCTACTGCAACTCTTGATCTGGTCTGATCTTAGACTGGTAATGAACTCTGTAGGCCTAAACCAACCGACGAAACGAGCGAGGCGCGGCGGGTGGGCACTACGTCAGCCAGAGAGACGGGTATGCGCAAGCGTGATTTTCAGATAGGTGTAGTGGTGTAGGGCACATCTTTATATTCTACGTGCCGTATGCCATTTTTATTGGCTGTAAATTTTCATACAATGCGTCCCTTAAGCCTTCACGTGAAGTTTCATGGCAAGGACAAACTCATTTTCTATTTTTCATGATTTCAAAACTTTTTACGGTTCAGGGTTTTTTTAAAATTTTTAAGAAGGAGTTTTGGCCCGAAACTTGGTAGACGTGAATCCTTGTATTTTTTGGCATCACAAAAAAATCACGCTTAAAAAACTTCGATGTGTACAAGATTTTGTGATCATTGAAAAAAGTGTCCCCAATTTTCAGACACTTTAATGGCCTACTGGCCAGCAAAAACGTAAAAAATCTCAAATGCTCTCTAAGGGGGTGTGAACTTCTCAAGGTTGATGAGGATTAGGGGGCCAATATAAGGGCCAAGTACCAGCACCCATCGCACATCATTTGCGCTCACCCCCCCGATCGCCGGAACCCCATAGCCGCCGGTCAGGTTCTCCGACGATACTCCGACGATGGTGTCCTGACGAAGAAAAATTTGACACCAACACATGCTCGAGCCCAGCATGTGCTGCCGGAACCCTCGGTCTGGTCCGATCTTAGACTGGGAATGAACTCTCTATGCCTAAGCCAACCAACGAAACGAACGGACGGGCGGGCGGGCACTACGTCAGCCAGAGAGATGGGATGCGCCAGCCATGGATCGATAAGGTGGTAGGTGGGTTTAAGAACATCTTCATATTTCTGCATGCCAATGCCATTTTTATGGCTTGTAAATTCATACAATTGTCCCTTAAGCCTTCACGTGAAGTTTCATGGCAAGACGACTCATTTTCTATTTTTCATGATTTTTTAAACTTTTTACGGTTTGAGATTTTTTTAAATTTTTTCAGAAGGAGTTTTGGCCCCAAACTTGGTAGACGTGATCCTTGTATTTTTGTTGGCATGCACAAAACAATTCAGCTAAAAAATCGAAGTGTACAAGGTTTTACGACCATTTGAAAAAAGGGTCCCCATTTCAGACACTTTAATGGCTACTGGCAGCAAACCTGTAAAATCTCAAATGCTCTCTAAGGGGGTGTGACTTCTCGAGATTTGATGAGGGATAGGGGGCCAATATGAGGGCCAAGTGCCAGCACCCATCACACATCATGTGCGCTCACCCCCCCGGCCCCCTCGATCGCCAGAACCCCAAAGCCACCGGTCAGGTTCTCCGACGATACTCCGACGATGGTGCCCCAACGAAGAAAAATTTGACACCAACACATGCTCGAGCCCAGCATGTGCTGCCGCAACCCTCGGTCTGGTCTGATCTTAGACTGGGAATGAACTCCGTATGCTTAGACTAGGAATGAACTCCGTATGCCTCAGTCAACCAATGAAACGAGTGTACGGGTGCTCAGCCGGCCAGAGGGGCGAGATGCGCAAGCCAGGGATCGATCGAGTCCCCCTCTGCGTGCTGTGGATCTTGCTGCTGCAACTCTTGATCTGGTCTGATCTTAGACTGGTAATGAACTCTGTAGGCCTAAACCAACCGACGAAACGAGCGGACGGGCGGGCGGGTGGGCACTACGTCAGCCAGAGAGACGGGATGCGCAAGCCGTGGATCGATAGGGTGGTAGGTGGGTTTAGGCACATCTTTATATTTCTACGTGCCAATGCCATTTTTATGGCTTGTAAATTCATACAATGGTCCCTTAAGCCTTCACGTGAAGTTTCATGGCAAGACAACTCATTTTCTATTTTTCATGATTTTCAAAACTTTTTACGGTTCAGGATTTTTTTAAATTTTTTAAGAAGGAGTTTTGGCCCGAAACTTGGTAGACGTGATCCTTGTATTTTTTTTGGCATGCACAAAAAAATTCAGCTAAAAACTCGATGTGTACAAGATTTTGTGACCATTTGAAAAAAGTGTCCCCATTTCAGACACTTTAATGGCTACTGGCAGCAAAACTGTAAAATCTCAAATGCTCTTTAAGGGGGTGTGAGTTCTCGAGGTTTGATGAGGGATAGGGGGCCAATATAAGGGCCAAGTACCAGCACCCATCGCACATCATGTGCGCACACCCCCCCCGCCCCCACAATCACCGGAAATCAATGCCATCGATCAGGTTCTCCGGCGATGGTGCCCCGGCGAAGAAAAATACGGCTCCAACAAATGCCTGAGCCCTGCATGTGCTGCCACAACCCTTGGTCTGGTCCGATCTTAGACTGGGAATGAACTTCGTATGCTTAGACTGGCAATGAACTCCATATGCCTAAGTCAACCCATGAAACGAGCATACGGATGCTCAGCCAGCCAGAGGGATGGAATGCGCAAGTCAAGGATCGACCGGGTCCCCCTCTGCGTGCTGCCGATCCTACTACCCTAACCCTCAGTTCGGTCCAATCTTAGACTAGGAATGAACTCCGTATGCCTAAGCCAACCGACGAAATGAGCGGGCGAGCGGGTGGGCGGGCACTACGCCAGCTAGATAAACGTGATGCGCAAGCCGTGGAACGATAGGGTGGTTGGTGGGTTTAGGCACATCTTCATATTTCTGCGTTCCAATGCCATTTTTATGGCTTGTAAATTCATACAATGGCCCCTTAAACCTTCACGTGAAGTTTCATGGCAAGACGACTCCTTTTCTATTTTTCACGATTTTTGAAACTTTTTGCGGCTTCGAATTTTTTAAAATTTTTTCGGAAGGAATTTTGGCCCCAAACTTGGTAGACGTGATCCTTGTATTTTTGTTCACATGCACAAAAAACTTCAGCTAAAAACTCGAAGTGTACAAGATTTTGTGACCATTTGAAAAAAGTGTCCCCATTTCAGACACTTTAATGGCTACTGGCAGCAAACCTGCAAAATCTCAAATGCTCTTTAAGGGGCTATGAGCTCTCGAGGTTTGATGAGGGATAGGGGGCCAATATAAGGGCCAAGTACCAGCACCCATCACACATCATGTGCACACACCCCCCCCCCGGCCCCCTCGATCGTGAAACGCCAATACCACCGATCAAGTTCTCCGGCGATGGTGCCTCGGCGAAGAAAAATGAGGCACCAGCACATGCTCGAGCCCAGTATGTGCTGCCGTAACCCTCAGTCCAGTCTGATCTTAGATTGGGAATAAACTCCGTATGCTTAGACTAGGAATGAACTCCGTATGCCTAAGTCAACCCGTGAAACAAGCGTCCGGGTGCTCAGTCGGCCAGAGGGGCGGGATGCGTAAGCCAGGGATCGACTAGGTCCCCCTCTGCGTGCTGCCAATCCTGCTGCCGCAACCCTCAGTCTGGTCTGATCTTAGACTGGGAATGAACTCCGTATGCCTAAGCCAACCAACGAAACGAGCGGGCAGGCGGGCGGCCGGGCACTACGCCGGCCAGAGAGACGGGATGCGCACGACGTGGATCGATAGGGTGGCAGGTGGGTTTAGGCACATCTTCATATTTCTACATGCCAATGCCATTTTCATGGCTTGTAAATTCATACAATGGTCCCCTAAGCCTTCACGTGAAGTTTCATGGCAAGACGACTCGTTTTCTATTTTTCACGATTTTCAAAACTTTTTACGGTTCAGAATTTTTTAAAATTTTTTTGGAAGGATTTTTGACCCCAAAGTTGGTAAACGTGATCCTTGTATTTTTGTTGGCTTGCACAAAAATTCAGCTAAAAAGTCGAAGTGTACAAGATTTTGTGACCATTTGAAAAAAGTGTCCCCATTACAGACACTTTAAAGGCTACTACTGGCAGCAAACCTGTAAAATATCAAATGTTCTTTAAGGGGGTGCGAGTTCTCAAGGTTTGATGAGGGATAGGGGGCCAATATAAGGGCGAAGTACCGGCACCCATCGCACATCATGTGCGCACACCCCCTGGCCCCCCCGATCGTCGGAACCCTAATGCCGCCGGTCAGGTTTTCTGACGATGCTCCGGTGATGGTGCCCCGACGAAGAAAAATGCAGCACCAGCACATGCTCGAGCCCAGATGTGCTGCCACAACCCTCAATCCGGTCCGATCTTAGATTGGGAATGAACTCCGTATGCTTAGACTGGGAACGAACTCCGTATGCCTAAGTCAACCCACGAAATGAGCGTGCGGGTGCTCAGTCGGCCAGAGGGGCGGGATGCTCCCTCTGCGTGCTGCCAATCCTGCTACCGCAACCCCTGATCTATTCGGATCTTAGACTGGGAATGAACTCTGTATGCCTAATCCAATCGACGAAACGAGTGGGCAGGCGGGCAAGCACTATGCCGCCAGAGAGACGAGATGCGCAAGCTGTGGATTGATAGGGTGGTAGGTGGGTTTAGGCACATCTTCATATTTCTGCATGCCAATGCCATTTTTATGTCTTGTAAATTCATACAATGGTCCCTTAAGCCTTCACGTGAAGTTTCATGGCAGGACCACTCGTTTTCTATTTTTCATGATTTTTAAAACTTTTTGCTGTTCAGGATCTTTTAAAATTTTTTTGGAAAGATTTTTGGCCCCAAACTTGGTAGACGTGATCCTTGTATTTTTGTTAGCATGCAAAAAAAAATTCAGCAAAAAACTCGAAGTGTACAAGATTTTGTGACCATTTGAAAAAAGTGTCCCCATTCCAGACACTTTAAAGGCTACTACTGGCAGCAATCCTGTAAAATCTCAAATGCTCTTTAAGGGGGTGTGAGTTCTCGAGGTTTGATAAGTGATAGGGGGCCAATATAAGGGCCATGTACCCATACCCATCACACATCATGTGCGCACGCCCCCGCCCCGGCCCCCTCGATCGCAGGAACCCCAATACCGCCGGTCAAGTTCTCCGGCGATGCTCCGACAATGGTGCCCTGGTGAAGAAAAATACGGCACCAGCACATACTCGAGCCCAGAATGTGCTACCGTAACCTTCAGTCTGATTCGATCTTAGACTGGGAATGAACTCCGTACGCCTAAGTAAACCCACGAAACGAGCGTGCGGGTGCTCAACCGACCAGAGGGGTGGGATGTGCAAGCCGGGATCGGTAGGGTCCCCCTCTACGTGCTGCCGATCCTACTACCGTAACCCTCAGTTCGGTCTGATCTTAGACTGGGAATGAACTCCGTATGCCTAAGCCAACCGACAAAATGAGCGGGCGGGCACAATGCCGACCAGAGAGATGGGATGCGAAAGTCGTGGATGGATAGGGTGGTAGGTGGGTTTAGGCACATCTTCATATTTCTACATGCCAATGCCATTTTTATGGCTTGTAAATTCATACAATGGTCCCTTAAGCCTTCACGGGATAGGGGGCCAATATAAGGGCAAAGTACCAGCACCCATCGCACATCATGTGCGCACACCCCCTCGGCTCCCCCGATCGTGGGAACCCTAATGCCGTCGGTCAGGTTCTCTGGCGATGCTCCGACGATGGTGCCCCGATGAAGAAAAATGTGCCACCAGCACATGCCCAAGCCCAGCATGTGCTGTCGCAACCCTCGGTCCTATCCGATCTTATACTGGGAATGAACTCCATATGCTTAGACTACGAATGAACTCCGTATGCCTAAGTCAACCCACAAAATGAGCGTGCGGGCGCTCAGCTGGCCAGAGGGGTGGGATGTGCAAGCCGGGGATCGATCAGGTCCCCCTCTACGTGTTGTCGATCCTGCTACCGCAACCCTCAGTCCAGTCTGATCTTAGACTGGGAATGAACTCCGTATGCTTAGATTGGGAATGAACTCCGTATGCCTAAGTCAACCCACGAAATGAGCGTGCGGGTACACAACCGGCCAAAGGGGGGATGCGTAAGCCAGGGATCGGTCGGGTCCCCCTTTGCGTGCTGTCAATCCTGCTGCTGCAACCCTCGGTCTGGTCTGATCTTAGACTGGGAATGAACTCCGTATGCCTAAGCCAATCGATGAAACGAGCAGGCGGGCGGACGAGCAGGCATACGCCAGCCAGAGAGATGGGATGCGTAAGCTGTGGATCGATAGGGTGGTAGGTGAGTTTAGGCACATCTTCAAATTTCTACGTGCCAATGCCATTTTTATTACTTGTAAATTTATATAATGGTCCCTTAAGCCTTCACGTGAAGTTTCATGGCAAGACGACTCGTTTTCTATTTTTCATGATTTTTGAAACTTTTTACGGTTCGGGATGTTTTAAAATTTTTTCGGAAGGAGTTTTGGCCCCAAACTTGGTAGACGTGATCCCTGTATTTTTGTTGGCTTGCACACAAAAATTCAGCTAAAAACTCAAAGTGTACAAGATTTTGTGACCATTTGAAAAAAGTGTCCCCATTTCAGACACTTTAATGGCTACTGGCAGCAAAACTGTAAAATCTCAAATGCTCTTTAAGGGGGTGTGAGTTCTCGAGGTTTGATGAGGGATAGGGGGCCAATATAAGAGCCAAGTACCAGCACCCATCGCATATCACGTGCGCACACCCCCCGGCCCCCCAATCACCGAAACCCCGATGCCGTCGGTCAGGTTCTCCGACGATGGTGCCCCGACAAAGAAAAATGTCACAACCCTCGGTCCGGTCTGATCTTAGACTGGGAATGAACTCCGTATGCCTAAGTCAACCCACGAAACGAGCGTGCGGGTGCTCAGCCAACCAGAAGGGTGGGATGTGCAAGTCGGGGATAGTTCGGGTCCCCCTCTGCGTGCTGCCGATCCTGCTACCGTAACCCTTGGCCTGGTCTGATCTTAGACTAGGAATGAACTCCGTTTACCTAAGCCAACCGACGAAACGAGCAGACGGGCGGGCGGGCAGGCACTACACCGGCCAGAGAGACGGGATGCGTAAGCCGTGGATCGATAGGTGGTAGGTGGGTTTAGGCACATCTTCATATTTCTGTGTGCCAATGCCATTTTATGGCTTGTAAATTCATATAATGGTCCCTTAAGCCTTCACATGAAGTTTCATGGCAAGAAAACTCATTTTCTATTTTTCACGATTTTTGAAACTTTTTGCGGTTTGTGATTTTTTAAAATTTTTTCGGAAGGTGTTTTGGACCCAAGCTTGGTAGACGTGATCCTTGTATTTTTGTTGGAATGCATAAAAAAATTCAGCTAAAAACTCGAAATGTACAAGATTTTGTGACCATTTGAAAAAAGTGTCCCCATTTCAGACACTTTAATGGCTACTGGCAGCAAACATATAAAATCTCAAATGCTCTTTAAGGAGGTGTGAGTTCTCGAGGTTTGATGAGGGATAGGGGGCCAATATAAGGGCCAAGTACCAGCACCCATTGCACATCATGTGTGCACAGCCCCCCGGCCCACCCGATCGCCAGAACCCCAATGCCGTCGGTCAGGTTCTCCGACGATGCTTCGGCGATGGTGCCTGGACGAAGCAAAATGCGGCACCAACACATGCCCGAGCCTAGCATGTGCTGTCGCCACCCTCGATCCGGTCTGATCTTAGACTGAGAATGAACTCCGTATGCTTAGACTGGGAATGAACTCCCTATGCCTAAGCCAACCCACGAAACGAGCGTACGGGCGTTCAGCCGGCCAGAGGGGCGGGATGAGCAAGCTGGGGTTTAGTCGGCTCCCCCTCTGCGTGTTGTCGATCCTGCTACCGTAACCCTCGGTCTGGTCTGATCTTAGACTGGGAATGAACTCCGTATGCCTAAGCCAACCGATAAAACGGACGGGCGGGTGGGCACTACGTCGGCCAGAGAGACGGGATGGGCAAGCCGTGGATCGATAGGGTGGTAGGTGGGTTTAGGCACATCTTTATATTTCTGCATGCCAATGCCATTTTTATGGCTTGTAAATTCATACAATGGTCCCTTAAGACTTCACGTGAAGTTTAATGGCAAGATGACTCGTTTTCTATTTTTCATGATCTTTGAAACGTTTTGTGGTTCGAGATTTTTTAAAATTTTTTCGAAAGGATTATTGGCCCCAAGCTTGGTAGACATGATCCTTGTATTTTTGTTGGCATGCACAAAAAAATTCAGCTAAAAACTCGAAGTGTACAAGATTTTGTGACCATTTGAAAAAAGTGTCCCCATTTCAGACACTTTAATGGCTACTGGCAGCAAACCTGTAAAATCTCAAATGCTCTTTAAGGGGGTGTGAGTTCTCAAGGTTTGATGATGGATAGGGGGCCAATTAAGGGCCAAGTACCAGCACCCATCACACATCATGTGCGCACACCCCCACCCCGACCCCCCCGATCGCCGGAACCCCAATGCCGCCGGTCAGGTTCTTCGACGATGCTCCGGTGATGGTGCCCCGACGAAGAAAAATGCGGCACCAACACATGCTCGAGCCCAGCATTTGATGGTGCAACCCTCGGTCCAGTCTGATCTTAGACTTGGAATGAACTCTGTATGCTTAGGATGGGAATGAACTCAGTATGCCTAAGTCAACCCACGAAATGAGCGTGCGGGTGCTCAGCCGGCTAGAGGGGTGGGATACGTAAACTGGGGATCGGTCGGGTCCCCCTCTGCGTGTTGCCGTAACCTTCAGTTTGGTCCGATCTTAGACTGGGAATGAACTCCGTATGCCTAAGCCAACCGACGAAACGAGTGGGCGGGCGGGCGGGCAGGCACTACGTCGGTCAGAGACACGGGATGCGCAAGCCGTGGATCGATAGGGTGGTAGGTGGGTTTAGGCACATCTTCATATTTCTACATGCCAATGCCATTTTTATGGCTTGTAAATTCATACAATGGTCTTTTAAGCCTTCACATGAAGTTTCATCGCAAGGCGACTCATTTTTTATTTTTCATAATTTTCAAAACTTTTTGCTGTTCGGGATTTTTTAAAATGATTTCGAAAGGAATTTTGGCCCCAAACTTGGTAGACATGATCCTTCTATTTTTGTTGGCAAGCACAAAAAAATTCAGCTAAAAACTCGAAGTGTACAAGATTTTGTGACCATTTGAAAAAAGTGTCCCCATTTCAGACACTTTAATGGCTACTGACAGCAAACCTATAAAATCTCAAATGCTCTTTAAGGGGGTGTGAGTTCTCGAGGTTTGATGAGGGATAGGAGGCCAATATAAGAGCCAAGAACCAGCACCCATCGCACATCATGTGTGCACACCCCGGTCCGATCTTAGACTGGGAATGAACTCCGTATGCCTAAGTCAACCCACGAAACGAGCGTGCGGGTGCTCAGCCGGCCAGAGGGGTGGGATTCACAAGCCGGGGATCGGTCGAGTCCCCCTCTGCATGCTGCCGATCCTGCTGCCGCAACCCTCGGTCCGGTCCGATCTTAGACTGGGAATGAACTCCGTATGCCTAAGCCAACCGACGAAACGAGCGGGCGGGCGGGCGGGCACTACGCCGGCCAGAGAGACGGGATGAGCAAGCCGTGAATCGATAGGGTGGTAGGTGGGTTTAGGCACATCTTCATATTTCTGCATGCCAATGCCATTTTTATGGCTTGTAAATTCATTCAATGGTCCCTTAAGCCTTCACGTGAAGTTTCATGGCAAGACGACTTGTTTTCTATTTTTCACGATATTTGAAACTTTTTCCGTTTCATTATTTTTTAAAATTTTTTCGGAAGGAGTTTTGGCCCCAAACTTGGTAGACGTGATCCTTGTATTTTTGTTGGCATGCATAAAAAAATTCAGCTAAAAGCTCGAAGTGTACACGATTTTGTGACCATTTGAATAAAGGGTCCCCATTTCAGACACTTTAATGGCTATTGGTAGCAAACCTATAAAATCTCAAATGCTCTTTAAAGGGGTGTGAGTTCTTGAGGTTAGATGAGGGATAGGGGGCCAATATAAGGGCCAAGTACCAGCACTCATCGCACATCACGAGCACACACCCCCCTGACCCCCCGATCGCCGGAACCCCAATGTCGCCGGTCAGGTTCTCTGGTGATGGTGCCCCGACGAAGAAAAATGCGGCACCAACACATGCCCAAGCCCAGCATGTGCTGCCGCAACCCTCGATTCGGTCCGATCTTAGACTAGGAATGAACTCCGTATGCTTAGACTAGGAATGAACTCTGTATGCCTAAGTCAACCCCCGAAACGAGCGTACGGTTGCTCAGCCAGCCAGAGGGGTGGGATGCGCAAGCCGGGGATCGACCGCTTCCCCCTCTGCGTGCTGCCAGCCCTACTGCCGCAACCCTCGATCCGGTCTGATCTTAGACTGGGAATGAACTCCGTATGCCTAAGCCGACTGACGAAACAAGCGAGCAGGCGGGCACTACGCTGGCCAGAGAGACGGGATGCGCAAGCCGTGGATCGATAGGGTGGTAGGTGGGTTTAGGCACATCTTCATATTTCTGCGTGCCAATGCCATTTTTATGGCCTGCAAATTCATACAATGGTCCCTTAAGCCTTCACGTGAAGTTTCATGGCAAGACAACTCGTTTTCTATTTTTCATGATTTTTGAAACTTTTTAAGGTTTCGAATTTTTTAAAATTTCTTTGGAAGGAGTTTTGGCCCCAAACTTGGTAGACTTGATCCTTGTATTTTTGTTGGCACGCACAACAAAATTCATCTAAAAACTCAAAGTGTACAGGATTTTGTGACCGTTTGAAAAAAGTGTCCCCATTTCAGACACTTTAATGGCTACTGGCAGCAAACCTGTAAAATCTCAAATACTCTTTAAGGGGGTGAGAGTTCTAGAGGTTTGATGAGGGATAGGGGCCCAATATAAGGGCCAAGTGCCAGAACCCATCACACATCATGTGCGCACACCCCCCTGGCCCCCCCGATCGTCGGAACCCCAACGTAGCCGGTCAAGTTCTCCGACGATGCTTCGGCGATGGTGCCCTAACGAAGAAAAATATGACACCAGCACATGCCTGAGCCCAGCATCTGCTGCCGCAACCCTCGGTCTGGTCTGATCTTAGACTGAGAATGAACTCTGTATTCCTAAGTAAACCCACGAAACGAGCGTGCGGGCGCTCAGCCAGCCAGAGGGGCGGGATGCGCAAGTCGGGGATCGACCTGGTCCCCCTCTGCGTGCTGCCAATCCTGCTATCGCAACCCTCGGTCTGGTCTGATCTTAGACTGGGAATGCACTCCGTATGCCTAAGCCAACCGACGAAACGAGTGGGCGGGTGGGCGGGCACTACGCCGGCCAGAGAGACGGGATGCGCAAGCTGTGGATCGATAGGGTGGTAGGTGGGTTTAGGCACATCTTCATATTTCTGCGTGCCAATGCCATTTTTATGGCCTGCAAATTCATACAATGGTCCCTTAAGCCTTCACGTGAAGTTTCATGGCAAGACGACTCGCTTTCTATTTTTCACGATTTTCAAAACTTTTTACGGTTTGAGATTTTTTAAAATTTTTTCAGAAGGAGTTTTAGCCCCAAACTTGGTAGACGTGATCCCTGTATTTTTGTTGGCGTGCACAAAAAAATTCAGCTAAAAACTCAAAGTGTACAAGATTTTGTGACCATTTGAAAAAAGTGTCCCCATTTCAGACACTTTAATTGCTACTGGCAGCAAACCTGTAAAATCTCAAATGCTCTTTAAGGGGGTGTTAGTTCTCGAGGTTTGATGAGGGATAGGGGGCCAATATAAGGGCCAAGTACCAGCACCCATCGCACATCATGTGTTCACACCCCTCCCGGCCCCCCCGATCGTCGGAACCCCAATGCCATCGATCAGGTTCTCCGACGACGCTCCGGTGATGGTGCCCCGACGAAGAAAAATGCGGCACCAATGCATGCTCGAGCCCAGCATGTGCTGCCGCAACACTCGGTCTGATCCGATCTTAGACTGGGAATGAACTCCATACGCTTAGACTGGGAATGAACTCCGTATGCCTAAGTCAACCCACGAAACGAGCGTGCGGGTGGTCATCCGGCCAGAGGGGCGGGATCCGCAAGTCGGGGATCGACCGGGTCCCCCTCTGCGTGCTGCCGATCCTACTGCTGCAACCCTCAGTCTGGTCCAATCTTAGACTGGGAATGAACTCCGTATGCCTAAGCCAACCGATGAAACGATCAGGCGGGCGGGCACTACGCCGGCCAGAGAGACGGGATGCACAAGCCATAGATCGATAGGGTGGTAGGTGGGTTTAGGCACATCTTCATAGTTTTACGTGCCAAAGCCATTTTTATGGCTTGTAAATTCATACAATGGTCCCTTAAGCCTTCACGTGAAGTTTTATGGCAAGACGACTCGTTTTCTATTTTTCACTATTTTTGAAACTCTTTGCAGTTCGAGATTTTTTAAAATTTTTTCGGAAGTATTTTTGGCCCAAAACTTTGTAGATGTGATCCTTGTATTTTTGTTGGCATGCACAAAAACATTCAGCTAAAAACTCGAAGTGTACAAGATTTTGTGACCATTTGAAAAAAGTGTCCCCATTTCAGACACTTTAATGGCTACTGGCAGCAAACCTGTAAAATCTCAAATGCTCTTTAAGGGGGTGTGAGTTCTCGAGGTTTGATAAGGGATAGGTGGCCAATATAAGGGCCAAGTACTAGTGTCACGGGTCGAGACTCAAGCTCTAAACCCGCGCGGCTCCGGGACCCGGGCATTCAGCCTTCCGACGTCCCAGATCAGCCTACCTGCCACGGTTCACACCCTTGTGAGGTATTGTCCGCTCTGGCCCCCCTGGCCTCACTGTTTTGTCCTACAAAAGGTGCCTCACAAGGCGGAGATGGTGTGAACCCTTTTATACCCCAGGGACCTTCCTATTATGTTCGATGTGGGATTCAAGACTCCCCCTTAGGTCCGTGACAACTATCATGGGCTCCGACCTTAGACTCAAAATCCGTGCGGCCTTAGGCTTGGAATCTCCTCCTTTATGCCTAAGTCAGCCTAAAACACAAGCGTGTGGGCACTAGAACAATGGGAAGGGCTGATTACGCAAGTTAAAGAGAAACAGGACAGGAAAACAGAATTCTGGAAATGCTCTTGTATTCACTGAAACAGAAGTGTTTGATGGTGTACAAATGAGGGTGGAGCAGCCCTCTATTTATAGTTGAGGCTCCAGCTACAACTTAATGGCAAATCCCTAGAATAAAGGCTAAAATCATGGGATTACAATCAATCAAGATGCTGGCTCCTGATTTTCAGGGTCAACCAAATCTGCCAGGATGCTGATGCTGATCCTGCCTAGTTCCAGAAGCTTCCCTTGCGTATCCAGCACCTTGGGCCCTTCTGGATGTGGTGCGGGCAGCTTGTATGATAGGCTTGGTCTCATGGGCTGGCCTGCAAGTCGGGCGGGCGTTTGGAGCTCGTTTGCTAGGCTTTGCGCACTGATACCCGCCAGCACGCCTGGTCTGCGGGCCTCAGCCTCTGGCTCGCCTGCTGGTCTGCCTGATGTGCATGGCGCGCTTCCCAGGGCGTGACATTCTTCCCCACCTGATTGCGCAATGCCCTCGTTGCGTCTTCTGCATGGTACCGCCTGATCTGGTCCCCAAACTGCCATAAGTCCTCTGCTGGTTCCCAGCTCGCCTCACTGTCTGGAAGTCCCTTCCAGCGCACCAAGTACTCATGTCTTGGTTGATAGTTCTTTCGTCTCACCTCCCGATCAGCCATAATGCTGTGGACCTCCTTCTCATATGAGGCCCTTGCTCCCAACGGTGCACGCTTTGACTCTGCCCGTCCTAGATCTCCCTCATCCTCATGGAACGGCTTGAGCATGCTCACATGGAACACCGAGTGTACCCTCGGCTTGGGTGGCATATCCAGCTTGTAGGCAACCTTGCCTACCCTCTTGACTACTCAGAAAGGTCCCTCATACCTCCGGACTAGGCCTTTGTGCAGCCTCCTGTGGCGCACAATGGGATGCAACTTCACCAACACCAAGTCTCCAACTTGGAACTGCACGTCCCGCCTATGCTGGTCTGCCCACTTTTTCGACCTCTTGGCCGCCTTGTGTAGACAAACTCTGGCCAAGTCAGTTTGCTCCTGCCATGCCTTGGCAAACTTGTATGCTGCTGGATTCGGCCCTGTATAACCTGCAGCAATCGAACCGGGTGTTAGTGGTTGTTGCCCTATCACAACCTCAAATGGGCTCTGGTTCGTTGCCTCGCTCCTTTGCAAGTTGTAGGAAAACTGTGCAATATCCAGTAGCTTTGGCCAGTCCCTTTGTGTGACACTCACATAGTGTCTGAGGTAGACCTCCAATAGTCCGTTCACACGTTCTGTCTGCCCATCGATCTGCGGATGCATGCTGGTGGAAAAGTTCAAGTCTAACCCCAACAGCTTGAACAACTCAGTCCAGAACCTGCCCGTGAAACGCCCGTCCCGATCACTAACAATGGTCCTCGGCACTCCCCAGTACTTCACCATGTTCTTCAGGAACAATCGAGCTGCCTCCTCGGCTGGGCACTCCTTGGTTGCTGGAATGAAGATTCCATACTTGGAAAACCTGTCCACCACTACCATGATGCTTCCAAACCCATCTGCTTTGGGTAGACCGACTATAAAGTCCAGAGAAACACTCTCCCATGGTCGCTCTGGCACTGGCAATGGCTCCAAGAGACCCCCTAGTTTCTTGAGCTCCACCTTGTCCTGTTGGCACACAAGACAAGTATTCACATAGGCCTCCACATCGTCCCTCATGTGCGGCCAGTAGTATCGGTCCTCGATTAGCGCCAAGGTGTGGCTCACTCCTGGGTGTCCAGCCCACCTTAAATCATGACACTCTTGCAAAACTTCCTTGCGGAGCTTCTCGTGCTGCGGCACAAACAGTCTACTGCCCCTGGTGTACAGCAACCCATCCTGCTACCAAAACCGCCTAGTCTTACCTTGCTGGGTGTACTTCATCAAAGCCTTGGCTGTAGGATCATGCGCAAGTCCCTCCTTGATGCGCGGCACCAGTGACCCCTCTGGTTGGCTAATGGCAGCAAGGTTAGCCTTTCTGTTTAGGGTGTCTGCCACTAGGTTCGCCCGTCTTGGCTTGTACTCCATCTGGAAATCCAATTTTGCAAGATGCTTGTGCTGAAATAGAACCGATGCACCATATGGTGCCTTCGATGGCCTGATGAAGTCAGCATCAACTAACTCTTTGAGCTGCTTCCTCAACTCCTCCAACTCTGGTGGAGACATTCGGTAAGGGGCTTTGGCTGGTGGCTTGGCCTCGGACACCAGCTCGATCTTGTGGTCCACCTCCCTCTTAGGTGGTAGCTTGCTAGGCAGCTTTGCGGGCATCACATCACTAAAGGTCTTCAGCACCTTTAGCACCTCCAAGGGTGACTCGATCTCCTTCTCCCTTGGCTCATCATATTTCAGGGCTGCCAAGAAGGTGTCTTCTTGTCTGCTTACCGCCTTGGCAAATTGGATGGCTGACACCACCCGCGACCTAACTCCAGACCCTCTTCTCAATGGTACTAGGCATTGGCACCGTGCATCCAAGATGCAAACACAATCGGCAAAAGGCACAAGGAGGGTGTTAATCCGAACAAGGAAATCCAACCCAATCACAAACTCATAGTCGTCAAGGGGTATTACCTCAATGGTCTCCTTGCCTTTCCCGTCTCCAAGCTGTAACTCCACTCCCCGTGCTACTCCAATGGCTGGAACTTCCTTAGAGTTCACCATCTTAATGGTACCAGTCCCTTTCTACACCTTTAGTCTGAGCTTCCGGGCTCCATCACCTAAAATAAAAAGATGTGAGGCACCAGTGCGCTCACCTTCTGACCCGCAACCATCAGATCCGCAAACATCAAGCCCTTTGGCTTGCGGCTCCCCTTACTCTGGACAGCATTGAGCACCAACGACCCAAGCTTTGCTGCCCCTTGACTCTGGCTCCTTGTCAGACTCCCTATCTACAGCAGCCAGCTTGCCCTTCCACGGGCAATTGTGCGCTATGTGGCTCCCTCCACATAGGTAGCATGCTAGTGGCTCTCGATCCCCCTTTGCTTTCCACTTGCTTGCTGATGGCTTCCTCTCGCCATCCTTGGTTGAACGGTCTCGGTCTCCATCCTTGGACTCCCGGTCACGGTCCTTCCCATTGAACTGCTTCTTCCGGTCCCTATCGTCCCTGCCCTTACCCTTGGGCTTGGTAGACTCGAACTTGTTTAGAGGCTTGAACTCTATCAAGGCCTCGGCAGTAGTCATGGCTTTAGCCAAGTCATGAACTCCTCTCCTTTGTAGCTCATGCTTCACCCACGGCTTCAGCCCATCCATGAAAGTGAAGAATGCGTCCTTTTCGCCTAGATCCGAGATCTGTAGCATCAGTTCAGAGAATTTTTGAACATACTCTCTTATTTTCCCTTGCTGGCTCAACCTGCGCAACTTTGCCCGTGCCTCATCATCGGCATACTCCGGGTAAAATTGTTCTCTGAACTCTTTTTGGAACTCTGCCCAGGTTCCAATCTTGGCGTTCCCATGCCTGACATCATCACACCTGCGCCTCCACCATAATAAGGCTACATCAGTGAGATACATAGCAGCGATGCTTACCTTTATCGCCTCGTCTTGCATGCCCATGGCCTGGAAGTACTGCTCCATACCCCAAAGGTAGTTGTCTACTTCCTTGGACACTCCAGCAAACATGCCATTCCCAATGGCAGTCTTGCAAGTAACGAGCTCACTGGTAAGCTCCTCCATCCGCTGGCGCATGGCCTCCATGCCATCTCGCAAAGTCAGCACTTCCACCTCCAAGGATTCATTCTTTTGGGTGATCGCATCCAGGCCATTGTTGAGAGCAGCTGCTAGCTCACTTTGGATCTCCTCCCCCATGGAGTCTAGCGATGTAATGTGAGTCTCTACTTCCTCCAGCTTCTCCCCCATGTCGCCTATGGTCACCTCCACCTTGGCCGGCCTACCGTCCATGGTAGACCAGATATCTCTAGAACCAGCTTTCTTGCCTCTTCCTCGCCCATGCTCCTGGGCCTCTGGTTGTTGGCTAGCAACGTCGCTTTGGGATGCCATCTCCAAATCACGATCTAACCTGCACAACACAAACACGCAGAATCAAACTTGCTCTAATACCAACTGTCACAGGCTCTGACCTTAGACTCAGAATCTGTGCGGCCTTAGGCTTGGAATCTCCTCCTTTATGCCTAAGTCAGCCTAAAACACAAGCGTGCGGGCACTAGAACAATGGGAAGGGCTAATTACGCAAGTTAAAGAGAAACAGGACAGGAAAACAGAATTCTGGAAATGCTCTTGTATTCACTGAAACAGAAGTGTTTGATGGTGTACAAATGAGGGTGGAGCAGCCCTCTATTTATAGTTGAGGCTCCCGCTACAACTTAATGGCAAATCCCTAGAATAAAGGCTAAAATCATGGGATTACAATCAATCAAGATGCTGGCTCCTGATTTTTAGGGTCAACCAAATCTGCCAAGATGCTGATGCTGATCCTACCTGGTTCCAGAAGCTTCCCTTGCGTATCCAGCACCTTGGGCCCTTCTGGATGTGGTGCGGGCAGCTTGTATGACAAGCCTTGGTCTTATGGGTTGGCCTGCAAGTCGGGTGGGCGTTTGGAGCTCGTTTGCTAGGCTTTGCGCACTGATACCCGCCAGCACGCCTGGTCTGCGGGCCTCAGCCTCTGGCTCGCCTGCTGGTCTGCCTGATGCGCCTGGCGCGCCCGCCCAGGGCGTGACACTAGCACCCATCGTACATCATGTACGCACACCCCGCCCGACCCCCCCGACCACCGAAACCCCAATGCCGTCGATCAGGTTCTTCGGTGATGCTCCGACGATGGTGCCCCGGTGAAGAAAAATATGGCACTAGCACATAACCCAGCCCAGCCTCTGCTACCACAACCCTCAATCCAATCCTATCTTAGACTGGGAATTAACTCCGTATGCTTAGACTGGGAATGAATTCCGTATGCCTAAGTCAACCCACGAAACAAGCGTAAGGGCGCTCAGCCGGCCTAAGGGGGTGGGCTGCGCAAGTCGGGGATCGATCGAGTCCCCCTCTGCATGCTGCCGATCCTGCTGCCACAACCCTTGGTCCGATCCGATCTTAGACTAGGAATGAACTCCGTATGCCTAAGCCAACCGATGAAACGAGCGGACAGGCAGGCGGGCAGGCACTACGCTGGCCAGAGAGACGGGATGCGCAAGCCGTGGATCGATAGGGTGGTAGGTGGGTTTAGGCACATCTTCATATTTCTGCTTGCCAATGCCATTTTTATGGCTTGTAAATTCATGTAATGGTCCCATAAGCCTTCACGTGAAATTTCATGCCAAGACGACTCGTTTTTTATTTTTCATGATTTTTTAAACTTTTTACGGTTTGGGATTTTTTAAAATTTTTTCAAGAGGAGTTTTGGCCCCAAACTTAGTAGACATGATCCTTGTATTTTTTTTTGGCATGCACAAAAAAATTCAGCTTAAAACTCGATGTGTACAAGATTTTGTGACCATTTGAAAAAAGTGCCCCCATTTCAGACACTTTAATGGCTACTGGCAGCAAACCTGTAAAGTCTCGAATGCTCTTTAAGGGGGTGTGAGTTCTCGACGTTTGGAGAGGGATAAGGGGCCAATATAAGGGCCACATACCAGCACCCATCGCACATCATGTGCGCACACCCCCCGGCCCCCTGATCGTCGGAGCCCCAATGCCACTGGTCAGGTTCTCCGGTGATGGGCCCGGCGAAGAAAAATACGGCACCAGCACATGCCGAGCCCAGCATGTGCTGCCGCAACCCTCGATCCGGTCTGATCTTAGACTGGGAAAGAACTTCGTATGCTTAGACTGGGAATGAACTCCGTATGCCTAAGTCAACCAACGAAACGAGCGGGGTGGACGGGCGGGTGGGCACTACTCCAGCCAGAGAGACGGGATCTGCAAGCAGTGGATCGATAGGGTGGTAGGTTGGTTTAGGCACATCTTCATATTTCTGCGTGCTAATGCCATTTTTATGGCTTGTAAATTCATACAATGGTCCCTTAAGCCTTCTCATGAAGTTTCATGGCAAGACGACTCGTTTTCTAGTTTTCACGATTTTCGAATCTTTTTGCGGTTCAGGATTTTTTCAAATTTTTTCGGAAGGGGTTTCGGCTGCAAACTTGGTAGACATGATCCTTGTATTTTTGTTGGCATGCACAAAACAATTCAGCTAAAAACTCGAAGTGTACAAGATTTTGTAACCATTTGAAAAAAGTATCCCCATTTCAGACACTTTAATGGCTACTGGCAGCAAACCTGTAAAATATCAAATGCTCTTTAAGAGGGTGTGAGTTCTCGAGGTTTGATGCGAGATAGGGGGCCAATATAAGGGCCAAGTACCAGCACCCATCGCATATCACGTGCGCACACCCCCACCCCCGACCCCCCTGATCGCAGGAACCCCAATGTCGCCGGTCAGGTTCTCCGGCGATGCTCTGACGATGGTGCCCCGGTGAAGAAAAATGCGGCACCAGCACATGCCCGAGCCCAATAGCCATTAAAGTGTCTGAAATGGGGACACCTTTTTCAAATGGCCACAAAATATTGTACACTTGGAGTTTTTAGCTGAATGTTTTTGTGCATGCCAAGAAAAATACAAGGATCACGTCTACCAAGATTGGGGCCAAAACTCCTTCTGAAAAAATTTTAAAAAATCTCGAACCGCAAAAAGTTTCAAAAATCGTGAAAAATAGAAAACAAGTCGTCTTGCCATGAAACTTCACGTGAAGGCTTAAGGGACCATTGTATGAATTTACAAGCCATAAAAATGGCATTGGCATGCAAAAATATGAAGATGTGCCTAAACCCACCTAGCACCCTATCGATCCACGGCTTGCGCATCCCATCTCTCTGGCCGGCGTAGTGCCCGCTCGCTCGTTTCGTCGGTTGGCTTAGGCATACGGAGTTCATTCCTAGTCTAAGATCAGATCGGACCGAGGGTTGCGGCAGCAAGATTGACAGCACACAGAGGGGGACCCGGTCGATCCCCGGCTTATGCATCCCACCCCTCTGGCCGGTTGAGCGCCCGTATGCTCATTTCATGGGTTGACTTAGGCATACAGAGTTCATTCCCAGTCTAAGCATACGAAGTTCATTCCCAGTCTAAGATCGGACCAGATCGAGGGTTGCGACAGCACATGCTGGGCTCAGGCATGTTCTGGTGCCGCATTTTTCTTCACCGGGGCACCATCGTTAGAGCATCGCCGGAGAACCTGACCGACGACATTGGGGTTCCGATGATCGGGGGGGCCGGGGGGGTGTGCGCACATGATATGTGATGGGTGATGGTACTTGGCCCTTATTATTGGCCCCTATCCTCATCAAAACCCCGAGAAACTCAACCCCCTTAAAGAGCATTTGAGATTTTTACAGGTTTTGCGCCAGTAGCCGTTAAAGTATCTGAAATGGGGCACTTTTTTTTTCAAATGGTCACAAAATCTTTGTACACTTCAAGTTTTTAGCTAAATTTTTTTGTGCCTGCCAAGAAAAATTACAAGAGATGCAAGTTCTACCAAGTTTGGGGCCAAAATTCCTTCCGAAAAAATTTTAAAATATCCCAAACCATAAAAGGTTTCAAAAATCGTGAAAATAGAAAAAGGAGTCGTCTTGCCATGAAACTTCACGTGAAGGCTTAACGGACTGTTGTATGAATTTACAAGCCATAAAAATGGCATTGCCATGCAGAAATATGAAGATATGCCTAAACCCACCTATAACCCTATCGATCTGTGGCTTGTGCATCCCGTATCTCTGGCTGACGTAGTGCCCGCCCGCTTGTTTCGTCGGTTGGCTTAGGCATACGGAGTTCATTCCCAGCATAAGATTGGATCGGACCAAGGGTTGTGGCAGCAGGATCGGCAGCACGCAGAGGGGGACCCGGTCGATCCCCGGCTTACGCATCCCGCAACTCTGGCTGGTTGAGCGCCCGTACTCTCGTTTCATGGGTTGACTTAGGCATATGGAGTTCATTCCCAGTCTAAGCATACGGAGTTCATTCCCAGTCTAAGATCGGACCAGACCGAGGGTTGCGCCAGCACATGCTGGGCTCGGGCATGTGCTGGTGCCACATTTTTCTTCTCTTGGGCACCATCGTCGAAGCATCGTTGGAGAACCTGACCGACGACATTGGGGTTCCGGCGATCGGGGGGTCGGGGGGGTGTGCGCACATGATGTGCGATGGGTACTGGTACTTGGCCCTTATATTGGCCCCCGTATCCCTCATCAAACCACGAGCACTCACACCCCCTTAAAGAGCATTTGAGATTTTACAGGTTTGCTGCCAATAGCCATTAAAGTGTTCGAAATGGGGACACTTTTTTCAAATGGTCACAAAATCTTGTACACTTCGAGTATTTAGCTGAATTATTTTGTGCATGCCAACAAAAATAAAAGGATCACGTCTACAAAGTTTGGGGCCAAAACTCCTTCCGAAAAAATTTTTAAAAATCCTGAACCTCAAAAAGTTTCAAAAATCGTGAAAAATAAAAAACGAGTCGTCTTGCCATGAAACTTCACGTGAAGGCTTATGGGACCATTATATGAATTTACAAGCCATAAAAATGGCTTTGGCACGCAGAAATATGAAGATGTGCCTAAACCCACCTACCACCCTATCGATCCATGGCTTGCGCATCCCGTCTCTCTGGCCGACGAAGTGCCCACCCGCCCGCTCATTTCGTCGGTTGGCTTAGGCATACAGAGTTCATTCCCAGTCTAAGATCAAATCAGACTGAGGGTTGCAGCATGCAGAGGGGGACCCGATCGATCCCCGGCTTGTGCATCCCGCCTCTCTGGCCGGATGACCACCCACGCGCTCGTTTCGTGGGTTGACTTAGGCATACGGAGTTCATTCCCAGTCTAAGCATACGGAGTTCATTCCCAGTCTAAGATCGGATCAGACCGAGTGTTGCGGCAGCACATGCTGGGCTCGAGCATGTGTTGGTGCCGCATTTTTCTTCGTTGAGGCACCATCGCTAGAGCGTCGTCAGAGAACCTGATCGACGGCATTGGGGTTCCGGCGATCGGGGGGGCCGGGGGGTGCGCGCACATGATGTGCGATGGGTGCTGGTACTTGGCCCTTATATTGGCCCCCTCTCCATCATCAAACCTCGAGAACTCACACCCCCTGAAAGAGCATTTGAGATTTTACAGGTTTGCTACTAGTAGCTATTAAAGTGTTTCAAATGGGGACACTTTTTTCAAATGGTCACAAAATCTTGTACACTTCGAGAATTTAGCTGAAGTTTTTTTGTGCATGCCAACAAAAATACAAGGATCACGTCTACCAAGTTTGGGGCCAAAACTCCTTCTATAAAAATTTTAAAAAATCCCGAACCGGAAAAAGTTTTGAAAATTGTGAAAAATAGAAAACGAGTCGTCTTGCCATGAAACCTCACGTGAAGGCTTAAGGGACCATTGTATGAATTTACAAGCCATAAAAATGGCATTGGCATGCAGAAATATGAAGATGTGCCTAAACCCACCTACCACCCTATCGATCCACGTTTTGCACATCCCATCTCTCTGGCCGACGTAGTGCCCGCCCGCCCGCTCGTTTCGTCGGTTGGCTTAGGCATACGGAGTTCATTCCCAGTCTAAGATCGGATCAGGACCGAGGGTTGCGGCAGCCCATGCTGGGCTCGGGCATGTGTTGGTGCCGTATTTTTCTTCGCCAGGGCACCATCGCTAGGGCATCGCCGGAGAACCTGACCGACGGCATTGGGGTTTCGGCGATCGGGAGGGTCGGGAGGGGGTGTGCACACATGATTTGTGATGGGTGCTAGTACTTGGCCCTTATATTGGCCCCCTATCCCTCATCAAACCTCGAGAACTCACACCACCTTAAATAGCATTTGAGATTTTACAGGTTTGCTGCCAGTAGCCATTAAAGTGTCTGAAATGGGGACACTTTTTTCAAATGGTCACAAAATCTTGTACACTTCAATTTTTTAGTTGAATTGTTTTGTGCACGCCAAAAAAAAATACAAGGATCACATCTACCAAGTTTGGGGTCAAAAGTCCTTCCGAAAAAATTTTAAAAAATCCTGAACCGTAAAAAGTTTAAAAAATCGTGAAAAATAGAAAACGAGTCGTCTTGCCATGAAACTTCACGTGAAGGCTTAAGGGACCATTGTATGAACTTACAAGCCATAAAAATGGCATTGGCACATAGAAATACGAAGATGTGCCTAAACCCACCTACGACCCTATCGATCCACGGCTTACGCATCCCGTCTCTCTGGTCGACGTAGTGCCCGCCCACCCGTTCGCTCGTTTCGTCGGTTGGCTTAGGCATACGGAGTTCATTTCCAGTCTAAGATCGGACTGGAGTGAGGATTACGGCAGTAGGATCGGCAGCAGGCAGAGGGTGACCCGGCCAATCACCGGCTTGCGCATCCCGCCCCTCTGGCCGACTGAGCACCCGCACGCTCATTTTGTGGGTTGACTTAGGCATACGGAGTTCATTCCCAGTCTAAGATCGGATCAGACCGAGGGTTGCAACAGCACATACTGGGCTCGGGGCATGTGTTGGAGCCGCATTTTTCTTCACCGGGGCACTATCGTCGGAGCATCGTCGGAGAACCTGACCGATGGCATTGGGGTTCCGGCGATCAGGAGGGTCGAGGGGTGTGCGCACATGATGTGCGATGGGTTCTGGTACTTGGCCATTATATTGGCCCCCTATCCCTCTTCAAACCTCCAGAACTCACACCCCCTTAAAGAGCATTTGAGATTTTACAGGTTTGCTGCCAGTAGCCATTAAAGTGTCTGAAATGGGGAAACTTTTTTCAAATGGTCACAAAATCTTGTACACTTCGAGGTTTTAGCTGAACTTTTTTGTGCATGCCAAAAAAAATACAAGGATCACATCTACCAAGTTTGGGGCCAAAACTCCTTCCGAAGAAATTTTAAAAAATGTCGAACCTCAAAAAGTTTCAAAAATCGTGAAAAATAGAAAATGAGTCGTCTTGCCATGAAACTTTACGTCAAGGCTTAAGGGACCATTGTATGAATTTAAAAGCCATAAAAATGGCATTGGCATGCAGAAATATGAAGATGTGCCCAAACCCACGTACCACCCTATCGATCCACGGCTTGCGCATCCAGTCTCTCTCATTTTGTGCCGGGGTTGACTTAGGCATACGGAGTTCATTCCCAGTCTAAGATCGGATTGGAACGAGGGTTGCGACAGCACATACTGGGCTCAGGCATGTGTTGGAGCCGCATTTTTCTTCACCGGGGCACCATCGTCGGAGCATCGTCGGAGAACCTGACCGATGGCATTGGGGTTCCGGCGATCGGGAGGGTCGAGGGGTGTGCGCACATGATGTGCGATGGGTTCTGGTACTTGGCCATTATATTGGCCCCCTATCCCTCTTCAAACCTCCAGAACTCACACCCCCTTAAAGAGCATTTGAGTTTTACATGTTTGCTGCCAGTAGCCATTAAAGTGTCTGAAATGGGGACACTTTTTTCAAATAGTCACAAAATCTTGTACACATCAAGTTTTTAGCTGAATTTTTTTGTGCATGCCAACAAAAATACAAGGATCACGTCTACCAAGTTTGGGGCCAAAAATCCTTCTGAAAAAATTTTAAAAAATCCCACACCGTAAAAAGTTTCAAAAATCGTGAAAAATAGAAAACGAGTTGTCTTGCCATGAAACTTCACGTGAAGGCTTAAGGGACCATTGTATGAATTTACAAGCCATAAAAACGGCATTGGCATGCAGAAATATGAAGATGTGCCTAAACCCACCTACCACCCTATCGATCCATGGCTTGCGGATCCTGTCTCCCTGGCCTGCGTAGTGCCCGCCCGCCCGCCCGCTTACTTGTTTTGTCGGTTGGCTTAGGTGTATGGAGTTAATTCCCAGTCTAAGATCAGACCAAACTGAGGGTTGTGGCAGCAGGATCGGCAGCACGTAAAGGCGGACCCGGCTGATCCCCGGCTTGCGCATCCTGCTCCTCTGGCCGGTTGAGCGCCCGCACGCTCGTTTCATGGGTTAACTTAGGCATACAGTGTTCATTCCCAGTCCAAGCATACAGAGTTCATTCCCAGTCCAAGATCGGACCGGACCAAGGGTTGCGGTAGCACATGCTGGGCTCGGGCATGTGCTGGTGCCGCATTTTTCTTCATCGGGGCACCATCGCCGGAGCATCGCTGGAGAACCTGTCTGGCGGCATTGGGGCTCCGACGATCGGAGGGTCGGGGGGTGTGCGCACATGATGTGCGATGGGTGCTGGTACTTGACTCTTATTTTGGCCTCCTATCCCTCATCAAACCTTGAGAACTCACTCCCCCTTAAAGAGCATTTGAGATTTTACAGGTTTGCTGCCAGTAGCCATTAAAGTGTCTGAAATGGGGACTTTTTTTTCAAATGGTCACAAAATCCTGTACACTTCGAGTTTTTATCTGAATTTTTTTGTGCATGCCAACAAAAATACAAGGATCACGTCTACCAAGTTTCAAAAATAGAAAACGTGTCGTCTTGCCAAGAAACTTCATGTGAAGGCATAAGGGACCATTGTATGGATTTACAAGCCATAAAAATGGCATTGGCATGTAGAAATATGAAGATGTGCCTAAACCCACCTACCACCCTATCGATCCACGGCTTGCGCATCCCGTCTCTCTGGCCGGTGTAGTGCCCGCCCGCCCGCTCGTTTCGTCAGTTGGCTTAGGCATACGGAGTTCATTCCCAGTCTAAGATCAGACCGAACCGAGGGTTGCGAAAGCAAGATCAGTAGCACGTAGAAGGGGGACCCGATCGATCCCCGGCTTGCGCATCCTGCCCCTCTGGCCGACTGAGCACCCAAACGCTCGTTCGGTGGGTTGACTTAGGCATACGGAGTTCATTCCCATTCAAGCATACGGAGTTCATTGCCAGTCTAAGATCGGACCAGACCGAGGGTTGCGGCAGCACATGCTGGGCTCAGGCATGTGTTGGTGCCATATTCTTCTTCATCGGGACACCATCACCAGAGCATCGCCAGAGAACCTGACCGACGACATTGGGTTCCGACGATCGGGGGGGCCAGGGGGTATGCACACATGATGTTTGATGGGTGCTGGTACTTGGCCCATATATTGGCCCCCTATCCCTCATCAAACCTCGAGAACTCACACCCCCTTAAAGAGCATTTGAGATTTTACAGGTTTGCTGCCAGTAGCCATTAAAGTGTCTGAAATGGGGACACTTCTTTCAAATGGTCACAAAATCTTGTACACTTCGAGTTTTTAGCTGAGTTGTTTTGTGCATGCCAACAAAAATACCAGGATCACGTCTACGAAGTTTGGGGCCAAAACTCCTTCCAAAAAAATTTTAAAAAATCCCGAACCGTAAAAAGTTTCAAAAATCATGAAAAATAGAAAACGAGTCATCTTGCCATGAAACTTCACGTAGAGGCTTAAGGGACCATTGTATGAATTTACAAAACATAAAAATGGCATTGGCAGGTAGAAATATGAAGATGTGCCTAAACCCACCTATGACCCTATCGATCTACGACGAGCGCATCCCGTCTCTCTGGTCGGCGTAGTGCCCTCCCGTCCGCCCGCCCGCTCGTTTCGTCGGTTGGCTTAGGCATACGAAGTTCATTCCCAGTCTAAGATTGGATGGGACCGAGGGTTGCGGCAGTAGGATCGGCAGCACGCAGAGGGGGAACCCGGTCGATCCCCGGCTTGTGCATCCCGCCCCTCTGGCCGGCTGAGCACCCGCACACTCGTTTCGTGGGTTGACTTAGGCTTATGGAGTTCATTCCCAGTCTAAGCATACGAAGTTCATTCTCAGTCTAAGATCGGACCGGACCGAGGGTTGCTGGGCTCGGGCATGTGTTGGTGCCATATTTTTCTTCGCCGCGGCACCATCGTCGGAGCATCGTCGGAGAACCTGACCGACGGCATTGGGTTCCAGCGATCGAGGGGGCCAGGGGGTGTGCACACATGATGTGCGATGGGTGCTGGTGCTTGGCCCTTATATTGGCCCCCTATCACTCATCAAACCTTGAGAACTCACACACCCTTAGAGAACATTTGAGATTTTACAGGTTTGCTGCCAGTAGCCGTTAAAGTGTCCGAAATGAGGACACTTTTTTCAAATGGTCAAAAAATCTTGTACACTTCGAGTTTTTAGCTAAATATTTTTGTGCATGCCAACAAAAATACAAGGATCATGTCTACCAAGTTTGGGGCCAAAACTCCTTCCAAAAAAATTTTAAAAAATCCTGAACTGCAAAAAGTTTCAAAAATCATGAAAAGTAGAAAACGAGTCATCTTGCCAAGATACTTCACTTGAAGGCTTAAGGGACCATTGTATGAATTTACAAGCCATAAAAATGGCATTGGCACATAGAAATATGAAGATGTACCTAAACCTACCTACCACCCTATCGATCCACAACTTGCACATCCCGTCTCTCCCGCCCGCCCGCTCGTTTCGTCGGTTGGCTTAGCCATACGGAGTTTATTCCCAGTCTAAGATTGGATCAGATTGAGGGTTGCAGTAGTAGGATCACCAGCACGCAGAGGGGGACCCAGCCGATCCCCGGCTTGCGCATCCCGCCCCTTTGGCCGACTGAGCACCCGCACGCTCGTTTCGTGGGTTGACTTAGGGATACGGAGTTCATTCACAGTCTAAGCATACGGAGTTCATTTCCAGTCTAAGATTAGACCGGATTGAGGGTTACGGCATGACATGCTGGGCTCGGGCATGTGTTGGTGCTGCATTTTTCTTCACCGGAGCATCGTCGGAGAACCTGACCGACGGCTTTGGGGTTCCGACGATCGGGGGGGCCGGTGGGGGTTATGCGCATATGATGTGCAATGTGTGCTGGTACATGGCCCTTATATTGGCCCCCTATCCCTCATCAAACCTCGAGAACTCACACCCCCTTAAAGAGCATTTGAGATTTTACAGGTTTGCTGCCAGTAGCCATTAAAATGTCTGAAATGGGGACACTTTTTTCAAATGGTCACAAAATCTTGTACACTTCGAGTTTTTAGCTGAATTTTTTTTTGCATGCCAACAAAAAGACAAGGATCACGTCTATGAGGTTTGGGGCCAAAACTCCTTCCAAAAAATTTTTAAAAAATCCCGAACCGTCAAAAGTTTTAAAATTTGTGAAAAATAGAAAACGAGTCGTCTTGCCATGAAACTTCACGTGAAGGCTTAAGGGACAATTGTATGAATTTACAAGCCATAAAAATGGCATTGGCACACAAAAATATGAAGATGTGCCTAAACCCACCTACCACCCTATCGATCCACAGCTTGCGCATCCTGCCTATCTCACCGACGTAGTGCCCGCCCGCCCGCCCGTCCGCTCGTTTCGTCGGTTGGCTTAGGCATACGGAGTTCATTCTCAGTCTAAGATCAGACCAGACAGAGGGTTGCGGCAGCAGGATCAGCAGCACGCAGAGGGGGACCCGACTAATCCCCGGCTTGCGCATCCCGCCCCTCTGGCCGATTGAGCACCCGCACGCTCGTTTCGTGGGTTGACTTAGGCATACGGAGTTCATTCCCAGTCCAAGATCAGACCGGACCAAGGGTTACGGTAGCACATGATGGGCCCGGGCATGTGTTGGTGCCGTATTTTTCTTCGTTGGGGCACCATCGTCGGAGCATCACCGGAGAACCTGACCGACAGCATTGGCATTTCGACAATCGGGGGGGCCGGGGGGGTGTGCGCGCATGATGTGTGATGGGTGCTGGTATTTGGCCCTTATATTAGCCCCCTATCCCTCATCAAACCTCGAGAACTCACACCCCCTTAAAGAGTATTTCAGATTTTACAAGTTTGCTGCCAGTAGCCATTAAAGTGTCTGAAATGGGGAAACTTTTTTCAAATGGTCACAAAATCTTGTACACTTCGAGTTTTTAGCTGAATGTTTTTGTGCATGGCAAAAAAAATAAAAGGATCACGTCTACGAAGTTTGGGGCCAAAACTCCTTCCGAAAAAATTTTAAAAAATCTCGAACCGCAAAAAGTTTAGAAAATCGTGAAAAAAGAAAATGAGTCGTCTTGCCATGAAACTTCACGTGAAGGCTTAAGGGACCATTGTATGAATTTACAAGCCATAAAAATATCATTGGCACGCAGAAATATGAAGATGTGCCTAAACCCACCTACAACCCTATCAATCAACGACTTGTACATCCCGTCTCTCTGGCTGGCATAGTGCCCACCCGCTCGCTCGCTCGTTTGGTCGGTTGGCTTAGGCATACGGAGTTCCTTCCCAGTCTAAGATCAGGCCGGACCAAGGGTTGCGGTAGCAGGATCGACAGCACGCAGAGGGGGACCCGACAAATCCCCGGCTTACGCATCCCTCCCCTCTGGTCGTTGAGCGCCCACACACTCATTACGTGGGTTGACTTAGGCATACGGAGTTCATTCCCAGTCTAAGCATACGGAGTTCATTCCCAGTCTAAGATCGGATCGGACCGAGGGTGGCGACAACACATGCTGGGCTCGGGCATGTGCTGGTGCCGCATTTTTCTTCGCCGGGTCACCATCACCGAAGCATCACCGGAGAACCTGACCGGTGGGCATTGGGGTTCTGACGATCAAGGGGCCGGGGGCATGTGCGCACATGATGTGCGTTGGGTGCTTGTACTTGGCCCTTATATTGGCCCCCTATCCCTCATCAAACCTTGAGAACTCACACCCCCTTAAAGAGCATTTGAGATTTTATAGGTTTGCTGCCAGTAGCCATTAAAGTGTCTGAAATGGGGACACTTTTATCAAATGGTCACAAAATCTTGTACACTTCAAGTTTTTAGCTGAATTTTTTTATGCATGCCAACAAAAATACAAGGATCACGTATATCAAGTTTGGGGCCAAAACCAAAAAAATTTTAAAAAATCCCGAACCGTAAAAGGTTTCGAAGATCGTGAAAAATAGAAAACGAGTCGTCTTGCCATCAAACTTCACGTGAAGGCTTAAGGGACCATTGTATGAATTTACAAGCCATAAAAATGGCATTGGCACTCAGAAATATGAAGATGTGCCTAAACCCACCTAGCACCCTATTGATCCACGGCTTGCGCATCCCGTCTCTCTGGCTGACGTAGTGCCCGCCCGCCCGCTCGCTCGCTCGTTTCGTCGGTTGGCTTAGGCGTACGGAGTTCATTCCCAGTCTAAGATCAGACCAGAATGAGAGTTACGGTAGCAAGATCGATAGCACATAGAGGGGGACCCGACAGATCCTCGATATATGCATCCCACCCCTCTGGTTGGCTGAGCGCCCGCACGCTCGTTTCGTGGTTTGACTTAGGCATACGGAGTTCATTCCCAGTCTAAGCATACGAAGTTCATTCCCAGTCTAAGATCGGACCGGACCGAGGGTTACAGTAGCACATGCTGGGCTCGAGCATGCGCTGGTGCCGCATTTTTCTTCGTCGGGGCACCATCGTCGGAGCATCGTCGGAGAACCTGACCAGCAGCATTGGGGTTCCGACGATCGGGGGGGCCGGGGGCGGTATGCGCACATGATGTGCGATGGGTGCTGGTACTTGGCCCTTATATTGGTCCCTTATCCCTCATCAAACGTCGAGACCTCACACCCCCTTAAAAAGCATTTGAGATTTTACAGGTTTGTTGCCAGTAGCCATTAAAGTGTCTGAAATGGGGACACTTTTTTCAAATGATCACAAAATCTTGTACACTTCGAGTTTTTAGCTGACTTTTTTTGTGCATGCCAACAAAAATACAGGGATCATGTCTACCAAGTTTGGGGCCAAAACTCCTTCCGAAAAAATTTTAAAAAATCCCAAACCGTAAAAAGTTTCCAAAATCGTGAAAAATAGAAAATGAGTCGTCTTGCCATGAAACTTCACGTGAAGGCTTAAGGGACCATTGTATGAATTTACAAGCCAAAAAAATGGCATTGGCATGCAAAAATATAAAGATGTGCCTAAACCCACCTACCACCCTATCGATCGACTACTTGCGCATCCCGTCTCTCTGGCCGGGATAGTGCTCTTCCGCCCGTCCGCCCGCCCGCTCATGTCGTCGGTTTTCTTAGGTATACGGAGTTCATTCCCAGTCCAAGATTGGACCAGACCGAGGGTTGTGACAGCATGATCGGCAGCATGCAGAGGGGGACCCGATCGATCCCCGACTTGCGCATCCCGCCCCTCTGGCCTGTTGAGCACCCGCACGCTTATTTCATGGGTTGACTTAGGCATACAGAGTTCATTCCCAGTCTCAGCATACGGAGTTCATTCCCAGTCTAAGATCAGACCGGACCGAGGGTTGCAGCAGCACATGCTGGGTTCAGGCATGTGCTGGTGCCTCCTTTTTCTTCACCGGGGCACCATCATCGGAGAACCTAACCGACAGCATTGGGGTTCCGACGATTGGGAGGGCCGGGGGGTGTGCGCACATGATGTGCGATGGGTGCTGGTAGTTGGCCCTTATATTGGCCCCCTATCCCTCATCAAACCTCGAGAACTCACACCCTCTTAAAGAGCATTTGAGGTTTTACAGGTTTGCTGTCAGTAGCAATTAAAATGTCTAAAATGGGGACACTTTTTTCAAATGGTCACAAAATCTTGTACACTTCGAGTTTTTAGTTGAATTTTTTTGTGCATGCCAAAAAAAATACAAGGATCATGTCTACCACGTTTTGGGCCAAAACTCTTTCCTAAAAAATTTTAAAAAATCTCGAACCGCAAAAAGTTTTGAAAATCATGAAAAATAGAAAACGAGTCGTCTTGCCATGAAACTTCACGTGAAGGCTTAAGGGACCATTGTATGAATTTACAAGCCATAAAAATGGCATTGGCACTCAGAAATATGAAGATGTGCCTAAACCCACCTAGCACCCTATTGATCCACGGCTTGCGCATCCCGTCTCTCTGGCTGACGTAGTGCCCGCCCGCCCGCTCGCTCGCTCGTTTCGTCGGTTGGCTTAGGCGTACGGAGTTCATTCCCAGTCTAAGATCAGACCAGAATGAGAGTTACGGTAGCAAGATCGATAGCACATAGAGGGGGACCCGACAGATCCTCGATATATGCATCCCACCCCTCTGGTTGGCTGAGCGCCCGCACGCTCGTTTCGTGGTTTGACTTAGGCATACGGAGTTCATTCCCAGTCTAAGCATACGAAGTTCATTCCCAGTCTAAGATCGGACCGGACCGAGGGTTACAGTAGCACATGCTGGGCTCGAGCATGCGCTGGTGCCGCATTTTTCTTCGTCGGGGCACCATCGTCGGAGCATCGTCGGAGAACCTGACCAGCAGCATTGGGGTTCCGACGATCGGGGGGGCCGGGGGCGGTATGCGCACATGATGTGCGATGGGTGCTGGTACTTGGCCCTTATATTGGTCCCTTATCCCTCATCAAACGTCGAGACCTCACACCCCCTTAAAAAGCATTTGAGATTTTACAGGTTTGTTGCCAGTAGCCATTAAAGTGTCTGAAATGGGGACACTTTTTTCAAATGATCACAAAATCTTGTACACTTCGAGTTTTTAGCTGACTTTTTTTGTGCATGCCAACAAAAATACAGGGATCACGTCTACCAAGTTTGGGGCCAAAACTCCTTCCGAAAAAATTTTAAAAAATCCCAAACCGTAAAAAGTTTCCAAAATCGTGAAAAATAGAAAATGAGTCGTCTTGCCATGAAACTTCACGTGAAGGCTTAAGGGACCATTGTATGAATTTACAAGGCATAAAAGTGTCATTGGCACGTAGAAATATGAAGATGTGCCGAAACCCACCTCCCACCCTATCGATCCACGGCTTGTTCATCCAGTCTCTCTAGTAGGCGTAGTGCCCGCCCGCCCACCCACCCGCTCGTTTTATTGGTTGGCCTAGGCATACAGAGTTCATTCCCAGTCTAAGATTAGACCAGACTGATGGTTACGATAGTAGTATCGGCAACACGTAGAAGGAGACCCGATCGATCCCCAGCTTGGGCATCCCGCCCCTCTTGTCGACTGAGCACCCGTACGCTCATGTCGTGGGTTGACTTAGGCATACAGAGTTCATTCCCAGTCTAAGATCGGACCAGACCAAGGGTTGCGATAGCACATGCTGGGCTCGGGCATGTGTTGGTGCCATATTTTTCTTCGCCAGGACACCATCGTCGAAGCATCGCCGGAGAACCTGACAGACAGCATTGGGGTTTCGACGATCGGGTGGGCCGGGGGGTGTGTGCGCACATGATGTGCGATGGGTGCTGGTACATGGCCCTTATATTGGCCCCATATCCCTCATCAAACCTCGAGAACTCACACCCCCTTAAAGAGCATTTGAGATATTACAGGTTTGCTGCCAGTAGCCATTAAAGTGTCTGAAATGGGGACACTTTTTTCAAATGGTCACAAAATCTTGTACACTTCGAGTTTTTAGTTGAATTGTTTTGTGCATGCCAACAAAAATACAAGGATCACGTCTACCAAGTTTAGGGCCAAAACTCCTTCCGAAGAAATTTTTAAAAATCTCAAATCGTAAAAAGTTTGAAAAATCTTGAAAAATAGAAAACGGGTCGTCTTGCCAAGAAACTTCACGTGAAGGCTTAAGGGACCATTGTATGAATTTACAAGCCATAAAAATGGCATTGGCATCAGAAATATGAAGATGTGCCTAAACGCACCTACCACCCTATCGATCCCGTCTCTCTGGCCGATGTAGTGCCCACCGGCCCGCTCGTTTCGTCAGTTGGCTTAGGCATGCGGAGTTCATTCCCATTCTAAGATCAGACCAGACCAAGGGTTGCGGCAGCAGGATCGGCAGCATGTAGAGGGGGACCCGGCTGATCCCCGGCTTGCACATCCCGCCCCTTTGGCCGACTGAGCGCCCGCGCGCTCGTTCGTGGTTTGACTGAGGCAGACGGAGTTCATTCCCAGTCTAAGATCGGACTGGACCAAGGGTTGTGGCAGCACATGCTGGACTCGGGCATGTGCTGGTGCCGCATTTTTCTTCACCGGGGCAACATAGTCAGACCATCGCCGGAGAACCTGACCGGCGGTATTGGGGTTCCAGCGATCGGGCGGGCCGGGGGGTGTGCGCACATGATGTGAGATTGGTGCTGGTACATGGCCCTTATATTGGCCCCCTATCCCTCATCAAACCTCGAGAACTCACACCCCCTTAAAGAGCGTTTGAGATTTTACAGGTTTGCTGCCAGTAGCCATTAAAGTATCTGAAATGGGGACACTTTTTTCAAATGGTCACAAAATCTTGTACACTTTGATTTTTTAGCTGAATTTTTTTGTGCTTGCCAACAAAAATACAAGGATCACGTCTACCAAGTTTGGGGCCAAAACTCCTTCCGAAAAAATTTTAAAAAATCCTGAACTGCAAAAAAGTTTGAAAATCATGAAAAATAGAAAACGAATCGTCTTGCCATGAAACTTCGCGTGAAGGCTTAAGGGACCATTGTATGAATTCACAAGCCATAAAAATGGCATTGGCATGCAGAAATATGAAGATATGCCTAAACCCACCTACCACCCAATCTATCCACTACATAATCATCCCGTCTCTCTGGTCGGTGTAGTGCCCGCCTGCCCGCTTGTTCGTTTCGTCGGTTGGCTTAGGCATACGGAGTTCATTCCCAGTCTAAGATCAGACCGAACCAAGGGTTATGGCAGCAGGATCGACAGCACGGAGAGGGGGACCCGGCCGATCCCCGGCTTGATCATCCCGCCCCTCTGGCCGACTGAGTACCCGCACGCTCATTTCGTGGCTTGACTTAGGCATATGGAGTTCATTCCCAGTCTAAGCATACAGAGTTCCTTCCCAGTCTAAGATCAGACCCGACCGAGGGTTGCGGCAGCACATACTGGGCTAGGGCATGTGCTGGTGCCGCATTTTTCTTCGCCGGGGCACCATCGTCGGAGCATCGTCAGAGAACTTGACCGATGGCATTGGGGTTCCGACGATCGGGGGGGTCGGGGGGCTGTGCGCACATGATGTGCGATGGGTGCTGGTACTTGGCCCTTCTATTGGGCCCCTATCCCTCATCAAACCTCGAGAACTGACACCCCCTTAAAGAGCATTTGAGAATTTACAAGTTTGCTGCCAGTAGCCATTAAAGTGTCTGAAATGGGGACACTTTTTTCAAAAGGTCACAAAATCTTGTACACTTTGAGTTTTTAGCTGAATTTTATTGTGCATGCCAACAAAAATACAAGGATCATGTCTACCAAGTTTGGTGCCAAAACTCATTTCGAAAAAATTTTCACAAATCCCGAACCGTAAAAAGTTTCAAAAATCGTGAAAAATAAAAAATGAGTCGTCTTGCCACGAAACTTCACGTGAAGGCTTAAGGGACCATTGTATGAATTTACAAGCCATAAAAATGGCATTGGCATGCAGAAATAAGAAGATGTGTGTAAACCCACCTACCACCCTATCGATCCACGGCTTGCGCATCCCGTCTTTCTGGCCGGCGTAGTGCCCGTCCGCCCGCCTGTCCACTCGTTTCGTTCGATGGCTTAGGCATCTACGCGAGTTCATTCCCAGTCTAAATCAGACCCAAAATTGAGAGTTACAGCAGTAGGAATCGGCAGCACGTAGAGGGGGACACGATCGATCCCTGGCTTGCGTATACCGCCCCTCTGGCCGACTGAGCGCCCGTATGCTTGTTTCGTGGGTTGACTTAGGCACACGGAGTTCATTTGTAGTCTAAGATCAGACCAAGATGAGGGCGGTGCGACAGCAATCATGAGCTCGGCATTGCTGTTCCGTATTTTTCTTCCCCGGGGCACCGTCTTCGGAGCATCACTGGAGAACCTGACCGACGGCATTGAGGTTCCGACGATCGGAGGGGTCGGGGGGGTGTGCGCACATGATGTGCGATGGGTGCTGGTACTTGGCCCTTCTATTGGCCCCCTATCTCTCATCAAACCTCGAGAACTCACACCCTCTTAAAGAGCATTTGAGATTTTACAAGTTTGCTGCCAGTAGCCATTAAAGTGTCTGAAATAGGGACACTTTTTTCAAAAGGTCAAAAAATCTTGTACACTTCGAGTTTTTAGCTGAATTTTTTTGTGCATGCCAAGAAAAATAAAAGGATCACATCTACCAAGTTTGGTGCCAAAACTCCTTCCGAAAAAATTTTCAAAAATCCCGAACCAAAAAAAGTTTCAAAAATCGTGAAAAATAGAAAACGAGTCATCTTGCCACGAAACTTCACGTGAAGGCTTAAGGGACCATTGTATGAATTTACAAACCATAAAAATGGCATTGGCATGCAAAAATAAGAAGATGTGAATAAACCCACCTATCACCCTATCGATCCATGGTTTGCGCATCCTGTCTTTCTGGTCGGTGTAGTGACTGCCCGCCCGTCCGCCCACTTGTTTCGTCGGTTGGCTTAGGCATACAGAGTTCATTCCCAGTCTAAGATCAGACCAGATCGAGGGTTACGAAAGTAGGATCGGCAGCACGTAGAGGGGGATGCGACCGATCCCCGGCTTGCGCATCCCACCCCTCTGGCCGGCTGAGCACCCATACGCTCGTTTCATGGGTTGACTTAGGCATACGGAGTTCATTCCCAGTCTAAGATCAGACCAAACCCGGGGTTACTGCAGCACATGCTGGGCTCGGGCATGTGCTGGTGCCACATTTTTCTTCGTCGGGGCACCATTGTCGGAGCATCGCTTAGAGAACATGATCGACGAGATTGGGGTTTCGGCAATCGGGGGGCCCGGGTGGTGTCGCACATGATGTGCGATGGGTGCTGGTACTTGGCCCTTATATTGGCCCCCTATCCCTCATCAAACCTCGAGAACTCGCACCCCCTTAAAGAGCATTTGAGATTTTATAGGTTTGCTGCCAGTAGCCATTAAAGTGTTTGAAATGGGGACACTTTTTTGAATTGGTCACAAAATATTGTACACTTCAAGTTTTTAGCTGAATTTTTTTGCGCATACCAAAAAAAATACAAGGATCACATCTACCAAGTTTGGGGCCAAAACACCTTTCGAAAAAATTTTAAAAAATCTCGAACATAAAAAGTTTCAAAAATCGTGAAACATAGAAAATGAGTCGTCCTGCCATGAAACTTCACATGAAGGCTTAAGGGACCATTGTATGAATTTACAAGCCATAAAAATGGCATTGGCATGCAGAAATATGAAGATGTGCCTAAACCCACCTAGCACCCTATCGATCCACGACTTGCGCATCCCGTCTCTCTGGCCGGCATAGTGCCCGCCCGCCCGCCTGCTCATTTCGTTGGCTGGCTTAGGCATATGGAGTTCATTCCCAGTCTAAGATCAGACGGGACTGAGGGTTGCGGCAACAAGATCGGCAGCACGTAGAGGGGGACCCGACTGATCCTCGACTTGTGCATCCCACCCCTCTAGCCGGCTGAGCGCCCGCACGCTCGTTTCATGGGTTGACTTAGGCATACGGAGTTCATTCCCAGTCTAAGATCAGATCGGACCGAGGGTTGCGGCAGCACATGATGGGCTCGGGCATGTGCTTGTGCCGTATTTTTCTTCGTCGGGGCACCATCGTCGGAGTATCGCCGGAGAACCTGACCGGCGGCATTGGGGTTCCAGCGATTGGGGGGGCCGGGGGGTGTGCGCAAATGATGTGTGATGGGTGCTGATACTTGGCCCTTATATTGGCCCCCTATCCCTCATCAAACCTCGAGAACTCACACCCCCTTAAAGAGCATTTGCGATTTTACAGGTTTGCTGTCAGTAGCCATTAAAGTGTCTGAAATGGGGACACTTTTTTCAAATGGTCACAAAATCTTGTACACTTCGAGTTTTTAGCTGAATTTTTTTGTGCATGCCAACAAAAATACAAGGATCACGTCTACCAAGTTTGGGGCCAAAACTCTTTCTGAAAAAATTTTAAAAAATCCTAAACCACAAAAAGTTTTGAAAATCGTGAAAAATAGAAAATGAGTCGTCTTGCCATGAAACTTCACATGAAGACTTAATGGACCATTGTATGAATTTACAAGCCATTAAAATGGCATTGGGATGCAGAAATATGAAGATGTGCATAAACCCACCTACCACCCTATCGATCCAAGGCTTGCGCATCCCGTCTCTCGCCTGCTCGTTTCGTCCGTTGGCTTAGGCATATGGAATTCATTATCAGTCTAAGATCATACCGAACTGAGGGTTGCATCAGTAGGATCGGCAGCACGCAGAGGGGACCCGACCGATCCCCGGCTTGCCATCCCGCCCCTCTGGCCGGCTGAGCATCCGCACGCACGTTTCGTGCTTTGACTTAGGCATACGGAGTTCATTTCGAGTCTAAGCATACGGAGTTCAGTCCCAGTCTAAGATCGAACCAGACCGAGGGTTACGACAGCACATGCTGGGCTTGGGCATGTGCTGGTGCCAAATTTTTCTTCGTCAAGGCACCATCGCTGGAGCATCGCCGGAGAACTTGACCGGCGGCATTGGGGTTCCAACGATCGGGGGGGCCGGGGGGGTGTGCGCACATGATGTGCGATGGGTGCTGGTACGTGACCCTTATATTGGCCCCCTATCCCTCATCAAAGCTCGAGAACTCACACCCCCTTAAAGAGCATTTGAGATTTTACAGGTTTGCTGCCAGTAGCCATTAAAGTGTCTGAAATGGGGACACTTTTTTCAAATGGTCACAAAATCTTGTACACTTCGAGTTTTTAGCTGAATTTTTTTGTGCATGCCAACAAAAATACAAGGATCACGTCTACCAAGTTTGGGGCCAAAACTCCTTCCCAAAAAATTTTACAAAATCTCGAACCGCAAAAAGTTTCAAAAATCATGAAAAATAGAAAACGAATCGTCTTGCCATGAAACTTCACGTGAAGGCTTAAGGGACCATTGTATGAATTTACAAGCCATAAAAATGGCTTTGGCATGCAGAAATAAGAAGATGTGCCTAAACCCACCTACCACCCTATCGATCCATGGCTTGTACATCCCATCTCTCTGGCAGGCGTAGTGCCCGCCCGCCCGCCCGCTCGTTTCGTCGGTTGGCTTAGGCATACGGAGTTCATTCCTAGTTTAAGATTAGATCAGACCGAGGGTTGCGGCAGCACATGCTAGGCTCGGGGATGTGCTGGTGCTGAATTTTTCTTCGTCGGGGCACCATCGCTGGAGCATCACCGGAGAACTTGACTAGCGGCTTTGGGGTTTCGGCGATCGGGGGGGCCGGGGGGTGTGCGCACATGATGTGCGTTGGGTGCTGGTACTTGACCCTTATATTGGCCCCCTATCCGTCATCAAAGCTTGAGAACTCACTCCCCCTTAAAGAGCATTTGAGATTTTACAGGTTTGCTGCCAGTAGCCATTAAAGTGTCTGAAATGGGGACACTTTTTTCAAATGGTCACAAAATCTTGTACACTTCGAGTTTTTAACTGAATGTTTTTGTGCATGCCAACAAAAATACAAGGATCACATCTAAGAAATTTGGGGCCGAAACGCCGTCCGAAAAAATTTTAAAAAATCCCGAACCACAAAAAGTTTTGAAAATCATGAAAAATAGAAAATGGGTCGTCTTGCCATGAAACTTCACGTGAAGGCCTGAGGGACCATTGTATGAATTTACAAGCCATAAAAATGGCATTGGCATGCAGAAATAAGAAGATGTGCCTAAACCCACCTACCACCCTATCGATCCACGGCTTGTGCACCCCGTCTTTTTGGCCGGCGTAGTGCCCGCCTGCCCGCCCACTCGTTTCGTCGGTTCGCTTAGGCATACGGAGTTCATTCCAAGTCTAAGATCAGACCGGACTGAGGTTACGGCAACAGGATCGACAGCACGCAAAGGGGGACCTGACCGATCCCCGGCTTGTGCATCCCGCCCCTCTGGCCGACTGAGCGCCCGCACGCTCGTTTCGTGGGTTGACTTAGGCATACGGAGTTCGTTTCTAGTCTAAGCATACGGAGTTCATTCCCACTCTAAGATCGGACTGGACCAAGGGTTGCGGCAGCACAAGCTGGGCTCGGGCATGTGCTGGTGCCACATTTTTCTTCGTCGGGGCACCATCGTCGGAGCATCGCCGGAGAACCTGACCGACAACATTGGGTTCTGACGACCGGGGGGGCCGGGGGGTGTGCGCACATGATGTGCAATGGGTGCTGGCACTTGGCCCTTATATTGGCCCCCTATCCCTCATTGAACCTCTAGAAGTCACACCCCCTTAAAGAGCATTTGAGATTTTACAGGTTTGCTGACAGTAGCTATTAAAGTGTCTGAAATGGGGACATTGTTTTCAAATGGTCACAAAATCTTGTACACTTCAAGTTTTTAGCTGAATGTTTTTGTACATGCCAACAAAAATACAAGGATCACATCTAAGAAGTTTGGGGCCGAAACTCCATCCAAAAAAATTTTAAAAAATCCCGAACCGTAAAAAGTTTCAAAAATTGTGAAAAATAGAAAACGAGTCGTCTTGCCATGAAACTTCATGTGAACGCTTGAGGGACCACTGTATGAATTTGCAAGCCATAAAAATGGCATTGGCTCACAGAAATATGAAGATGTGCCTAAACCCACCTACCACCCCATCGATCCACGGCTTGCGCATCCCGTCTCTCTGGCCTACCTAGTGCCCGCCCGCACGCCCGCTCATTTCGTCGGTTGGCTTAGGCAAACGAAGTTCAATCCCAGTCTAAGATTGGACCAAACAGAGGGTTGCGGTAGCAGGATCGGCAGCACATAGAGAGGGACCTAGTCGATCCCTAGCTTGCGCATCCCGCCCCTCTGGCCGGTTGAGCGCCTGCACGCTCGTTTCAAGGGTTGGCTTAGGCATATGGAGTTCATTCCCAGTCTAAGCATACGGAGTTCATTCCCAGTCTAAGATCGGATCGGACCGAGGGTGGCGACAGCACATGCTGGGCTCGGGCATGTGCTGGTGCCGCATTTTTCTTCGTCGGGTCACCATCACCGGAGCATCACCGGAGAACCTGACCGGTGGCATTGGGGTTCTGACGATCAAGGGGCCGGGGGCGTGTGCGCACATGATGTGCGTTGGGTGCTTGTACTTGGCCCTTATATTGGCCCCCTATCCCTCATCAAACCTTGAGAACTCACACCCCCTTAAAGAGCATTTGAGATTTTATAGGTTTGCTGCCAGTAGCCATTAAAGTGTCTGAAATGGGGACACTTTTATCAAATGGTCACAAAATCTTGTACACTTCAAGTTTTTAGCTGAATTTTTTTATGCATGCCAACAAAAATACAAGGATCACGTCTATCAAGTTTGGGGCCAAAACCAAAAAAATTTTAAAAAATCCCGAACCGTAAAAGGTTTCGAAGATCGTGAAAAATAGAAAACGAGTCGTCTTGCCATCAAACTTCACGTGAAGGCTTAAGGGACCATTGTATGAATTTACAAGCCAAAAAAATGGCATTGGCATGCAAAAATATAAAGATGTGCCTAAACCCACCTACCACCCTATCGATCGACTACTTGCGCATCCCGTCTCTCTGGCCGGGATAGTGCTCGCCCATCCGCCCGCCCGCCCGCTCGTTTCGTCAGTTAGCTTAGGCATACAAAGTTCATTTCCAGTCTAAGATTGGACCAGACCGAGGGTTACAGCAGCAGGATCAGCAGCATGCAGAGGGGGACCCAACCGATCCCTAGCTTGCGCATCCCGCCCCTCTGGTCGGCTGAGTGCCCGCACGCTTGTTTCTTGGGTTGACTTAGGCATATGGAGTTCATTCCTAGTCTAAGCATAGGGAGTTCATTCCCAATCTAAGATTGGACCATACTAAGGGTTGTGGCGGCACAGGTTGGGCTCGGGCATGTGCTGGTGCTGCATTTTTCTTCGTCGGGGCACCATCGTCGGAGCATCACCGGAGAACCTGACCGGCGACATTGGGGTTCCGGCGATCGGTGGGGCAGGGGGTGTGCGCACATGATGTGAGATGGGTGCTGGTACTTGGCCCTTATATTGGCCCCCTATCCCTCATCAAACCTCGAGAACTCACACCCCCTTAAAGAGCAATTTGAGATTTTACAGGTTTGCTGCCAGTAGCCATTAAAGTGTCTGAATTGGGAACACTTTTTTCAAATGGTCACAAAATCTTGTACACTTCGAGTTTTTAGCTGAATTTTTTTGTGCATGCCAAAAAAATACAGGGATCACACATACCAAGTTTGGGGCCAAAATTCATTCCGAAAAAGTTTTAAAAATCCCAAACCGTAAAAAGTTTCAAAAATTGTGAAAAATAGAAAACGAGTCATCGTGCCATGAAACTTCACGTGAAGGCTTAAAGGACCATTTTATGAATTTACAAGCCATAAAAATGGCATTGGCACACAGAAATATGAAGATGTACCTAAACCCACCTACCACCCTATCGATCCACGGCTTGCGCATCCCGTCTCTCTGGCCGACGTTGTGCCCGCCCGTCCACCCGCCCGTCCGCTTGTTTCGTCGGTTGGCTTAGGCATACGAGTTCATTCCCAGTCTAAGATCAGACCAGACTGAGGGTTATGGTAGCAGGATCGACAGCATGCAGAGGGGGACCCGATTAATCCCCGGCTTGCGCATCCCTCCCCTCTGGCCGGTTGAGCGCCCGTACGCTCGTTTCATGGGTTGACTTAGGCATACGGAGTTCGTTCCCCGTCTAAGCATTCAGAGTTCATTCCCAGTCTAAGATCAGACCGAACCGAGGGTTGCAACAGCACATGCTGGGCTCGGGCATGTGCCGGTGCTGTATTTTACTTCATCGAGAAACCATCGCCGGAGAACCTGACCGATGACATTGGGGTTCTGACGATCGGTAGGGCCGGGGGGGTGCGCGCACATGATGTGCAATGGGTGCTGGTACTTGGCCCTTGTATTGGCCCCCTATCCCTCACCAAACCTCGAGAACTCACACCCCCTTAAAGAGCATTTGAAATTTTACAGGTTTGCTGCCTGTAGCCATTAAAGTGTCTGAAATGGGGACACTTTTTTCAAATGGTCACAAAATCTTCTACACTTCGAGTTTTTAACTGAATTTTTTTGTACATGCCAAAAAAAATACAAGGATCACATCTACCAAGTTTGGGGGTAAAACTCCTTCCGAAAAAATTTTAAAAAATACCGAACCGCAAAAAGTTTTGAAAATCGTGAAAAATAGAAAACGAGTCGTCTTGCCACAAAACTTCACATGAAGGCTTAAGGGACTATTGTATGAATTTACAAGCCATAAAAATGGCATTGGCACGCAGAAATATGAAGATGTGCCAAAACCCACCTACCACCCTATCGATCCACGCCTTGGGCATTCGGTCTCTTTGGCCGGCGTAATGCTGGCCCGCCCGCCCGCCCGCTTGTTTCGTCGGTTGGCTTAGGCATACGGAGTTCATTCCCAGTCTAAGATTGGACCGGATCAGGGGTTGCAGCAGCAAGATCGGCAGCACGCAGAGGGGGACCTTGTCGATCCCCGGCTTGCGCATCCCGCCCCTTTGGCCAGCTGAGCACCCGCACTTTCGTTTCGTGGGTTGACTTAGGCATACGGAGTTCATTCTCAGTCTAAGATCGGACCAGACCGAGGGTTGCGGCAGCACATGCTGCGCTCAGGCATGTGCTGGTGCCACATTTTTCTTCGTCGGGCACTATCGTTAGAGCATCGCTGGAGAACCTGACCGGAGGCATTAGGGTTCCGATGATCGACGAGGCCGGGGGGGTGTGCGCACATGATGTGCGATGGGTGCTGGTAATTGGCCCTTATATTGGCCCCCTATCCCTTATCAAACCTCGAGAACTCACACCCCCTTAAAGAGCATTTGAGATTTTACAGGTTTGCTGCCAGTAGCCATTAAAGTTTCTGAAATGGGGACACTTTTTTCAAATGGTCACAAAATCTTGTACACTTTGGGTTTTTAGCTGAATTTTTTTGTGCATGCCAACAAAAATACAAGGATCACGTCTACCAAGTTTGGGGGTAAAACTCCTTCCGAAAAAATTTTAAAAAATACCAAACTGCAAAAAGTTTCAAAAATCATGAAAAATAGAAAACGAGTCGTCTTGCCACGAAACTTCACATGAAGGCTTAAGGGACCATTGTATGAATTTACAAGTCATAAAAATGGCATTGGCGTGCAGAAATATGAAGATGTGCCAAGACCCACCTACCACTCTATCGATCCACGGCTTGCGCATCCCGTCTCTCTGGTCGGTGTAGTGCCCGTCCACCCGTCCGCCCGCTTGTTTCGTCGGTTGGCTTAGGCATACGGAGTTCATTCCCAGTCTAAGATCAGACCGGATCGAGGGTTGCGACAGCTGGATCGGCAGCACGTAGAGGGGGACACGGTCGATCCTCGACTTACACATCCCGTCTCTCTGGTCGGCTGAGCACCTGCACGCTCATTTCGTGGGTTGACTTAGTCATACGGAGTTCATTCCCAGTCTAAGATTGGATCGGACCGAGGGTTACGGCAGCACATGCTAGGCTCGGGCATGTGTTGGTGCCACATTTTTCTTCGCCAGGGCACCATCACCGGAGCATCGCTGTGAGAGCATCACCGGAGAACCTGACCAACGGCATTGGAGTTCTTACGATCGGGGGGGCCGCGGGGGCGTTGTGCGCGCATGATGTGCGATTGGTGCTGGTACTTTGTCGGATGGCTTAGGCATACAGAGTTCATTCCTAGTCTAAGATCAGACCGGGCCGAGGGTTGCGACAGTAGGATCGACAGCACGGAGAGGGGGACCCGGCCGATCCTCGGCTTATGCGTCCTGCCCCTCTGGCCGGCTTAGCACCCGCACGCTCATTTCGTGGGTTGACTTAGGCATACGGAGTTCATTCCCAGTCTAAGCATACGGAGTTCATTCCCAGTCTAAGATCAGACCGGACCGAGGTTTGTGGTAGCACATGCTGGGCTCGAGCATGTGCTGGTGTAACATTTTTCTTCGTCGGGGCACCATCGCCGGAGCATCACTGAAGAACCTGACCGACGGCGTTGGGGTTCCGGCGATCGGGGGGGTCGAGGGGCTGTGCGCACATGATGTGCGATGGGTGCTAGTACTTGGCCCTTATATTGGCCCCCTATCCCTCATCAAACCTCAAGAACTCACACCCCTTAAAGAGCATTTGAGATTTTACAGGTTTGCTGCCAGTAGCCATTAAAGTGTCTGAAATGGGGACACTTTTTTCAATTGGGCACAAAACCTTGTACACTTCGAGTTTTTAGTTGAATTTTTTTATGCATGCCAAGAAAAATACAAGGATCACGTCTACCAAGTTTAGGGACAAAACTCCTTCCGAAAATATTTTAAAAAATCCCAAACAGCAACAAGTTTAAAAAATTGTGAAAAATAAAAAATGAGTCGTCTTGCCATGAAACTTCACGTGACGGCTTAAGGGACCATTGTATTAATTTACAAGCCATAAAAATGGCATTGGCACGCAAAAATATGAAGATGTGCCTAAACCCACCTACTACCCTATCGATCCATGGCTTACGCATCCCATCTCTCTGGTCGACGTAGTGCCCGGCCGCCCGTCCGTCCGCTCGTTTCATCGGTTGGCTTAGGCATACGGAGTTCATTCCAGTCTAAGATCGGACCAGACCAACGGCTGCGGTAGCAGGATCGGCAGCACGCAGAAGGGGACCCTGCCAATCGTCGGCTTGTGCATCCCGCCCCTCTGGCCGGCTGAGCACCCGCACACTCGTTTCATGGGTTGACTTAGATATATGGAGTTCATTCCCAGTCTAAGATCGGACCAGACCAAGGGTTGCGGCAGCACATGCTGGGCTAGGGAATGTGTTGGTGCCGTATTTTTCTTCGTCGGGGCACCATCGTCAGAGAACCTAACCGGTGGCATTGGGGTTCCGGCGATCGGGGTGCCGGTGGGGTTGAGCGGACATGATGTGTGATGCGTGCTGGTACTTGGCCTTTATATTGGCCCCCTATCCCTCATCAAACCTCAAGAACTCACACCCCCTTAAAGAGCATTTGAGATTTTACAGGTTTGCTGTCAGTAGCCATTAAAGTGTCTGAAATGGGGACACGTTTTTCAAATGGTCACAAAAATCTTGTACACTTCGAGTTTTTACCTAAATTTTTTTGTGCATGTGAAAAAAATACAAGGATCACGTCTACCAAGTTTGGGGCCAAAAATCCTTCCCAAAAAATTTTAAAAAATCTCGGACCGTAAAAAGTTTTGAAAATCGTGAAAAATAGAAATTGAGTCGTCTTGCCATGAAACTTCACGTGAAGGCTAAAGGGACCATTGTTTCAATTTACAAGGCATAAAAATGGCATTGGCACACAAAAATATGAAGATGTGCCTAAACCCATTTACCAGCCTATCGATCCACGGTTTGTGCATCCCGTCTCTCTGGTCGACGTGGTGCCCACCTGCCCGCCCGCTCATTTCGTCGGTTGGCTTAGGCATACGGAGTTCATTCCCAGTCTAAGATTGGACCGGACTGAGGGTTGCGGCAGCAAGATCGGCAGCACGTAGAGGGGGACCCGACCGATCCCCGGCTTGCGCATCCTGCCCCTCTGGCCGGCTGAGCGCCCACAAGCTCGTTCCGTGGGTTGACTTAGGCATACGGAGTTCATTCCCAGTCTAAGCATACGAAGTTCATTCCCAGTCTAAGATCGGACCGGACCAAGGGTTATGATAGGACATGGTGGGCTCGGACATGTACTGGTGCCACATTTTTCTTCACGGGGCACCATCACCGGAGCATCACCGGAGAACCTGACCAGTGGCATTGGGATTCTGACGATCGGGGGGGTCAGGGGGGTGTGCGCACATGATGTGCGATGGGTGCTGGTACTTGGCCCTTATATTGGCCCCCTATCCCTCATCAAACCTCAATAACTCACACCCCCTTAAAGAGGATTTCAGATTTTACAGGTTTGCTACCAGTAGCCATTAAAGTGTCTGAAATAGGGACACTTTTTTCAAAAGGTCACAAAATCTTGTACACTTCAAGTTTTTAGCTGAATTTTTTTGCACATGCCAAAAAAAATACAAGGATCACGTCTACCAAGTTTGGGACCAAAAATCCTTCCGAAAAAATTTTAAAAAATCTCGAACTGCAAAAAGTTTTGGAAATTGTGAAAAATACAAAAATGAGTCGTCTTGCCATGAAACTTCACGTGAAGGTTTAAGGGTCCATTGTATGAATTTACAAGCTATAAAAATGGCATTGGCACGCAAAAATATGAAGATGTGCCTAAACCCACCTACCACCCTATCGATACACGGCTTGTGCATGCCGTCTCTCTAGTCGACGTAGTGCCCGCCCGTCCGCCCGCCCGCTTGTTTCGTCAGTTGGCTTAGGCATATAGAGTTCATTCCCAGTCTAAGATCGAACCAGACTGAGGGTTCCAACAGTAGGATCGGTAGCACACAGAGGGTGACCCGGTCGATCCTTCGCTTGTGCATCCCGCCCCTCCGACCGGTTGAGCGCCCGCACGCTCGTTTCGTGGGTTAACTTAGGCATACGAAGTTCATTCCTAGTCTAAGCATACAGAGTTCATTCCCAGTCTAAGATCAGACTGGACCGAGGGTTAAGGAAGCACATGCTGGGATCAAGCATGTGCTGGTGCCGTATTTTTCTTCACTGGGGCACCATTGCCGGAGCATCACCGGAGAACCTGACCGACGGTATTGGGGTTCCGGCGTTCGGGTGGGCCGGGGGGTGTGCACACATGATGTGCGATTGGTGCTAGTACTTGTCCCTTATATTGGCCCCCTATCCCTCATCAAACCTCGAGAACTCACTCCCCCTTAAAGAGCATTTGAGATTTTACAGGTTTGCTGCCAGTAGCCATTAAAGTGTCTGAAATGGGGACACTTTTTTCAAATGGTCACAAAATCTTGTACACTTCGAGTTTTTAGATTAAATTTTTTGTGCATGCCAAAAAAAATACATGGATCATGTCTACCAAGTTTGGGGCTAAAAATCCTTCTGAAAAAATTTTTAAAAATCCTGAACCGTAAAAAGTTTTAAAAATCGTGAAAAATAGAAAACGAGTTGTCTTGCCATGAAACTTCACGTGAAGTATTAAGGGACCATTGTATGAATTTACAAGCCATAAAAATGGCATTGGCACATAGAAATATGAAGATGTGCCTAAACCAACCTACCACCCTATCGATCTACGGCTTGCGCATCCCGTCTCTCGGGCCGGCGTAGTGCTCGCCTGCCCGCCCGCCCGCTCGTTTTGTCAATTGGCTTAGGCATACGGAGTTAATTCTCAGTCTAAGATTAGACCAAACTGAAGGTTACGGCAGCACGCAGAGGGGGACCTAGCCAATCCCAGGCTTGCGCATCCCGCCACTCTGGCCAGCTGAGCACTCGCATGCTCATTTCGTGGGTTGACTTAGGCATACAGAGTTCATTCCCAGTCTAAGATCAGACCGGACCGAGGGTTGCAGCTGCACATGCTGGGCTCAGGCAAGTGTTGGTGCCGTATTTTTCTTCGTCGGGGCACCATCGCCGGAGCATCGCCAAAAAACCTGACCGGTGGCATTGGGGTTCCAGCGATCGGGGGGGTGTGCGCACATGATGTGCAATGGGTGCTCGTACTTGTCCCTTATATTGGCCCCCTATCCCTCATCAAACCTCGAGAACTCACACCCCCTTAAACAGCATTTGAGATTTTATAGGTTTGCTACCAGTAGCCATTAAAGTGTCTGAAATGGGGACACTTTTTTCAAAAGGTCGCAAAATCTTGTGCACTTCGAGTTTTTTGCTGAATTTTTTTGTGCATAGCAACAAAAATACAAGGATCACGTCTACCAAGTTTGGGTCTAAAAATCCTTCTGAAAAAATTTTTAAAAATCTCGAACCGCAAAAAGTTTCAAAAATTATGAAAAATAGAAAACGAGTCGTCTTCTAAGGAAACTTCACGAGAAGGCTTAAGGGACCATTGTATGAATTTACAAGCCATAATAATGGCATTGGCATGTAGAAATATGAAGATGTGCCTAAACCCAACTACCACCATATCGATCCACGGCTTGCGCATCCCGTCTCTCTAGCCGGTGTAGTGCCCACCCGCCTATCCGCTCGTTTCGTCGGTTGGCTTAGGCATACGGAGTTCATTCCTAGTCTAAGATCAAATCCAATCGACGGTTACGGTAGCAGGATCGGCAGCACGCAGAGCGAGACCCGGTCGATCCCCGGCTTGCCCATCCCGCCCCTCTGGCTGGTTGAGCAGCCGCACGTTCGTTTCGTGGGTTGACCTTGGCATACGGGGTTCATTCCCAGTCTAAGCATACGGAGTTCATTCCCAGTCTAAGATCGAACCAAACCAAGGGTTGCGGCAGCACATGCTGGGCTCTAGTATGTGTTGGTGCCCCATTTTTCTTCGTCGGGGCACCATCGTCGGAGTGACGCCGAAGAACCTGACCGACGGCATTGGGGTTTCGACAATCGGGGGTGCCGGGGGGTGTGTGCGCACTTGATGTGCAATGGGTGCTGGTACTTGGCCCTTATATTGGCCCCCTATCCCTCATCAAACCTCTAGAACCCACACTCCCTTAAAGAGCATTTGAGATTTTACAGGTTTGCTACCAGTAGCCATTAAAGTGTCTGAAATGGGGACACTTTTTTGAAATGGTCACAACATCTTGTACACTTCGAGTTTTTAGCTGAATTTTTTGTGCATGCCAACCAAAATACAAGGATCACGTCTACCATGTTTGGGGCCAAAAATCCTTTCGAAAAAATTTTAAAAAATCTCGAACCGTAAAAAGTTTCGAAAATCATGAAAAATAGAAAACGAGTCGTCTTGCCATGAAACTTCACGTGAAGGCTTAGGGGACCGTTGTATGAATTTACAAGCCATAAAAATGGCATTGGCACGTAGAAATATGAAGATGTCCCTAAACCCACCTACCACCCTATCGATCCACAGCTTGCGCATCCCGACTCTCTGGCCGACGTAGTGCCCGCCCGCCCGCGCTCTCATTTCATCGGTTGGCTTAGGCATACGGAGTTCATTCCCAGTCTAAGATCGGACCGGATCAAGGGTTGCGGCAGCAAGATCGGCAGCATGCAGAGGAAGACTTGGACTATCCCCGGCTTGCGCATCCCGCCCCTTTGGCTGGCGGAGCACCCGCACGCTCGTTTCGTGGGTTGACTTAGGCAGAAAGAGTTCATTCCCAGTCTAAGCATACGAAGTTCATTCCCAGTCTAAGATCGGACCAGACCGAGGGTTGCGACAGCACATGCTGGGCTCGGGCATGTGTTGGTGCTGCTTTTTTCTTGGTCGGGGCACCACCACCGGAGCATCGCCGGAGAACCTGACCAGCGACATTGGGGTTCCGACGATCGGGGGGCTGGGGGGCGGTGTGCGCACATGATGTGCGATGGGTGCTGGTACTTGGCCCTTATATTGGCCCCCTATCCCTCATCAAACCTCGAGAACTCACACCCCCTTAAAGAGCATTTGAGATTTTACAGGTTTGCTGCCAGTAGCCATTAAAGTGTTTGAAATGGGGACACTTTTTTCAAATGGTCACAAAATCTTGTACAGTTTGAGTTTTTAGCTGAATTTTTTTGTGCATGCCAAAAAAAGTACAAGGATCACGTCTACCAAGTTTGGGGCCAAAACTCCTTCTGAAAAAATTTTACAAAATCCGAAACCCCGAAAAGTTTCAAAAATCGTGAAAAATGGAAAACGAGTCATCTTGCCATGAAACTTCACGTGAAGGCTTAAGGGACCATTGTATGAATTTACAAGCCATAAAAATGGCATTGCCACGTAGAAATATGAAGATGTGCCTAAACTCACCTACCACCCTATCGATCCACGGCTTGCGCATCCCGTCTCTCTGGCCGACGAAGTGCCCGTCCCCCGCTCGTTTCGTCGGTTGGCTTAGGCATACGGAATTCATTCCCAGTCTAAGATCAGATCGGACCGAGGGTTACGGCAGCAGGATCAGCAACACGTTGAGGGGGACCCGGTCGATCCCTGGCTTGCGCATTCCACCCTTCTGGCGGGCTGAGCACCTATACGCTCGTTTCGTGGGTTGACTTAGGCATACAGAGTTCATTCCCAGTCTACGCATACGGAGTTCATTCCCAATCTAAGATCAGACCAGACCGAGGGTTGCGGTAGCACATGCTGGGCTCGGGCATATGTTGGTGCCACATTTTTCTTCACCGGGGCACCATCGTCGAAGCATGCCAGAGAACCTGACCGACGGTATTGGGGTTCCGACGATCGGTGGGGCCGGGGGGGGGTGTACGCACATGATGTGCGAAAGGTGCTGGTACTTGGCCCTTATATTGGGCCCCTATCCCTCATCAAACCTCGAGAACTCACACCCCCTTAAAGAGCATTTGGGATTTTACAGGTTTACTGCTAGTAGCCATTAAAGTGTCTGAAATGGGGACACTTTTTTCAAATGGTCACAAAATCTTGTACACTTCGAGTTTTTAGCTGAATTTTTTTTCCATGCCAAAAAAAATACAAGTATCACGCCTACCAAGTTTGGGGCCAAAACTCCTTCTGAAAAAATTTTAAAAAATCCCGAACCGTAAAAAGTTTCAAAAATCCTAAAAAATAGAAAATGAGTCCTCTTGCCATGAAACTTCATGTGAAGGCTTAAGGGACCATTGTATGATTTACAAGCCATAAAAATGGCATTGGCATGCAGAAATATGAAGATGTGCCTAAACCCACCTACCACCCTATCGATCCACAGCTTGCGCATCCCATCTCTCTGGCCGACGTAGCGCCCACCCGCTCGTTTCGTCGGTTGGCTTAGGCATACAGAGTTCATTCCCAGTCTAAGATTGGACCGGACCGAGGGTTGCGAAAGCGGGATCGGTAGCACCCAGAGGGGGACCCGACCGATCCCCGGCTTGCGCATCCCACCCCTCTAGTCGATTGAGCACCTGCACGCTCATTTTGTGGGTTGACTTAGGCATACGGAGTTCATTCCAGTCTAAGATCAGACCAGATCGAGGGTTACGATAGCACATGCTGGGCTCGGGCATGTGTTGGTGCCGGATTTTTATTCGTCGGGGCACCATCGTCGGAGCATCGCCAAAGAACCTGAATGACGACTTTGAGGTTCCAACGATCGGGGGGGTCGGGGGGGTGTCCGCACTTGATGTGCGATAGGTGCTGGTACTTGGCCCTTCTATTGGCCCCCTATCCCTCATCAAACCTTGAGAACTGACACCCCCTTAAAGAGCATTTGAGATTTTACAAGTTTACTGTCAGTAGCCATTAAAGTGTCGAAAATGGGGACACTTTTTTCAAATGGTCACAAAATCTTGTACACTTCGAATTTTTAGCTGAATTTTTTTTTGCATGCCAAAAAAAATACAAGGATCACATCTACTAGGTTTGGGGCCAAAACTCCTTCCGAAAAAATTTTAAAAAATCTTGAACCGCAAAAAGTTTCAAAAATCATGAAAAATAGAAAACGAGTCATCTCGCCATGAAACTTCACATGAAGGCTTAAGGGACCATTGTATGAATTTACAAGCCATAAAAATGGCATTCGCGCACAAAAATATGAAGACGTGCCTAAACCCACCTACCACTCTATCGCTCCACAGCTTGCGCATCCCGTCTCTCTGGCCGGCGTAGTGCCCGCCCGTCCGCCCGCCTGTTCGTTTCGTCGGTTGGCTTAGGCATACGGAGTTCATTCCCAGTCTAAGATTGGACCAGACCGAGGGTTGCGGCACCAGGATCAGCACCACGTAGATGGGGACCCGGTCGATCCTTGGCTTGCGTATCCCGCCCCTCTGGCCAGCTGAGCCACCGCATGCTCGTTTCGTGGGTTGACTTAGGCATACAGAGTTCATTCCCAGTCTAAGCATATGGAGTTCATTCCCAGTCTAAGATCGAACCGGACCGAGGGTTGTGGTAGCACATGCTGGGCTCGGGCATGTGTTGGTGTCGCATTTTTTCTTCGTCGGGGAACCATCACCGGAGAACCTGAGCAGTGACATTAGGGTTCCGGTGATCGAGGGGGCCAGGGGGGTGTGCGCACATGATGTGCGATGGGTGCTGGTACTTGGCCCTTCTATTGGCCCCCTATCCCTCATCAAACCTCAAGAACTGACACCCCCTTAAAGAGCATTTGAGATTTTACAGGTTTGCTGTCAGTAGCCATTAAAGTGTCTGTAATGGGGACATTTTTTTCAAATGGTCACAAAATCTTGTACACTTCAAGTTTTTAGCTGAATATTTTTTTGCATGCCAAGAAAAATACAAGGATCACGTCTACCAAGTTTGGGGCCAAAACACCTTCTGAAAAAATTTTAAAAAATCTCAAACCGCAAAAAGTTTTAAAAATCGTGAAAAATAGAAAACGAGTCGTCCTGCCATGAAACTTCACGTGAAGGCTTAAGGGACCACTATATGAATTTACAAGCCATAAAAATTGCATTGGCACGTAGAAATATGAAGATGTGCCTAAACTCACCTACCACCCTATCGATCCACAGCTTGCGCATCCCGTCTCTCTGACCGGCGTAGTGCCCGCCCGCCCGCCCGCCCACTCGTTTCGTCGGTTGGCTTAGGCATACGGAGTTCATTCCCAGTCTAAGATCGAACCGGATTGAGGGTTGCGGCAGCAGGATCGACAGCACGCAGAAGGGGACCCGATTGATCCCCGACTTGTGCATCCCACCCCTCTAGCCGACTGAGCACCCGCACGCTCGTTTCGTGGGTTGACTTAGGCATACGGAGTTCATTCCCAGTCTAAGCATACAGAGATCATTCCCAGTCTAAGATCGGACAGGATCGAGGGTTGTGGCAGCACATGCTGGGCTCAGGCATGTGTTGGCGCCGCATTTTTCTTCGTCGGGGCACCATCACCAGAGCACCATCGAATATCCTGATTCACGGCATTGGGGTTCCGACGATCGGGGGGGCTGGGGGGTGTGCGCACATGATGTGCGATGGGTGTCCGCATATGATGTGCGATAGGGGGTGTGCGTACATGATGTGCGATGGGTGCTGGTACTTGGCCCTTATATTGGCCTCCTATCCCTCATCAAACCTCGAGAACTCACACCCCTTTAAAGAACATTTGAAATTTTATAGGTTTGCTGTCACTAGCCATTAAAGTGTCTAAAATGGCGACACTTTTTTCAAATGGTTACAAAATCTTGTACACTAGAGTTTTTAGCTGAATTTTTTTGTGCATGCCAACAAAAATACAAGGATCACATTTACCAAGTTTGGGGCCAAAAGTCCTTCCGAAAAAATTTTAAACAAGAAAATGAGTCGTCTTGCCATGAAACTTCTCGTGAAGGCTTAAGGGACCATTGTATGAATTTACAAGCCATAAAAATGGCATTGGCATGCAGAAATATGAAGATGTGCCTAAACCCACCTACCACCCTATCGAAACATGGCTTGCGCATCCCGTCTCTCTGGCCCGCATAGTGCCCGCCCACCCGCCCGCCCGCTCGTTTCGTCAGTTGGCTTAGGCATACAGAGTTCATTCCCTATCTAAGATTAGATCAGACTGAGGGTTGCGGGAGCAAGATCGACAGCATGCAGAAAGGGACCCGATCGATCCCCACCTTGGGCATCCCGCCCCTCTGGCTCACTGAGCGCCCACGCGCTCGTTTCGTGGGTTGACTTAGGCATACGGAGTTCATTCCCAGTCTAAGCATACGGAGTTCATTCCCAGTCTAAGACCGGACCAGACCGAGGGTTACGACAACACATCCTGGGCTGCGGCATGTGCTGGTGCCGCATTTTTCTTCGTCGGGGCTCCATCGCCGGAGCATCGTCGGAGAACCTGACCTGCGGCATTGGGGTTCCGACGATCGAGGGGGCCAGGGGGTGTGCATAGGTGATGTGCGATGGGTGTTGGTACTTGGCCCTTATATTGTCCTCCTATCCCTCATCAAACCTCAAGAACTCACGCCCCTTTAAAGAGCGTTTGAGATTTTACAGGTTTGCTGCCAGTAGCCATTTAAGTGTCTGAAATGGGCACACTTTCTTCAAATAGTCACAAAATCTTGTACACTTCGAGTTCTTAGCTGAAATTTTTTGTGCGAGCCAAAAAAAATACAAGGATCACGTCTACCAAGTTTTGGGCCAAAACTCCTTCCAAAAAAGTTTTAAAAAATCCCAAACCGCAAAAAGTTTTGAAAATCGTGAAAAATAGAAAACGAGTCGTCTTGCCATGAAACTTTACGTGAAGGCTTAAGGGGCCATTATATGAATTTACAAGCATAAAACTGGCATTGGCATGCAGAAATATAAAGATGTGCCTAAACCCACCTACCACCCTATCGATCCACGGCTTGCGCATCCCGTCTCTTTGGCTGGCGTAGTGCCCGCCCGCCCGCTCGTTTCGTCGTTTGGCTAAGGCATACGAAGTTCATTCGTAGTCTAAGATCAGACTGGACTGAGGGTTGCGGTAGCAGGATTGGCAGCACGCAGAGGGGGACCCGGCCGATCCCCGGCATGCACATCCCACCCCTCTGGCCGACTGAACGCCCGCACGCTCGTTTCGTGGGTTGACTTAGGCATACGGAATTCATTCCTAGTCTAAGATTGGACCAGACCGAGGGTTGCGGCAGCACATGCTAGGCTCAGGCATGTGCTGGTGCCACATTTTTCTTCGCCAGGGCACCATCACCGGAGCATCACCAGAGAACCTAGCTGGCGCCATTGGGGTTCCGGCGATCGGGGGGCCGAGGGGGTGTGCACACAACATTTGCGATGGGTGCTGGTACTTAGACCATATATTCAGCCCCTATCCCTCATCAAACCTCAAGAACTCACACCCCCTTAAAGAGCATTTGAGATTTTACAGGTTTGCTGCCAGTAGCCGTTAAAGTGTCTGAAATGGGGACACTTTTTTCAAATGGTCACAAAATCTTGTACACTTTGAGTTTTTAGCTGAATTTTTTTGTGCATGCAAAAAAAAGTACAAGGATCACGTCTACCAAGTTTAGGGCCAAAACTCCTTCCAAAAAAATTTTAAAAAATCCAGAACCCTAAAAAGTTTCGAAAATCATGAAAAATATAAAACGAGTCGTCTTGCCGTGAAACTTCACGTGAAGGCTTAAGGGACCATTGTATGAATTTACAAGCCATAAAAATGGCATTGGCAGGCAGAAATATGAAGATGTGCCTAAACCCACCTACCACCATACCGATCCACGGCTTGCACATCCCGTCTCTCTGGCTGACGTAGTGCCCGCCTGCCCGCCCGCTCGCTCGTTAATCGGTTGGCTTAGGCATACGGAGTTCATTCCCAGTCTAAGATGGGACCAGACTGAGGCTTGCGGTAGCAGGATTGATAGCACACAGAGGGGGACCCGACTGATCCCCGGCTTGTGCATCCCGCCCTCTGGCCGGTTGAGCACCCGCACGCTCAGGTTCGTGGGTTGACTTAGGCATACGGAGTTCATTCCCAGTCTAAGATTGGACTGGACTGAGCGTTATGGCAGCACATGCTGGGCTCGAGCATGTGCTGGTGTCACATTTTTCTTCACCAGGGCACCATCACCGAATAACCTGACTGACGGCATTGGGATTCCGGTGATCAGGGGGCCGGGGGGTGTGCGCACATGATGTGCGATGGGTGCTGGTACATGGCCCTTATATTGGCCCCCTATCCCTCATCAAACCTTGAGAACTCACACCCCCTTAAAGTGCATTTGAGATTTTATAGGTTTGCTGCCAATAGCCATTAAAGTGTCTGAAATGGGGACATTTTTTTAAAATGGTCACAAAATCTTGTACACTTCGAGTTTTTAGCTGAATTTTTTTGTGCATGCCAAAAAAATGCAAGGATCACGTCTACCAAGTTTGGGGCCAAAACTCTTTCCGAAAGAATTTTAAAAAATCCCAAACCGTAAAATGTTTCAAAATTTGTGAAAAATAGAAAACGAGTCGTCTTGCCATGAAACTTCACGTGAAGGCTTAAAGGACAATTGTATGAATTTACAAGCCATAAAAATGGAATTGGCACGCAAAAGTATGAAGATGTGCCTAAACCCACCTACCACCCTATCGATCCACGGCTTGCGCATCCCGTCTCTTTGGCCAGCATAGTGCCCGCCCGCCCGGATGCCCGCTCGTTCTATCAGTTGGCTTATGCATACGGAGTTCTTTCCCAGTCTAAGATCGAACCAGACCGAGCGTTGCGGTAGCAGCATCGGCAGCCTGCAGAGGGGGGCTCGACCGATCCTCGGCTTGCACATCCCGCCCCTCTGGCCGGCTGAGCGCCCGCACATTCGTTTCGTGGTTTGACATAGGCATACGGAGTTCATTCCTAGTCTAAGCATAAGAAGTTCATTCCTAGTCTAAGATCGGACCAGACCGAGCATTACGGCAGCACATGCTAGGCTCGGGCATGTGCTGGTGTCGCATTTTTCTTCATCGGGGCACCATTGTCGGAGCATCACCGGAGAACCTGATCGGCAGCGTTGGGGTTTCCACGATCGAGGGGGCCGGGAGGGTGTGCGCCCATGATATGTGATGGGTGCTGGTACTTGGCCCTTATATTGGTCCCCTATCCCTCATCAAACCTCCAGAACTCACACCCGCTTAAAGAGCATTTGAGATTTTACAGGTTTGCTGCCAGTAGCCATTAAAGTGTCTGAAATGGGGACACTTTTTTCAAATGGTCACAAAATCTTGTACACTTTGAGTTTTTGGCTGAATGTTTTTGTGCATGCCAACAAAAATACAAGGATCACGTCTACCAAGTTTGGGACCAAAACTCCTTTCGAAAAAATTTTAAAAAATCCCAAACCGAAAAAGTTTTGAAAATCATGAAAAATAGAAAACGAGTCGTCTTGTCATGAAACTTCACGTGAAGGCTTAAGGGACCATTGTATGGATTTACAAGCCATAAAAATGGCATTGGCACGTAAAAGTATGAAGATGTGCCTAAACCACTTACCACCCTATCGATCCACGGCTTGCGCATCCTGTCTCTCTGGTTGACGTAGTGCCCACCCGCCTGCCCACCCATTCGTTTTGTTGGTTGGCTTAGGCATACGGAGTTCATTCCCAATCTAAGATCGGACCAGACCGAGGGTTGCGGCAGCAAGATCGATAGCATGCAGAGGGGGACCCAATCGATCCTTGGCTTGTGCATCCTGCCCCTCTGGTCGACTAAGTGTCCGCACGCTCGTTCCATGGGTTGACTTAGGCATACGGGTTCATTCCCAGTCTAAGCATACGGAGTTCATTCCCAGTCTAAGATCAGGTTGCGGCAGCACATCCTCTGGCATGTGCTGGTGTCGCATTTTTCTTCGTCGGGGCACCATCGTCGGAGCATCGTCGGAGAACCTGACCGGCGGCATTGGGGTTCTGACAATCGGGGGGGTCGGGGGGTGTCTTCACATGATGTGCGATGGGTGCTGGTACTTGGCCCTTATATTGGCCCCCTATCCCACATCAAACCTTGAGAACTCACACCCCCTTAAAGAGCATTTGAGATTTTACAGGTTTGCTGCCAGTAGCCATTAAAGTGTCTGAAATGGGGACACTTTTTTCAAATGGTCACAAAATCTTGTACACCTTGAGTTTTTAGCTGAATTTTTTTGTCCATGCCAACAAAAATAGAAGGATCACGTCTACCAAGTTTGGGGCCAAAACGCCTTTCGAAAAAATTATAAAAAATCCCAAACCGCAAAAAGTTTCAAAAATTGTGAAAAATAGAAAACGAGTCGTCTTGCCATGAAACTTCACGTGAAGGCTTAAGGGACGATTGTATGAATTTACAAGCAATAAAAATGGCATTGGCATGCAGAAATATGAAGATGTGCCTAAACCCACTAGCACCCTATCGATCCACAGCTTGCGCATCTCGTCTCTCTGGCCGGCATACTGCCCGCCGCCCGTCCGCTCATTTCGTCGATTGGCTTAGGCATACAGAGTTCATTCCCAGTCTAAGATTGGACCGGACTGAGGGTTACGACAGTAGGATCAACAACACGCAGAGGGGGACCTGACCGATCCCTGACTTGCACATCTTGCCCTCTAGCTGGCTGAGCGCCCGCATGCTTGTTTCGTGGGTTGACTTAGGCATACGGAGTTCATTCCCAGTCTAAGATTGCACCGGACTGAGGGTTACGACAGCACATGCTGGGCTCAGGCATGTGCTGGTGCGTATTTTTCTTCAGCAGGGCACCATCGCTAGAGGATCATCGGAGAACCTGACCAGCAGCATTGGGGTTCCGACGATCGGAGGGGCCGGGAGGGTGTGCGCACATGATGTGAGATGGGTGCTGGTGCTTGGCCCTTATATTGGCCCCCTATCCCTCATCAAACCTCAAGAACTCACACCCCTTAAAGAGCATTTGAGATTTTACAGGTTTTCTGCCGTAGCCATTAAAGTGTTTGAAATGGGAACACTTTTTTCAAATGGTCACAAAATCTTGTACACTTCGAGTTTTTAGCTGAATTGTTTTGTGCATGCCAATAAAAATACAAGGATCACGTCTACCAAGTTTGGGGCCAAAACTCCTTCCAAAAAAATTTTAAAAAAATCTTGAACGGTAAAAAGTTTTGAAAATCGTGAAAAATAAAAAACGAGTCGTCTTGCCATGAAACTTCACGTGAAGGCTTAAGGGACCATTGTATCAATTTAGAAGCCATAAAAATGGCATTGGCATGTAGAAATATGAAGATGTGCCTAAACCCACCTATCACTCTATCGATCCACGGCTTGCGCATCCCGTTTCTCTGGCCGACGTAGTGCCCGCCCTCCCACCCGCCCATTCGTTTCATCGGTTGGCTTAGGCATACGGAGTTCATTCCAGTCTAAGATTGGACTGAATCGAGGGTTGTGGCAACAGGATCGATAGCATGCAGAGGGGGACCCGACTGATCCCCGGCTTGTGCATCCCACCCCTCTGGTTGGCTGAGTGCCCACATGCTCGTTTCATGGGTTGACTTAGGCATACAGAGTCCATTCCCAGTCTAAGCATGCGAAGTTCATTCCCAGTTTAAGATCAGATCAGATCGAGGGATATAGCAGCACATGCTGGGCTCGGGCATGTGCTGGTGCCATATTTTTCTTTGCCGGGGCACCATCGCTGGAGCATCACTGGAGAACTTGATCGGTGGCATTGGGGTTCCGACGATCGGGGGGACCGAGGGGGTGTGCGCACATGATGGCGATGGGTGCTGGTACTTGGCCCTTATATTGGCCCCCTATCCCTCATCAAGCCTCAAGAACTCACACCCCCTTAAAAAGCATTTGAGATTTTACAGGTTTGCTGCCAGTAGCCATTAAAGTGTCTGAAATGGGAGCACTTTTTTCACATGGTCACAAAATCTTGTACACTTTGAGTTTTTAGCTGAATTTTTTTGTGCATGCCAAAAAAAATACAAAGGATCATGTCTACCTGGTTTGGGGCCAAAACTCCATCCGAACAAATTTTAAAAAAATCCCGAACCATAAAAAGTTTTGAAGATTGTCAAAAATAAAAAACGAGTCGTCTTGCCATGAATCTTCACGTGAAGGCTTCAGGGACCACTATATGAATTTACAAGCCATAAAAATGGCATTGGCATGCAAAAATATGAAGATGTACCTAAACCCACCAACCACCCTATCGATACACGGCTTGCGCATCCCGTCTCTCTGGTCGGCATAGTGCCTGCCCTCCCACCCGCCCGTTCGTTTCGTCGGTTGGCTTAGGCATACGGAGTTCATTCCTAGTCTAAGATTGGACCGGACCGAGGATTGTGGCAGCAAGATTGGCAGCAGGCAGAGGGGGACCCGACTGTTCCCCGGCTTGCGCACCCCGCCCCTCTGGCTGGCTGAGCACCCGTACGCTCATTTCGTGAGTTGACTTAGGCATACGGAGTTCATTCCCAGTCTAAGCATACGAAGTTCATTCCCAGTCTAAGATCGGACCAGACCGAGGGTTGCAGCAGCACATGCTAGGCTCGGGATTGTGCTGGTACCGCATTTTTCTTCGTCGGGGTACCATCGTCGGAGAACCTGGCCGATGGCATTGGGGTTCTGACGAACGGGGTGGCCCGGGGGTGTACGCACGTGATGTGCGATGGGTGCTGGTACTTGGCCTTTATATTGGGCCTCTATCCCTCATCAAACCTCGAGAACTCACACCCCCTTAAAGAGCATTTCAGATTTTACAGGTTTGCTGCCAGTAGCCATTAAAGTGTCTAAATGGGGACACTTTTTTCGAATGGTCACAAAATCTTGTACACTTTGAGTTTTTAGCTGAATTTTTTTGTGCATGCCAATAAAAATACAACGATCACGTCTACCAAGTTTCGGGACAAAAATCTTTCCGAAAAAATTTTAAAAAATCCCGAACTGTAAAAAGTTTTGAAAACTATGAAAAATAGAAAATGAGTCGTCTTGCAATGAAACTTCACGTGAAGGCTTAAGGGACCATTGTATGAATTTACAAGCCATAAAAATGGCATTGGCATGCAGAAATATAAGGATGTGCCTAAACCCACCTACCACCCTATCGATCCACGGCTTACGCATCCCGTCTCTCTGGCCGACGTAGTGCCTGCCCGCCCGCCCTCACGCTCGTTTCATCGGTTGCTTACGTATACGGAGTTCATTCCCAGTCTAAGATTGGACGAAACCGAGGGTTAGGGTAGTAGGATCGACAGCACGTAGAGGGGGACCCGGACGATCCCCGGCTTGCCCATCTCGCCCCTCTGGCCGACTGAGTGCCCGCACGATCATTTCGTGGGTTGACTTAGGCATACGGAGTTCATTCCCAGTCTAAGCATACGGAGTTCATTCCCAGTCTAAGATCAGACTGCACCGAGGGTTGTGACAGCACGTGCTGGGCTCGGGCATGTGCTGGTGCCGCATTTTTCTTCGTCGAGGCACCATCGCCGGAGAACCTGTCCGACGGCATTGGGGTTCCGACGATCGGGGGGCCGGGGGGGTGTGCGCACATGATGTGTGATGGTTGCTGGTGCTTTGCTCTTATATTGGCCCCCTATCCCTCATCAATCCTTGAGAACTCACACCCCCTTAAAGAGCATTTGAGATTTTACAGGTTTGCTGCCAATAGCCATTAAAGTGTCTGAAATGGGGACACTTTTTTCAAATGGTCACAAAATATTGTACACTTCGAGTTTTTAGCTGAATTTGTTTGTTTATGCCAAAAAAAATATAAGGATCACGTCTACTAAGTTTGGTGCCAAAAATCGTTTCGAAAAAATTTTAAAAAATCCCGAACCACATAAAGTTTTGAAAAGTATGAAAAATAGAAAATGAGTCGTCTTGCCATGAAACTTAACGTGAACGCTTATGGGACCATTGTATGAATTTACAAGCCATAAAAATGGCATTGTCATGCAGAAATATGATGATGTGCCTAAACCCTCCTACCACCATATCGATCCACGGCTTGCGCATCCCGTCTCTCTGGCCGACGTAGTGCCCGCCCGCCTTTCCAATTGTTTCGTCAGTTGGCTTGGGTATACGGAGTTCATTCCCAATCTAAGATTGGACCAGACTGAGGGTTGGGGCAGTAGGATCGACAGCACGCAGAGGGGGACCCAGACGATCCCCAGTTTGCGCATCCGGCCCCTCTGGCTGGCTGAACGCCAGCACGCTCGTTTCATGGGTTGACTTAGGCATGCGGAATTCATTCCCAGTCTAAGATATGGAGTTCATTCCCAGTCTAAGATCGGATCGGACCGGGGGTTGCAGCAGCACATGCTAGGCTTGGGCATGTGCTGGTGTCACATTTTTCTTCACTGGGGCACCATCGCTAGAGCATCGCCGAAAAACCTGACCGACGGCATTGGGATTCCGACGATCGGGGGGCCGGGGGGTGTGCGCACATGATGTGCAATGGGTGCTGGTACTTGGCCCTTATATTGGCCCCCTATCGCTCATCAAACCTCGAGAACTCACACCCCCTTAAATAGCATTTGAGATTTTACAGGTTTGCTGTCAGTAGCCATTAAAGTATCTGAAATAGGGACACTTTTCTTAAATCGTCACAAAATCTTGTACACTTTGAGTTTTTAGCTGAATTGTTTTGTGCATGCCAACAAAAATACAAGGATCATGTCTACCAAGTTTGGGCCCAAAAATCCTTCCGAAAAAATTTTAAAAAATCCTGAACCGCAAAAAGTTTCAAAAATCGTGAAAAATAGAAAACGAGTCGTCTTGCCATGAAACTTCACGTGAAGGCTCAAGGGACCATTGTATGAATTTACAAGCCATAAAAATGGCATTGGCATGAATAAATATGAAGATGTGCCTAAACCCACCAACCACCCTATCGATCCATGGCTTGCGCATCCCCTCTCTCTGGCCGACATAGTGCCCGCCCACCCTCCGCCCGTTTCGTCGGTTGGCTTAGGCATATGGAGTTCATTCCCAATCAAAGATCGGATTGGATTGAGGGTTGCGGTAGCAGCATCACTAGCACACAGAGAGGGACCCGATCGATCCCTGGCTTGCGCATCCTGCCCCTCTGGCCGGCTGAGCGCCCGCACGCTTGTTTCATGGGTTGACTTAGGCATACGGAGTTCATTCAAGTCTAAGCATACAGAGTTCATCCCCAGTCTAAGATCGGACCAGACCGAAGGTCACGGCAGCACATGCTGGGCTCGAGCATGTGCGGTGCCACATTTTTCTTCGTCAGGGCACCATCGCCGGAGCATCGCCGGAGAACTTGACCGGCGGCATTGGGGTTCTGGTGATCGAGGGGGCCGAGGGGGTGTACGCACATGATGCGTGATGGGTGCTGGTAATTGGCCCTTATATTGGTCCCCTATCCCTCATCAAACCTCGAGAACTCACACCCCCTTAAAAAGTATTTGAGATTTTACAGGTTTGCTGCCAGTAGCCATTAAAGTTTCTGAAATGGGGACACTTTTTTCAAATGGTCACAAAATCTTGTACACTTTGACTTTTTAGCTGAATTTTTTTGTGCATTCCAACAAAAATACAAGGATCACGTCTACCAAGTTTGGGGCCAAAAATCCATCCGAAAAAATTTTAAAAATTCTGATCCGCAAAAAGTTTCAAAAATCGTGAAAAATAGAAAACGAGTCGTCTTGCCATGAAACTTCATGTGAAGGCTTAAGGGACCATTGTATGAATTTACAAGCCATAAAAATGGCATTAGCACCCAGAAATATGAAGATGTGCCTAAACCCACCTACCACCCTATCGATCGATAGCTTGCGCATCCCGTCTCTCTGGCTGGAGTAGTGCCCACCCGCCCGCTCACCCGCTCGTTTCGTCGATTGGCTTAGGCATACGGAGTTCATTCCCAGTCTAGGATTGGATCGGACCGAGGGTAGCAGTAGCCAGATCGATAGCATGCAGAGTGGGACTTAGCCGATCCCTAGCTTGCACATCCTGCCCCTCTGGCTAGCTGAGTGCCCGCACGCTCGTTTCATGGGTTGACTTAGGCATACGAAGTTCATTCCCAGTCTAAGATCAGACCGGACCGAGGGTTGTGCCAGCACATGCTGGGCTCGGGCATGTGCTGGTGCCGCATTTTTCTTCGCCGGGGCACCATCATCGGAGCATCGCCTGAGAACCTGACCAGCGGCATTAGGGTTCTAACAATCGGGTGGGCCAGGGGGTGTGCGCACATGATGTGCGATGGGTGCTGGTACTTGGCCCTTATATTGGCCCCCTATCCCTCATCAAACCTTGAGAACTCACACCCCTTAAAGAGCATTTGAGATTTTACAGGTTTGCTGCCAGTAGCCATTAAAGTGTCCGAAATGGGGGCACTTTTTTCAAATGGTCACAAAATCTTGTACACTTTGACTTTTTAGCTGAATTTTTTTATGCATTCCAACAAAAATACAAGGATCACGTCTACTAGGTTTGGGGCCAAAATGCCTTCCGAAAAATTTTAAGAAATCCCAAACCGCAAAAAGTTTCAAAAATCGTGAAAATTAAAAAACGAGTCATCTTGCCATGAAACTTCACATGAAGGCTTAAGGGACCATTGTATGAATTTACAAGCCATAAAAATGGCATTGGCACACAGAAATATGAAGATGTGCCTAAACCCACAAAACACACTATCGATCCAAGGCTTGCGCATCCCGTCTCTCTGGCCAGCATAGAGCCCGCTGGCCCGCCAGCCCGCTCGTTTCGTCGGTTGGCTTATGCATACGGAGTTCATTCCTAGTCTAAGATCAGACCGAACCAAGGGTTGTGACAGTAGGATCGGCAGCACGCAGAGGGGGACCCGGTCGATCCCCAGCTTGCGCATCCTGCCCCTCTAGCCGGTTGAGCACCTGCACGCTCGTTTCATGGGTTGACTTAGGCATACGGAGTTCATTCTTAGTCTCAGCATATGGAATTCATTCCCAGTCTAAGATCGGATTGGACTGAGGGTTACGGTAGCACATGCTGGGCTCGGGCATGTGCTGGTGCCGCATTTTTCTTCACCGGGGCACCATCGCCGGAGCATCATCGGAGAACCTGACCGACGGCATTGGGGTTCCAACGATCGGGGGGTTGGGGGTGTACGCACATGATGTGCGATGGGTGCTGGTACTTGGCCCTTATATTGGCCCCCTATCCCTCATCAAACCTCGAGAACTCACACCCCCTTAAAGAGCATTTGAGATTTTACAGGTTTGCTGCCAGTAGCCATTAAAGTGTCTTAAATGGGGACACTTTTTTCAAATGGTCACAAAATCTTGTACACTTCGAGTTTTTAGCTGAATTTTTTGTGCATGCCAACAAAAATAAAAGGATCATGTCTACCAAGTTTGGGGCCAAAACTCCTTTCAAAAAAAGTTTAAAAAATCCCGAACCGCAAAAAGTTTTGAAAATCATGAAAAATAGAAAAGGAGTCGTCTTGCCATGAAAATGCACGTGAAGGGTTAAGGGACCATTGTATGAATTTACAAGCCATAAAAATAACATTGGCATGCCGAAATATGAAGATGTGTCTAAACCCACCTACCACCCTATCGATCCATGGCTTGCGCATCCCGTCTCTCTGGTCGACGTAGTGCCCGCCCGCCCGCACGCCCGCTTGCTCGTTTCGTCTTTTGGCTTAGGCATACGGAGTTCATTCCCAGTCTAAGATCAGACCAGACTGAGGGTTGTGGTAGTAGGATCAGTAGCACATAGAGAGACACCAGGCCGATCCCCGGCTTGCACATCCCGCCCCTCTAGCCGGTTGAGCGCCCGCACGCTCGCTTCATGGGTTGACTTAGGCATACGGAGTTCATTCCCAGGCTAAGCATGTGGAGTTCATTCCCAGTCTAAGATCAGACCGGACTGAGGGTTACGACAACAAATGTTGGGCTTGGGCATGTGCTGGTGCCGTATTTTTCTTCGTCAGGGCACCATCGCCGAAGCATCGCCTGAGAACCTGACCGACGGCATTGGAGTTCTGACAATCAGGTGTGCCGGGGGGTGTGCGCACATGATGTGTGATGGGTGCTGGTACTTGGCCCTTATATTGGCCCCCTATCCCTCATCAAACCTTGAGAACTCACACCCCCTTAAAGAGCATTTAAGATTTTACAGGTTTGCTGCCAGTAGCCATTAAAGTGTTTGAAATGGGGATACTTTTTTCAAATGGGCACAAAATCTTGTACACTTCGAATTTTTAGCTAAATTGTTTTGTGCATGCCCATAAAAATACAAGGATCACGTCTACCAGGTTTGGGGCCAAAACTCCTTCTGAAAAAATTTTAAAAAATCCCGAACAGCAAAAGGTTTCAAAATTTGTGGAAAATAGAAAACGAGTCGTCCTGCCATGAAACTTCACGTGGAGGCTTAAGGGACCATTGTATGAATTTAGAAGCCATAAAAATGGCATTGGCACGTAGAAATATGAAGATGAGCCTAAACCCACCTACCCCCCTATCGATCCACAGCTTGCGCATCCCGTCTCTCTGGCCGACGTAGTGCTTGCCCGCCCGCTCGTTTCGTCGGTTGGCTTAGGCATGCAGAGTTCATTCCTAGTCTAAGATCAGACCGGACTAAGGGTTGCGACAACAGGATCGGCAACACATAGAGGGGGACCCGATCGATCCTCGACTTGCGCATCCCGCCCTCCTAGCCGGCTGAGCGCCCGCACGCTCGTTCGTGGGTTGACTTAGGCATACAGAGTTCATTCCCAGTCTAAGCATACGGAGTTCATTCCCAGTCTAAGATCAGACCAGACCAAGGGTTACGGCAGCACATGCTGGGCTTGGGCATGTGCTGGTGCCGCATTTTTCTTCGCCGGAGCATCGTCGAAGAACCTGACCGGCGGCATTGAGGTTTCGACAATCGGGGGGGCCAGGGGGTGTGCGCACATGATGTGCGATGGGTGCTGGTACTTGGCCCTTATATTGGCCCCCTATCCCTCATCAAACCTCGAGAACTCGCACCCCCTTAAAGAGCATTTGAGATTTTACAGGATTGCTGCCAGTAGCCATTAAAGTGTCTGAAATGGGGACACTTTTTTCAATTGGTCACAAAATCTTGTACACTTTGAGTTTTTAGCTGAATATTTTTGTGCATGCCAACAAAAACATAAGGATCACGTCTACCAAGTTTGGGGCAAAACGGCTTTCGAAAAAATTTTAAAAAATCCCAAACCGTAAAAAGTTTCAAAAATCATGATACATAGAAAATGAGTCGTCTTGCCATGAAACTTCACGTGAACGCTTAAGGGACCATTGTATGAATTTACAAGCCATAAAAATGGCATTGGCATGCAGAAATATGAAGATGTGCCTAAACCCACCTACCACCCTATTGATCCACGGCTTGCACATCCCGTCTCTCTAGCTGACGTAGTGCCCGATCGCCCGCCCGCCCGCTCGTTTCGTCGGTTGGCTTAGGCGTATGGAGTTCATTCCCATTCTAAGATCGGACTGAACTGAGGGTTGTGGTAGTAGGATCGGCAGCACGTAGAGGGGGATCTAACTGATCCCCGACTTGCGCATCCCACCCCTCTGGCCAGCTTGCACATCCCGCCCCTCAGGCCGGCTGAGCGCCCGCACGCTCATTTCGTGGGTTGACTTAGGCATATGTAGTTCGTTCCCAGTCTAAGCATACGGAGTTCATTCCCAGTCTCAGATCAGACTGGACCAAGGGTTGTGGCAGCACATGATGGGCTCGGGCATGTGCTGGTGCCACATTTTTCATCGTTGGGGCACCATCGTCGGAGAACCTGACCGATGGCATTGGGGTTCCGGCGATCGAGGGGGCCGGGGGGTGTGCACAAATGATGTGCGATGGGTGCTGATACTTGGGCCTTATATTGTCCCCTTATCCCTCATCAAACCTCGAGAACTCACACCCCCTTAAAGAGCATTTGAGATTTTTCAGGTTTGCTGCCAGTAGCCATTAAAGTGTTTGAAATGGGGACACTTTTTTCAAATGATCACAAAATCTTGTACACTTCGAGTTTTTAGCTGAATTTTTTTGTGCATGCCAAAAAAAATACAAGGATCAGGTCTACCAAATTTGGGGCCAAAACTCCTTCCGAAAAAATTTTAAAAAATCCCGAACCACAAAAAGTTTTGAAAATCTTGAAAAGTACAAAACGAGTCATCTTGCCATGAAACTTCACGTGAAGGCTTAAGGGACCATTTTATGAATTTACAAGCCATAAAAATTGCATTGGCACACAGAAATATGAAGATGTGCCTAAACCCACCTACCACCTTATCATCCATGGCTTGCGCATCCTGTTTCTCTGGCCGGTGTAGTGCCCGCCCACCCATTTGTTTCATCGGTTGGCTTAGGCATACGGAGTTCATTCCCAGTCTAAGATCAGATCAGACCGAGGGTTGCGGAAGCAGGATTGACAGCACGAAGAGGGGGACCCAGTCGATCCTCGGCTTGCGCATCCCGCCCCTCTGGCCGGCTGAGCGCCCGCACGCTCGTTTCGTGGGTTGACTTAGGCATACGAAGTTCATTCCCAATCTAAGCATACAGAGTTCATTCCCAGTCTAAGATCGGACTGGACCAAGGGTTACGGCAGCAAATGCTGGGCTCGGGCATGTGCTGCTGTCGTATTTTTATTTGTCGGGGCACCATAACCGGAGCATCGTCAGAGAACCTGATCGACGGCATTGGGGTTCCGACGATCGGGGTGGCCGAGGGGGGTGTGCACACATGATGTGTTATGGGTGCTATTACTTGGCCCTTATATTGGCCCCCTATCCCTCATCAAACCTTGAAAACTCACACCCCCATAAAGAGCGTTGGAGATTTTACAGGTTTGCTGCCAGTAGTCATTAAAGTGTCTGAAATGGGGACACATTTTTCAAATTGTCACAAAATCTTGTACACTTCGAGTTTTTAGCTAAATTTTTTATGAATGCCAACAAAAATACAAGGATCACGACTACAAAGTTTGGGGCCAAAACTCCTTTCGAAAAAATTTTAAAAAATCCCGAACCACAAAAAGTTTCAAAAATCATGAAAAATAGAAAACGAGTCGTCTTGCGACGAAACTTCACGTGAAGGCTTAAGGGACCATTGTATGATTTTGCAAGCCATAAAAATGGCATTGGCACACAGAAATATGAAGATGTACCTAAACCCACCTACCACCCTATCGATCCACGGCTTGCGCATCCCGTCTATCTATTCGGTGTAGTGCCCGCATGCCCGCCTACCCGGTCGTTTCGTCGGTTGGCTTAGGCATACAGAGTTCATTCCCAGTCTAAGATAGGACCTGACCGAGGGTTGTGGCAGCAGGATTGGTAGGGGGACCCAGCTGATCCCAGGCTTATGCATCCCGCCCCTCTGGCCGACTGAGTGGCCACACACTCGTTTCATGGGTTGACTTAGGCATACGGAGTTCATTCCCAGTCTAAGCATATGGAGTTCATTCCCAGTCTAAGATTGGACCAGACCAAGGGTTGCGACAGCACATGCTAGGCTCGGACATGTGCTGGTGCCACATTTTTCTTCATCGGGGCACCATCATCAGAGCATCGTCGGAGAACCTGACCGTCGGCATCGGGGTTCCAATGATCGGGGTGGCCGAGGGGGGGTGTGCACACATGATGTGCGATGGGTGCTGGTACTTGGACCTTATATTGGCCCCCTATCCCTCATCAAACCTCGAGAACTCACACCCCCTTAAAGAGCATTTGAGATTTTTCAGGTTTGCTGCCAGTAGCCATTAAAGTGTTTGAAATGGGGACACTTTTTTCAAATGATCACAAAATCTTGTACACTTTGAGTTTTTAGCTGAATTTTTTTGTGCATGCCAAAAAAAATACAAGGATCAGGTCTACCAAATTTGGGGCCAAAACTCCTTCCAAAAAAATTTAAAAAAATCCCGAACCACAAAAAGTTTTGAAAATCTTGAAAAGTACAAAACGAGTCATCTTGCCATGAAACTTCACGTGAAGGCTTAAGGGACCATTTTATGAATTTACAAGCCATAAAAATTGCATTGGCACACAGAAATATGAAGATGTGCCTAAACCCACCTACCACCCTATCGATCCACGGCTTGCGCATCTCGTCTCTCTGGCTAGCGTTGTGCCCACCCGCCCACTCATTTTGTCTGTTGGCTTAGGCGTACGGAGTTCACTCCTAGTCTAAGATCAGATCAGACTGAGGGTTGCGGCAGCAGGATCGGCAGCACACAGAGTGGGACCCAGTCGATCCCCGGCTTGCGCATCCCCCCCTCTGGCCGGCTGAGCGTCCGCACGCTCGTTTCGTGGGTTTACTTTGGCATACGGAGTTCATTCTCAGTCTAAGCATACGGAGTTCATTCCCAGTCTAAGATCGGACCAGACTGAGAGTTGCGGCAGCACATGCTGGGCCTGGGCATGTGCTGGTGTCGCATTTTTCTTCCCCGGGGCACCATCGCTGGAGCATCACCGGAGAACCTGACCGATGGCATTGGGGTTCCGACGATCGGGGGGGCCGGGGGGTGTGTACACATGATGTGTGATCGGTACTGGTACTTGGCCCTTATATTAGCCCCCTATCCCTCATCATCCCTCGAGAACTCACACCCCCTTAAAGAGCATTTGAGATTTTACAGGTTTGCTGCCAGTAGCCATTAAAGTGTCTGAAATGGGGACACTTTCTTCAAATGGTCACAGAATCTTGTACACTTCGAGTTTTTAGTTGAATTTTTTTATGCATGCCAACAAAAAGACAAGGATCATGTCTACCAAGTTTGGAGCCAAAACTCCTTCCGAAAAAATTTTAAAAAATCCCGAAACGTAAAACGTTTCAAAAATCATGAAAAATAGAAAACGAGTCATCTTCCCATGAATTTACAAGCCATAAAAATGGCATTGGCACACAGAAATAAGGAGATGTGCCTAAACCCACCTACCACCCTATCGATCCATGGCTTGCGCATCCCGTCTCTCTGGTCGACGTAGTGCCCGCCCGTCCGTCCGCTCGTTTCGTCGGTTGGCTTAGGCATACGGAGTTCATTCCCAGTCTAAGATCAGACCGAATCGAGGGTTGGGGCAGCAGTATCGACAGCACACAGAGGGGACCCGACCGATCCCCGGGTTGCGCATCCTGCCCCTCTGGCCGGCTGAGCGCCTGCACGCTCGTTTCGTGGGTTGACTTAGGCTTACGGAGTTCATTCCCAGTCTAAGCATACGGAGTTCATTCCCAGTCTAAGATCGGACTGGACTGAGGGTTGCAGTAGCACATGCTGGGCTCAGGCATGTGCTGGTGCTGCATTTTTCTTCATCGGGGCACCATCGCCAGAGCATTGCCAGAGAACCTGATTGACGGCATTGGGGTTTCGACGATCGGGGGGGTCGGGGGGTGTGCGCACATGATGTGTGATGCATGGTGGTATTTCACCCTTATATTGGCCCCCTATCCGTCATCAAACCTCGAGAACTCACACCCCCTTAAAGAGCGTTTGAGATTTTACAGGTTTGCTGCCAATAGCCATTAAAGTGTCTGAAATGGGGACACTTTCTTCAAATGGTCACAAAATCTTGTACACTTCGAGTTTTTAGTTGAATTTTTTTGTGTGTGCCAACAAAAATACAAGGATCACGTTTATCATGTCTGGGGTGAAAACTCCTTCCAAAAATATTCTAAAAAATCTCAAACCGTAAAAAGTTTTAAAAATTGTGAAAAATAGAAAACCTGTCGTCTTGCCATGAAACTTCACGTGAAGGCTTAAGAGACCATTGTATGAATTTACGAGCCATAAAAATGGCATTGGCATGCAAAAATATGAAGATGTGCCTAAACACACCTACCACCCTATCGATCCATGGCTTGCGCATCCCGTCTCTCTAGCCGACGCAGTGTCCGCCCGCCCGCCCACCCACCCGCTCATTTCATCGGTTGGCTTAGGTAGCAGGATCGGCAGCACGCAGAGTGGGACCCGACTGATCCCCGGCTTGCGCAACCCCCCCTCTGGCCGGCTGAGCGCCCGCACGCTCGTTTCGTGGGTTGACTTTGGCATACGGAGTTCATTCCCAGTCTAAGATCGGATCGGACCGAGGGTTGCGGCAGCACATGTTGGGCTCGGGCATGTGCTGGTGCCGCATTTTTCTTAGCCGGGGCACCATCGTCGGAGCATCCCCGGAGAACCTAACCGACGGCATTGGGGTTCCGACGATCGGGCGGGCCAGGGGGAGGGGTGTGCGCACATGATATGCGATGGGTGCTGGTACTTGGCCCTTATATTGGCCCCCTGTCCCTCATCAAACCTTGAGAACTCAAACCGCCTTAAAGAGCATTTGAGATTTTACAGGTTTGCTGCCAGTAGCCATTAAAGTGTTTGTAATGGGGATACGTTTTTTTCGAATGGTCACAAAATCTTGTACACTTCGGTTTTTAGCTGAATTGTTTTGTGCATGCCAACAAAAATACAAGATGACGTCTACCAAGTTTGGGCCAAAACTCCTTCCAAAAAAATTTTAAAAAATCCCAAACCGTAAAAAGTTTCAAAAATCATGAAAAATAAAAAACGAGTCGTCTTGCCATGAAACTTCACGTGAAGGCTTAAGGGACCATTGTATGAATTGACAAGCCATAAAAATGGCATTGGCACACAGAAATATGAAGATGTGCCTAAACCCACCTACCACCCTATCAATCCATGCCTTGCGCATCCCGTCTCTTTGGCCCGCGTAGTGCCCGCCCTCTCGTTTCATTTCCATTCTGAGATCGGATCAAACCAAGGGTTGCAGTAACAGGATAGGTAGCACACAGAGGGAGATCTAACTGATCCCCGGCTTACGCATCCCAAGGAGTTTTGGCCCCAAACTTGGTAACATGATCCTTGTATTTTTGTTGGCATGCACAAAAAAATTCAGCTAGAAACTCGAAGTGTACAAGATTTTGTGACCATTTGAAAAAAGTGTCCCCATTTCAGACACTTTAATGGCTCTTGGCAGCAAACCTGTAAAATCTCAAATGCTCTTTAAGGGGGTGTGAGTTCTCGAGGTTTGATGAGGGATAGGGGTCCAATATAAGGGCCAAGTACCAGCACCCATCACACATCATGTGCGCACACCCACCCCGACCCAACCGATTGTCGGAAAGCCGATCCCGTCGGTTAGGTTCTCCGGTGATGCTCTGCCGATGGTGCCTCAGCGAAGAAAAATGTGGCACCAGCACATGCTCGAGGCCAGCATGTGCTGTCGCGACCCTCGGTCCGGTTTGATCTTAGACTGGGATTGAACTCTGTATGCTTAGACTGGGAATGAACTCCGTATGCCTAAGTCAACCCACGAAACAAGTGTGCGGGCACTCAGTCGGGCGGGATGCGCAAGCCGAGGATCAGTCTGGTCCCCTTCTGCGTGCTGTCGATCCTGCTGCTACAACCCTTGGTCCAGTCCGATCTTAGATTGAGAATGAACTCCGTGTGCCTAAGCCAATCGATGAAACGAGCGTGCGGGCGGCGGGCACTACGGCGGCCAGAAAGACAGGATACACAAGCCATGGATCGATAGGGTGGTAGGTGGGTTTAGGCACATCTTCATATTTCTGTGTGCCAATGCCATTTTTATGGCTTGTAAATTCATACAATGGTCCCTTAAGCCTTCACGTGAAGTTTCATGGCAAGACAACTCGTTTTCTATTTTTCACGATATTCAAAACTTTCTGCTGTTCAGAATTTTTTAAAATTTTTTCGGAAGGTTTTTGGCCCCAATCTTGGTAGACATGATCCTTGAATTTTTGTTGGCATGCACAAAAAAATTCAGCTAAAAAATCAAAGTGTACAAGATTTTGTGACCATTTGAAAAAAGTGTCCCCGTTTAAAACACTTTAATGGCTGTTGGCAGCAAACCTGTAAAGTCTCAAATGCTCTTTAAGGGGGTGTGAGTTCTCGAGGTTCGATGAGGGATTGGGTGCCAATATAAGGCCAAGTACCAGCACCCATCACACATCATGTGCGCACACCCCCCCGGGCCCCCGATCGTCGAAACCCCAATGCCGCCGGACAGGTTCTCCGGTGATGCTCCGGTGATGGTGCCCTGACGAAGAAAAATGTGGCACCAGCACATGCTCGAGCCCAGCATGTGTTGCTGCAACCCTCAGTCCAATCCGGTCTTAGACTTGGAATGAACTCCCGATCTTAGACTGGGAATGAACTCCGTATGCCTAAGTCGACCCACGAAACGAGCATGCGGGTGCTCAGTCGGCTAGAGGGGTGGGATGCGTAAGTCGGGAATCGACCGGGTCCCCCTCTGCTTGCTACCGATCCTACTGCCATAACCCTCGGTCTGGTCTAACCTTAGACTAGGAATGAACTCCGTATACCTAAGCCAACCAACGAAACGAGCGGGAGGGAGGGCGGGCGGGCGGGCACTACGTCGGCCAAAGAGACGGGATGCGCAAGCCTTGGATCGATAGGGTGGTAGGTGGGTTTAGGCGCATCTTCATATTTCTACATGCCAATGCCATTTTTATGGCTTGTAAATTCATACAATGGTCCCTTAAGCCTTCACGTGAAGTTTCATGGCAAGACGACTCATTTTCTATTTTTCATGATTTTTGAAACTTTTTATGGTTCGGGATTTTTTAAAATTTTTTTGGAAGGATTTTTGGCCCCAAACTTGGTAGAGGTGATCCCTGTATTTTTTTTGGCATGCATAAAAATATTCAGCCAAAAACTCAAAGTGTACAAGATTTTGTGACCATTTGAAAAAAGTGTCCCTATTTTCAGAGGCTTTAATGGCTACTGGCAGCAAACCTGTAAAATCTCATATGCTCTTTAAGGTGGTGTGAGTTCTCAAGGTTTGATGAGGAATAGGGGGCCAATATAAGTGCCAAGTACCACCACCCATCACATATCATGTGCGCACACCCCCCCGACCCCCCCGATCGTCGGAACCCCAATGCCGCCGGTCAGGTTCTCCGGCGATGCTCCGGTGATGGTGCCCCGATGAAGAAAAATGCGACACCAGCACATGCCCGAGCCCAGCAAGTGCTGCCACAACCCTCGGTCCAGTCCGATCTTAGACTGGGAATGAACTCCGTATGCTTAGACTGGGAAAGAACTCCATATGCCTAAGTCAATCCATGAAACGAGCGTGCGAGCGCTCAGCCGGCCAGAGGGGCGGGATGCGCAAGCCGGGGATCGGCTGGGTCTCCCTCTGCGTGCTGCCGATCCTGCTATCACAACCCTCGGTCCAATCTTAGACTGGGACTGAACTCCGTATGCCTAAGCCAACCGACGAAATGAGCGGGCGGACGGGCAGGTGGGCACTACGCCGGCCAGAGAGACGGGATGCGCAAGCCGTGGATCGATAGGGTGGTAGGTGGGTTTGGGCACATCTTCATATTTCTGCATGGCAATGCCATTTTTATGGCTTGTAAATTCATACAACGGTCCCTTAAGCCTTCCCGTGAAGTTTCATGGCAAGACGACTCGTTTTCTATTTTTCATGATTTTTGAAACTTTTTACGGTTCGAGATTTTTTAAAATTTTTTCGGAAGGAGTTTTTGCCCCAAACTTGGTAGACACGATCCTTGTATTTTTGTTCACATGCACAAAAAAACTCAACCAAAAACTCGAAGTGTACAAGATGTTGTGACCATTTGAAAAAAGTATCCCCATTTCAGACACTTTAATGGCTACTGGCAGCAAACCTGTAAAATCTCAAATTCTCTTTAAGGGGGTGTGAGTTCTGGAGGTTTGAAGAGGGATAGGGGGCCAATATAAGGGCCAAGTACCAGCACCCATCACACATCATGTGCGCACACCCCCCAGCCCCCCGATCGTCGGAACCCCAATGCCGCCGGTTAGGTTCTCCGGTGATGGTGCCCCGGTGAAGAAAAATGCGGCACCAGCACATGCCTGAGCCCAGCATGTGCTGCCGTAACCCTCGGTCTAGTCCAATCTTAGACTGGGAATGAACTCCATATTTCTAAGCCAACCAATGAAACGAGCGGGTGGACGGGCGGGCACTACGCCGGCCAGAGAGACGGGATGCGCAAGCCGTGGATCGATAGGGTGGTAGGTGGGTTTAGGCGCATCTTCATATTTTTGCATGCCAATACCATTTTTATGGCTTGTAAATTCATACAATGGTCCCTTAAGCCTTCATGTGAAGTTTCATGGCAAGACGACTCGTTTTCTATTTTTCACGATTTTCAAAACTTTTTGCGGTTTGGGATTTTTTAAAATTTTTTTGGGAGGAGTTTTGGCCCAAACTTGGTAGACGTGATACTTGTATTTTTTTTGGCATCCATAAAAAAATTCAGCTAAAAACTGGAAGTGTACAAGATTTTGTGACCATTTGAAAAAAGTGTCCCCATTTCAGACACTTTAATGGCTAATGGCAGCAAACCTATAAAATCTCAAATGCTCTTCAAGGGGGTATGAGTTCTCAAGGTTTGATGAGGGATAGGGGGCCAATATAAGGGCCAAGTACCAGCACCCATTGCACATCATGTGTGCACACCCCCCGAACCCCCGATCGTCGGAACCTCAATACCGCCAGTCAGGTTCTCCGGTGATGCTCCGACGATGGTGCCCCGACGAGGAAAAATGTGGCGCCAGCACATGCCTGAGCCCAGCATGTGCTGCTGCAACCCTCGGTCCGGTCCGATCTTAGACTGGGAATGAACTCCATATGCTTAGACTGGGAATGAACTCCGTATGCCTAAGTTAACCCACGAAACGAGCGTGCGGGCGCTCAGCCGGCCAGAGGGGCGGGATGCCCAAGCTGGGGATCGGTCGGGTCCCCCGCTACGTGCTGCCGATCCTACTACTGTAACCCTTGGTCCGGTCCAATCTTAGATGGGGAATGAACTCCGTATGCTTAAGCCAACCGACAAAACGAGTGGCCGGGCGGGCACCGGCCAGAGAGACGAGATGCGCAAGCCGTGGATTGATAGGGTGGTAGGTGGGTTTAGTTGCATCTTCATATTTCTGTGTGCCAATGCCATTTTTATGGCTTGTAAATTCATACAATGGTCCCTTAAGCCTTCACCTGAAGTCTCATGCCAAGATGACTCGTTTTCTATTTTTCATGATTTTTGAAACTTTCTGCAGTTTGGGATTTTTTAAAATTTTTCGGAAGGAGCCTGGGCCCCAAACTTGGTAGATGTGACCCTTGTATTTTTTTTGGCATGCATAAAAAAAATTCAGCTAAAAACTCGAAGTGTACAAGATTTTGTGACCATTTGAAAAAAGTGTCCCCATTTCAAACACTTTAATGGCTACTGGCAGCAAACCTGTAAAATCTCAAATGCTCTTTAAGGGGGTGTGAGTTCTGGAGGTTTGATGAGGGATAGGGGGCCAATATAAGGGCCAAGTACCAGCACCCATCACACATCATGTGCACACACCCCCTCGGCCCCCCCAATCGTCGGAACCCCAATGCCGTCGGTCAGGTTCTCCAATGATGCTCCGGTGATGGTGCCCCAACAAAGAAAAATGCGGCACCAACACATGCCCGAGCCCAACGTGTGCTGCCGCAACCCTTGGTCTAGTCTGACCTTAGATTGGGAATGAACTCTGTATGCTTAGACTGGGAATGAACTCCGTATGCTTAGACTGGGATGCACAAGCCGTGGATCGATAGGGTGGCAGGTGGGTTTAGGCACATCTTCATATTTCTGCATGCCAATGCCATTTTTATGGCTTGTAAATTCATACAATGGTCCTTTAAGCCTTCACGTGAAGTTTGATGGCAAGACAACTTGTTTTCTATTTTTCATGATTTTTAAAACTTTTTGCGATTCGAGATTTTTTCAAATTTTTTCGGAAGGTTTTTTGGCCCCAAACTTGGTAGACATGATCCTTGTATTTTTTTTGGCATGCAAAAAAAAATTTAGCTAAAAACTCGAAGTGTACAAGATTTTGTGACCATTTGAAAAAAGTGTCCCATTTGAGACACTTTAATGGCTACTGGCAGCAAACCTGTAAAATGTCAAATGCTCTTTAAGGGGGTGTGAGTTCTTAAGGTTTGATGAAGGATTGGGGGCCAATATAAGGGCCAAGTACCAGCATCCATCGCACATCATGTGCGCACAACCCCCCCGACCCCCCCGATGGCCGGAACCCCAATGCCGTCGGTTAGGTTTTTTGACGGTGCTTCGGCGATGGTGCCCCGACGAAGAAAAATGTGACACCAGCACATGCCCGAGGTTAGCATGTGCTGCGACAACCCTCGGTCCGGTCCGATCTTAGACTGGGAATGTACTTCATATGCTTAGACTGGGAATGAACTCCGTATGCCTAAGTCAACCCACGGAACGAGCGTGCGGGCGCTCAGTCGGCCAGAGGGGCGGGATGCGCAAGCCGGGGATCGATCGAGTCCCCCTCTGCGTGCTACCGATCCTGCTGCCGCAACCCTTGGTCTGGTCCGATCTTAGACTGGGAATGAACTCCGTATCTTAAGCCAATCGATGAAACGAGTGGGCGGACGGACGGGCGAGCACTACGCTGGCCAGAATGACGGGATGCGCAAGCCATGGATCGATAGGGTAGTAGGTGGGTTTAGGCATATGTTCATATTTCCACATGCCAATGCCATTTTTATGGCTTCTAAATTCATACAATGGTCCTTTTAAGCCTTCACGTGAAGTTTCATGGCAAGATGACTCGTTTTCTATTTTTCACGATTTTCAAAACTTTTTATGGTTCGGATTTTTTATAATTTTTTCAGAAGGAGTTTTGGCCCCAAACCTAGTAGACATGATCCTTGTATTTTTTTGGCCTGCGCAAAAAAATTCAGCTAAAACCTCAAAGTGTACAAGATTTTGTGACCATTCGAAAAAAGTGTCCCCATTTCAGACACTTTAATGGCTACTGGCAGCAAACCTGTAAAATCACAAATGCTCTTTAAGGAAGTGCGAGTTCTCAAGGTTTGATGAGGGATAGGAGGCCAATATAAGGGCTAAGTACCAGCACCCATCGCACATCATGTGCGCACACCCCCCTTCGGCTCCCCGATTGTCGGAACCCCAATATCGCCGGTCAGGTTCTCCGGCGATGCTTCGATGATGGTGCCCCGGTGAAGAAAAATACGGCACGGGGACATGCCCGAGCCCAGCATGTGCTACCGCAACCCTCGGTCCAGTCTAATCTTAGACTGGGAATGAACTCCTTATGCTTAGATTGGGAATGAACTCCGTATGCCTAAGTTAACCCACGAAACGAGCGTACGGGCGCTCTGTCGTCCAGAGGGGCGGGATGTGCAGGCCAGGGATCGATCGGGTCCCCCTCTACGTGCTACCAATCCTGCTACTGTAACCTTCAGTCTGGTTCAATCTTAGACTGGGAATGGACTCCGTATGCCTAAGCCAACCGAGGAAAAGAGTGGGCGTGTGGGCGGGTGGGCAGGCGGGCGGGCACTACGTCGGCCAGAGAGACGGGATGCGCAAGTCCTGGATCGATAGGGTGGAAGGTGGGTTTAGGCACATCTTCATATTTCTACGTGCCAATGCCATTTTTATGGCTTGTAAATTCATACAACGGTCCCTTAAGCCTTCACGTGAAGTTTCATGGCAAGACGACTCATTTTCAATTTCTCACGATTTTCAAAACTTTTTACGGTTCAAGATTTTTTAAAATTTTTTTGGAAGGAGTTTTGGCCCCAAACCTAGCAAACATGATCCTTGTATTTTCGTTGGCATGCACAAAAAAATTCAGCTAAAAACTCGAAGTGTACAAGATTTTGTGACCATTTGAAAAAAGTGTCCCCATTTCAGACACTTTAATGGCTACTGGCAGCAAACTTGTAAAATCTCAAATGCTCTTTAAGGGGGTGTGAGTTCTTGAGGTTTGATGAGGGATAGAGGGCCAATATAATGGCCAAGTACCAGCACCCATCGCACATCATGCGCGCACACCCTCTCCGGCCCCCCGATCGTCGGAACCCCAATGTCGCCGGTCAGGTTCTCCGACGATTCTCCGACGATGGTGCCCCAACGAAGAAAAATGCGGCACCAGCACATGCTCGAGCCCAGCATGTGCTGTCGCAACCCTCAGTCCGATTCGATCTTAGACTGGGAATGAACTCCGTATGCCTAAGTCAACCCATGAAAGGAGCGTGCGGGCGTTCAGCTGCCAGAGGGGCGGATGTGCGAGCCAGGGATCAGCCGGGTCCCCCTCTGCATGCTGCCCATCCTGCTGCCACAACCCTCGATCTAATCCAATCTTAGACCGGGAATGAACTCCGTATGCCTAAGCCAACTAACAAAATGAGTGGGTGGGCGGGCGGGCGAGCACTACGCCGGCCAGAGAGACGAGATGCGCAAGCCGTGGATCGATAGGGTGGTAGGTGGGTTTAGGCACATCTTCATATTTATGCATGCCAATGCCATTTTTATGACTTGTAAATTCATACAATGGTCCCTTAAGCCTTCACGTAAAGTTTCATGGCAAGACGACTCGTTTTTTATTTTTCATGATTTTTGAAACTTTTTACAGTTTGGGATTTTTTTAAAACTTTTTTGGAAGGAGTTTTGGCCCCAAACTTGGTAGACGTGATCCTTGTATTTTTTTTGGCATGCACAAAAAAATTCAGCCTAAAACTCAAAGTGTACAAGATTTTCTGACCATTTGAAAAAAGTGTTCCCATTTCAGACACTTTAATGGCTACTGGCAGCAAACCTGTAAAATCTCAAATGCTCTTTAAGGGGGAGTGAGTTCTCGAGGTTTGATGAGGGATAGGGGGCCAATATAAGGGCCAAGTACCAGCACCCATCGCAGATCATGTGCGCACCCCCCGGCCCTCCCGATCGTTGGAATCCCAATGCCGCCGGTTAGGTTCTCTAGCGATGCTCCGACGATGGTGCCCCGACGAAGAAAAATGCGGCACCAGCACATGATCCTTGTATTTTTGTTGGCATGCACAAAAAAATTCAGCTAAAAACTCGAAGTGTACAAGATTTTGTAACCATTTGAAAAAAGTGTCCCCATTTTAGACACTTTAGTGGCTACTGGCAGCAAACCTGTAAAATCTCAAATGCTCTTTATGGGGGTGTGAGTTCTCGAGGTTTGATGAGGGATAGGGGGCCAATATGAGGGCCAAGTACCCGTACCCATCGAACATCATGGGCGCACACCCCCCCAGGCCCCCTGATCGTCGAAACCCCAATGCCGTCGGTCAAGTTCTCCGACGATGCTCCGGTGATGGTGCCTCGATGAAGAAAAATGCAGCACCAGCACATGCCCGAGCCCAGCATGTGTTGCTGCAACCCTAGTTCCTGTCCATTCTTAGACTGGGAATTAACTCCACATGCTTAGACTGGGAATGAACTCCGTATGCCTAAGTCAACCGACGAAACGAGTGGGCCAGAGGGGTGGGATGCGCTCAGTCGGCCAGAGGGGTGGGATGCGCAAGCCGGGATCAGTCGAGTCCCCCTCTGCGTGCTACTGATCCTGCTACCACAACCCTTGGTCTAGTATAATCTTAGTTTTGGAATGAACTCCATATGCCTAAGCCAACCGAAGAAACGAGTGGGCGGGCGGGCAGGCGGGCACTACGCCGGCCAGAGAGACGGGATGCGCAAGCCGTGGATCGATAGGGTGGTAGGTGGGTTTAGGCATATCTTCATATTTCTGCATGCCAATGCCATTTTTATGGATTGTAAATTCAAACAATGGTCCCTTAAGCCTTCACGTGAAGTTTCACGGCAAGAAGACTCATTTTTCTATTTTTCACGATTTTCAAAATTTTTGCTGTTTGGGATTTTTTAAAATTTTTTCGGAAGGAGTTTTAGCCCCAAAGTTAGTAGACGTGATCCTTGTATTTTTTTTGCCATGCATAAAAAAATTCAGCAAAAAAATCGAAGTGTACAAGGTTTTGTAACCATTTGAAAAAAGTGTCCCCATTTTAGACACTTTAATGGCTACTGGCAGCAAACTTGTAAAATCTCAAATGGTCTTTATGGGGGTGTGAGTTCTTGAGGTTTGATGAGGGATAGGGGGCCAATATGAGGGCCAAGTACCTGCACCCATCATACATCATGTGTGCACACCCCCCAACCCCCCGATCGTCGGAACCCCAAATGTCACCGGTCAGGTTCTCCGGCGATGCTCCGACGATGGTGCCCCGACGAAGAAAAATGCGGCACCAGCACATGCCCGAGCCTAGCATGTGCTTTCACAACCCTTGTTTTGGTCCGATCTTAGACTGGGAATGAACTCCGTATGCCTAAGTCAACCCATGAAACGAGCGTACGGGCGCTCAGCCGACCAGAGGGGCGAGATGCACAAGTCGGGGATCGGTCGGGTCCCCCGTTGCGTGCTGCCGATCCTGCTACTGCAACACTCAGTCTGGTCTGATCTTAGACTGGGAATGAACTCCGTATGCCTAAGCCAACTGACGAAACGAGCGGACGGGTAGGCAGGCAGGCACTACGTCGGCCAGAGAGACGGGATGCGGAAGCCATGGATCGATAGGGTGGTAGGTGGGTTTAGGTACTTCTTCATATTTCTATGTGCCAATGCCATTTTTATGGCTTGTAAATTCATACAATGGTCCCTTAAGCCTTCATGTGAAGTTTCATGGCAAGACGACTCGTTTCTATTTTTCACGATTTTTGAAACTCTTTACGGTTCGGGATTTTTTAAATTTTTTTCGGAAGGAGTTTTGGCATCAAACTTGGTAAACGTGATCCTTGTATTTTTGTTGGCATGCAAAAAAAATTCAGCTAAAAACTTGAAATGTACAAGATTTTGTGACCATTTGAAAAAAGTGTCCCCATTTCAGGCACTTTAATGGCTACTGGCAGCAAACCTGTAAAATCTCAAATGCTCTTTATGGGGGTGTGAGTTCTCGATGTTTGATGAGGGATAGGGGGCCAATATAAGGGCTAAGTACCAGTACCCATCACACATCATGTGCGCACACCCCCCGGCCCCCCGATCATCAGAACCCCAATGCCGTCGGTCAGGTTCTTCGACGATGCTCCGACGATGGTACGTCAACGAAGAAAAATGCGGCACCAACAAATGCCTGAGCCCAGCATGTGCTGCCGCAACCCTTGGTCCGGTCCGATCTTAGACTGGGAATGAACTCCGTATGCTTAGACTGGGAATAAACTTCGTATGCCTAAGTCAACCCATGAAACGAGCGTGCGGGTGCTCAGCTGGCCAGAAGGGCGGGATGCGCAAGCTAGGGATCAACCGGGTCCCCCTCTGCCTGCTGTCGATCCTGCTGTCTTAACCCTCAGTCTGGTCCGATCTTAGACTGGAAATGAACTCCGTATGCCTAAGCCAACCGACGAAACGAGCGGGCGGGCACTACGCTGGCCACAGAGACAGGAAGCGTAAGCCGTGGATCGATAGGGTGGTAGGTGGATTTAGGCACATCTTCATATTTCTGCATGCCAATGCCATTTTTATGGCTTGTAAATTCATACAATGGTCCCTTAAGCCTTCACATGAAGTTTCATGGCAAGACGACTCGTTTTCTATTTTTCACCATTTTTGAAACTTTTTGTGGTTCGGGATTTTTTAAAATTTTTTCAGAAGGAGTTTTGGCCCCAAACTTGGTAGACGTGACCCTTGTATTTTTGTTGGCATGCACAAAAAAATTCGGCTAAAAACTCAAAGTGTACAAGATTTTGTGACCATTTGAAAAAAGTGTCCCCATTTCAGACACTTTAATGGCTACTGGTAGCAAACCTGTAAAATCTCAAATGCTCTTTAAGGGGGTGTGAGTTCTCGAGGTTTGAAGAGGGATAGGGGAAAAATATAAGGGCCAACAACCAGCACCCATCGCACATCATGTGTGCACACCCCCCGGCCCCCCGATCGTCGGAACCCCAATGCTGTCGGTCAAGTTCTCCGGCGATGCTTTGGTGATGCTTCGGCGATGGCGCCCCGACGAAGAAAAATGCGGCACCAGCATATGCCCGAGCCCAGTATGTGCTGCTGTAACCCTCAGTACAATCCGATCTTAGACTGGGAATGAACTCCGTATGCCTAAGTCAACCCATGAAACGAACGTGCGGGAGCTCAAATGGCCAGAAGGGCGGGATGCGCAAGCCGAAGATCGGTCGGGTCCCCCTCTACGTGCTGCCGATCCTACTACCGTAACCCTCGGTCCGGTCTGATCTTAGACTAGGAATGAACTCTGTATGCCTAAGCCAACCGACGAAGCGAGCGAGCGGGCGGGCGATCGGGCGGGCACTACGTCGGCCAGAGAGACGGGATGCACAAGCTGTGGATCGATAGGGTGGTAGGTGGGTTTAGGCACATCTTCATATTTCTGCGTGCCAATGCCATTTTTATGGCTTGTAAATTCATACAATGGTCCCTTAAGCCTTCACGTGAAGTTTCATGGAAAGATGACTCATTTTTTATTTTTCATGATTTTTGAAATTTTTTGCGGTTCGGGATTTTTTAAAATTTTTTTGGAAGGAGTTTTGGCACCAAACTTGGTAGATGTGATCCTTGTATTTTTGTTGGCATGCACAAAAAAACTCAGCTAAAAACACCTAGTCTACAATATTTTGTGACCATTTGAAAAAAGTGTCCCCATTTGAGACACTTTAATGGCTACTGGCAGCAAACCTGTAAAATCTCAAATGCTCTTTAAGGGGGTGTGAGTTCTCGAGGTTTGATGAGGCATAGGGGGCCAATATAAAGGCCAAGTACCAGCACCCATGGCACATCATGTGCACACACCCCCCTGGCCCCCCCGATCGTCGAACCCCAATGCCGTCGGTCAGGTTCTCCGGCGATGCTCCGACGAAGAAAAATACGGCACCAGCACATGCCCGAGCCCAGCATGTGCTGCCACAACCCTCAGTCCGATTCGATCATAGATTGGGAATGAACTCCGTATGCTTAGACTGGGAATGAACTATGTATGCCTAGGTCAACCCACGAAACGAGCGTGCGGGCGCTCAGCCAGCCAGAGGGGCGGGATGCAACCCTCGGTCTGGTCTGATCTTAGACTGGGTATGAACTCCGTATGCCTAAGCCAACCGACGAAACGAGCGGGCGGGCGGGTGGGCGGGCACTACGTCGGCCAGAGAGACGGGATGCGCAAGCCATGGATCGATAGGGTAGTAGGTGGGTTTAGGCACATCTTCATATTTCTACATGCCAATGCCATTTTTATGGCTTGTAAATTCATACAATGGTCCCTTAAGCCTTCACATGAAGTTTCATGGCAAGACGACTCGTTTTCTATTTTTCACCATTTTTGAAACTTTTTGTGGTTCGGGATTTTTTAAAATTTTTTCAGAAGGAGTTTTGGCCCCAAACTTGGTAGACGTGACCCTTGTATTTTTGTTGGCATGCACACAAAAATTTGGCTAAAAACTCAAAGTGTACAAGATTTTGTGACCATTTGAAAAAAGTGTCCCCATTTCAGACACTTTAATGGCTACTGGCAGCAAACCTGTAAAATCTCAAATGCTCTTTAAGGGGGTGTTAGTTCTTGAGGTTTGATGAGGGATAGGGGGCCAATATAAGGGCCAAGTACCAGCACCCATCGCACATCATGTGCGAACACCCCCTGGCCCCCCCGATCGCCGGAACCCCAACGTCACCGGTCAGGTTCTCCGGCGATGCTCCGACGATGGTGCCCCGACGAAGAAAAATGCAGCACCAACACATGCCCGAGCCCAGCATGTGCTGCTGCAACCTCAGTCCGGTCTGATCTTAGACTGGGAATGAACTCCGTATGCTTAGACTGGGAATGAACTCTGTATGCCTAAGTCAACCCATGAAACGAGCGTGCGGCTACTCAACGTGCCAGAGGGGCGGGATGGGCAAGCCGGGATCGTTCGGGTCCCCTTCTGCGTGCTGCCGATCCAGCTACCGCAAGCCTCGATCCAGTCCGATCTTAGACTTGCAATGAACTTCGTATACCTAAGCAACGATGAAACAAGGCGAGCGGGCGTGCGGGCACTACACCGGCCAAAGAAACAGGATGCGCAAGCCGTGGATCGATAGGGTGGTAGGTGGGTTTAGGCACATCTTCATATTTCTGCGTGCCAATGCCATTATATGGCTTGTAAATTCATACAATGGTCCCTTAAGCCTTCACGTGAAGTTTCATGGCAAGACGACTTGTTTTTTATTTTTCACAATTTTTGAAACTTTTTGCGGTTCGGGATCTTTTAAAATTTTTTCGGAAAGAGTTTTGGCCCCAAACTTGGTAGATGTGATCCTTGTATTTTTTTTGGCATGCACAAAAAAATTCAGCTAAAAACTCGAAGTGTACAAGATTTTGTAACCATTTGAAAAAAGTGTCCCCATTTCAAACACTTCAACGGCTACTGGCAGCAAACCTGTAAAATCTCAAATGCTCTTTAAGGGCGTGTGAGTTCTCGAGGTTTGATGAGGGATAGGGGGCCAATATAAGGGCTAAGTAGCAGCACCCATCGCACATCATGTGCACACACCCCCTCCCCGGCCACCCCGATCGTCGAAACCCAATGCTGTCGGTCAGGTTCTCCGGCGATGCTCCGGTGATGGTGCCCCGGAGAAGAAAAATGCGGCACCAACACATACCCGAGCCCATCATGTGCTGTCGTAACCCTCAGTCCGGTCCGATCTTAGACTGGGAATGAACTCCGTATGCCTAAGTCAACCCACGAAACGAGCGTGCGGGTGCTCAGTCGACTAGAGGGGTGGGATGTGCAAGTCGGGGATCGGTCGGGTCCCCCTCTGCGTGCTGCAAATCCTGCTGTCGCAAGCCTTGGTCCGGTTTGATCTTAGACTGGGAATGAACTCTATATGCCTAAGCCAACCGACGAAAGGAGCGGCGGGCGGGCGGACGGGCACTACGTCGGCCAGAGAGACGGGATGCGCAAGCCGTGGATCGATAGGGTGGTAGGAGGGTTTAGGCACATCTTCATATTTCTGCATGCCAATGCCATTTTTATGGCTTGTAAATTCATACAATGGTCCCTTAAACCTTCACATGAAGTTTCATGGCAAGATGACTCGTTTTCTATTTTTCACGATTTTCAAAACTTTTTGCTGTTCGGGATTTTTTAAAATTTTTTCGGACGGTGTTTTGGCCCTAAACTTGGTAGACATGATCCTTGTATTTTTGTTGGCATGCACAAAAAAATTCAGCTAAAAACTCGAAGTGTATAAGATTTTGTGACCATTTGAAAAAAGTGTCCTCATTTCAGACACTTTAATGGCTACTGGCAGCAAACCTACAAAATCTCAAATGCTCTTTAAGAAGGTGTAAGTTCTCGAGGTTTGATGAGGGATAGGAGGCCAATATAAGGGCCAAGTACCAGAACCCATCGCATATCATGTGCACACATCGTACAATTCGAGTTTTTAGCTGAATTTTTTTGTGCGTGCCGACAAAAATACATGGATCACGTCTACCAAGTTTGGGGCCAAAACTACTTCTGAAAAAATTTTAAAAAATCTCGAACTACAAAAAGTTTCAAAAATAATGAAAAATAGAAAACGAGTCGTCTTGCCATGAAACTTCACGTGAAGGCTTAAGGGACCATTGTATGAATTTACAAGCGATAAAAATGGTATTGGCATGCAGAAATATGAAGATGTGCCTAAACCCACCTACCACCCTATCGATCCACGGCTTGCGCATCCCGTCTCTCTGGTCGACGTAGTGCCGCCCGCCCACCCACCCGCTCGTTTCGTTAGTTGTCTTAGGCATACGGAGTTCATTCCTAGTCTAAGATCGGACCAGACCAAGGGTTGTGGTATCTGGATCGGCAGCACGCCCCGGTCGATCCCCGGCTTGCGCATCCCACCCCTCTGGTCGACTGAGTGCCCGCACGCTCATTTCGTGGGTTGACTTAGGCATACAGAGTTCATTCCCAGTCTAAGCATACGGAGTTCATTCCCCATCTAAGATCAGACCAGACCGATGGTTACGACAGCACATGCTGGGGTTGGGCATGTGCTGGTGCCACATTTTTCTTCGTCGGATAATGTCGGAGAACCTGACCGGCTGTATTGGGTTCCGACGATCGGGGGGCCGGGGGGTGTATGCAAATGATGTGCGATGGGTGCTGGTACTTGGCCCTTATATTGGCCCCCTATCCCTCATCAAACCTCGAGAACTCACATCCCCTCAAAGAGCATTTGAGATTTTACAGGTTTGCTGCCAGTAGCCATTAAAGTGTCTAAAATGGGGACACTTTTTTCAAATGATCACAAAATCTTGTACACTTCGAGTTTTTAGCTGAATTTTTTTGTGCATGCCAACAAAAATACAAGGATTACGTCTACCAAGTTTGGGGCTAAACTCCTTCGGAAAAAATTTTAAAAAATCCCGAACCGTAAAAAGTTTCAAAAATCGTGAAAAATAGAAAACGAGTCGTCTTGCCATGAAACTTCACGTGAAGACTTAAGGGACCATTGTATGAATTTACAAGCCATAAAAATGGCATTGGCACACATAAATATGAAGATGTGCCTAAACCCACCTACCACCCTATCGATCCACGGCTTGCGCATCCCGTCTCTCTGGTCGACGTAGTGCCCACCCGCCTGCCCACCCGCTCGTTTTGTCAGTTGGCTTAGGCATATGGAGTTTATTCCTAGTCTAAGATCGGACCAGACCAAGGGTTGTGGTATCTGGATCGGCAGCACGCAGAGGGGGACCCGGTCGATCCCCGGCTTGCGCATCCCACCCCTCTGGTCGACTGAGTGCCCGCACGCTCATTTCGTGGGTTGACTTAGGCATACAGAGTTCATTCCCAGTCTAAGCATATGGAGTTCATTCGTAGTCTAAGATCGGACCGGACCGAGGGTTACGGCAGCACATGCTAGGCTCGGGCATGTGCTAGTGCCGCATTTTTCTTTGCCGGGGCACCATCACCGGAGCATCGTTGGAGAACTTGACCAGCGGCATTTGGGTTCCAGCGATCGAGGGGGCCGGGGGGTGTGCGCACATGATGTACGATTTGTGCTGGTACTTGGCCCTTATATTGGCCCCCTATCCCTCATCAAACCTCAAGAACCCACACCCCCTTAAAGAGCATTTGAGATTTTACAGATTTGCTGCCAGTAGCCATTAAAGTGTCTGAAATGGGGACATTTTTTTCAAATGGTCATAAAATCTTGTACACTTCGAGTTTTTAGCTGAATTTTTTTGTTCATGCCAACAAAAATACAAGGATCACTTCTACCAAGTTTGGGGCCAAAAATCCTTTCAAAAAAAATTTAAGAATCCTAAATCGCAAAGAGTTTCAAAAATCGTGAAAAATAGAAAACGAGTCGTCTTGCCATGAAACTTCACGTGAAGGCTTAAGGGACCATTGTATGAATTTACAAGCCATGAAAATGGCATTGGCACGTAAAAATATGAAGATGTGCCAAAACCCACCAACCACCCTATCGATCCACGGCTTGCGCATCCCGTCTCTCTGGCCGGCGTAGTGCCCGCCCACCTGCCCGCTCGTTTTGTCGGTTGGCTTAGGCATACGGAGTTCATTCCTAGTCTAAGATAGACCAAAATGAGGGTTGCGGTAGCAGGATCGGCAGCATGTAGAGGGGGACCCGATCCATCCCCAGCTTGCCCATCCCGCCCCTCTGGCTGACTGAGCGCCCGCACACTCGTTTCGTGGGTTGACTTAGGCATACGGAGTTCATTCCTAGTCTAAGCATACGAAGTTCATTCCTAGTCTAAGATCGGATCAGACTGACGGTTGCGGTAGCACATGCTGGGCCCGGGCATGTGCTGGTGCCGCATTTTTCTTCGTCGGGGCACCATCACCGGAGCATCACTGGAGAACCTGACCGACGACATTGGGGTTCCGACGATCGGGGGGTCGGGTGTGGGAGGTGTGCGCACGTGATGTGCGATGGGTGCTGGTACTTGGCCCATATATTGGGCCCCTATCCCTCATCAAACCTCGAGAACTCACACCCCCTTAAAGCGCATTTGCGATTTTACAAGTTTGCTGCCAGTAGCCATTAAAGTGTCTGAAATAGAGACACTTTTTTCAAATGGTCACAAAATCTTCTACACTTCGAATTTTTAGCTGAATTTTTTTGTGCATGCCAACAAAAATACAAGGATCACGTCTACCTAGTTTGGGGCCAAAAATCCTTCCGAATAAATATTAAAAAATCTCGAACCGTAAAAAGTTTTGAAAATCATGAAAAATACAAAACGAGTCGTCTTGCCATGAAACTTCACGTGAAGGCTTAAGGGACCATTGTATGAATTTACAAGCCATAAAAATGCCATTGGCATGCAGAAATATGAAGATGTGCCTAAACCCACCTACCACCCTATCGATCCACGGTTTGCGCATCTCGTCTCTCTGGCCGACGTACTGCCCGCCTGCCCACCCGTCCACTCGTTTCGTCAGTTGGCTTAGGCATACGGAGTTCATTCCCATTCTAAGATCAGACCGGACCGAGGGTTACGGCAGTAGGATCGGCAGCACACAGAGGGGGACCCGATCGATCCCCGGCTTGTGCATCCTGCCCCTCTGGCTGGCTCAGCGCCCGCACGCTCGTTTCATGGGTTGACTTAGGCATACGGAGTTCTTTCCCAGTCTAAGCATACGGAGTTCATTCCCAGTCTAAGAACGGATAGGACTGAGGGGTGCGACAGCACATGATGGGCTCGGGCATGTGCTGGTGCCACATTTTTCTTCGTCAGTGCACTATCGTCGAAGAAGCTGAACGGCGACATTGGGGTTCCGGCGATCGGGGGGGCCGGAGGGGGTGTGCGCACATGATGTGCGATGGGTGCTGGTACTTGGCCCTTATATTGGCCTCCTATCCCTCATCAAACCTTGAGAACTCACACCCCCTTAAAGAGCATTTGGGATTTTACAGGTTTGCTGCCAGTAGCCATTAAAGTGTCTGAAATGGGGACACTTTTTTCAAATGGTCACAAAATCTTGTACACTTCGAGTTTTTAGCTGAATTTTTTAGTACATGCCAACAAAAATAAAAGGATCATGCCTACCAAGTTTGGGGCCAAAACTCCTTCCGAAAAAATTTTAAAAAATCCTGAACTGCAAAAAGTTTCCAAAATCGTGAAAAATAGAAAACGAGTCATCTTGCCATGAAACTTCAGGTGAAGGCTTAAGGGACCATTGTATGAATTTACAAGTCATAAAAATGGCATTGGCATGTAGAAATATGAAGATGTAACTAAACCCACCTACCACCCTATCGATCCACGGCTTGCACATCCCGTCTCTCTGGCCGGCGTAGTGCCTGCCCGCCCGTCCACTCGTTTCATCGATTGGCTTAGGCATATGGAGTTCATTCCCAGTGTAAGATTGGACCAGACTGAGGGTTATAGCAGCAGGATCGGCAACACGCAGAGGGGGACCCGACCGACCCCCGGCTTACGCATCCTGCCCCTCTGGCAGGCTGAGCGTCCGAACGCTCGTTTGGTGGGTTGACTTAGGCATACGGAGTTCACTCCCAGTCTAAGCATATGGAGTTCATTCCCAGTCTAAGATCAGACCGTACCGAGGGTTGCGGTAGCACATGCTGGGCTCAGGCATGTGCTGGTGTCGCATTTTTCTTCGTCGGGGCACCATCGCCTGAGCATCGCCGGAGAACCTGACCGACGGCATTGGGGTTCCGACGATCGGGGGGGCCGGGGTGGGTGTGCGCACATGATGTGCGATGGTGCTAGTACTTAGCCCTTATATTGGCCCCCTATCCCTCATCAAACCTCGATAACTCACACCCCCTTAAAGAGCATTTGAGATTTTACAGGTTTGCCGCCAGTAGCCATTAAAGTGTTTGAAATGGGGACACTTTTTTCAAATGGTCACAAAACCTTGTACACTTCGAGTTTTTAGCTGAATGTTTTTGTGCATGCCAACAAAAATACAAGGATCATATGTACCAAGTTTGTGGCAGCACATGCTGGGCTCAGCATGTGCTGGTGTCACATTTTTCTTCGTCAAGGCACCATCGCCGGAGCATCACCGGAGAACCTGACCGGCGGCATTGGGGTTCCGACGATCGGGGGGGCCGGGGTGGGTGTGCGCACATGATGTGCGATGGTGCTGGTACTTAGCCGTTATATTGGCTCCCTATCCCTCATCAAACCTCGAGAACTCACACCCCCTAAAGAGCATTTGAGATTTTACAGGTTTGCTGCCAGTAGCCATTAAAGTGTTTGAAATGGGGACACTTTTTTCAAATGGTCACAAAACCTTGTACACGTCGAGTTTTTAGCTGAATGTTTTTGTGCATGCCAACAAAAATACAATGATCACGTGTACCAAGTTTACGGCAGCACCTGCTAGGCTCAGGCATGTGCTGGTGTCGCATTTTTCTTCGTCGGGGCACCATCGCCGGAGCATCGTCGGAGAACCTGACTGACGGCATTGGGGTTCCGACGATCGGGTGGGCCGGGGGGGTGTGCGCACATGATGTGCGATGGGTGCTGGTACTTGGCCCTTATATTGGCCTCCTATCCCTCATCAAATCTCAAGAACTCACATCCCCTTAAAGAGCATTTGAGATTTTACAGGTTTGCTGCCAGTAGCCATTAAAGTGTCTGAAATGGGGACACTTTTTTCAAATGGTCAAAAAATCTTGAACACTCTGAGTTTTTAGCTGAATTTTTTTGTGCATGCCAACAAAAATACAAGGATCACGTCTACCTAGTTTTGGGCCAAAACTCCTTCCGAACTGTAAAAAGTTTCAAAAACCGTGATAAATAGAAAATGAGTCATCTTGCCATGAAACTTCACGTGAAGGCTTAAGGGACCATTGTACGAATTTACAAGCCATAAAAATGGCATTGGGACACAAAAATATGAAGATGTGCCTAAACCCACCTACCACCCTATCAATCCACGGCTTGTGCATCCCGTCTCTCTAGCCGACGTAGTGCCCGCCCGCCCGCCCTCTCGTTTCGTCGGTTGGCTTAGGCATACATAGTTCATTCCCAGTCTAAGATTGGACCAGACCGAGGGATATAGTAGCAAGATCGTTAGCACACAGAGGGGGACCCGGTTGATCTCCGAGTTGCGCATCCCGCCCCTCTGGCCGGTTGAGCACCCGCACGCTCATTTAATGGGTTGACTTAGGGATACGAAGTTCATTCCCAGTCTAAGCATACGGAGTTCATTCCCAGTCTAAGATCGGACCGGACCGAGGGTTGCGGCAGCACATGCTGGGCTCGGGTATGTGTTGGTGCGGCATTTTTCTTCACCGGGGCACCATCGCCAGAGCATCGCTGGAAAACCTGACCGGCGGCATTAGGGTTCCAACGATCGGGGGTGTGCGCATATGATGTGCGATGGGTGCTGGTACTTGGCCCTTATATTGGGGCCCCATCCCTCATCAAACCTCGAAAACTCACACCCCCTTAAAGAGCAATTGAGATTTTACAGGTTTGTCGCCAGTAGCCATTAAAGTGTCTGAAATGGGGACACTTTTTTCAAATGGTCACAAAATCTTGTACACTTCGAGTTTTTAGCTGAATTTTTTTGTGCATGCCAACAAAAATACGAGGATCTCGTCTACCAAGTTTGGTGCCAAAAATCCTTCTGAAAAAATTTGAAAAAATCCCGAACCACAAAAAGTTTCAAAAATCATGAAAAATAGAAAATGAGTCGTCTTGCCATGAAACTTCATGTGAAGGCTTAAGGGACCATTGTATGAATTTAAAAGCCATAAAAATGGCATTGGCATGCAGAAATATTAAGATGTGCCTAAACTCACCTACCACCCTATCGATCCAAGGCTTACGCATCCCGTCTCTCTGGCCGGCGTAGTGCCCGCCCGCCTGCCCGTCCGCTGGTTTCATCGGTTGGCTTAGGCATACGAAGTTCATTCCCAGTCTAAGATCGGACCGAACCGAGGGTTGCTGCAGCAGGATCGGCAGCACGCAAAGGGGGACCCGACCGATCCCCGGCTTGCGCATCCCGCCCCTCTGGCCGGCTGAGCACCCACACGCTTGTTTTGTATGTTGACTTAGGCATATGGAGTTCATTCCCAGTCTAAGCCTACGGAGTTCATTCCCAGATCAGACCGGATCAAGGGTTATGGCACAGTACATGCTAGGCTTGGGCATGTGTTGGTGAGGCAATTTTCTTCACCAGGGCACCATCACCGGAGCATCGCCGGAGAACCTGACCGGCGGCATTGGGGTTTCACGATCGGGGGTGTGTGCACATGATGTGCGATGGGTACTGGTACTTGGCCCTTATATTGGCCCCCTATCCCTCTTCAAACCTTGAGAACTCACACCCCTTAAAGAGCAATTGAGATTTTACAGGTTTGCTGCCAGTAGCCATTAAAGTGTCTGAAATGGGGACACTTTTTTCAAATGGTCACAAGATCTTGTACACTTCGATTTTTTAGCTGAATTTTTTTGTGCATGCCAAAAAAAATACAAGGATCACACCTACCAAGTTTGGGGCCAAAACTCCTTCTGAAAAATTTTTAAAAAATCTCGAACAGTAAAAAGTTTTAAAAATCATGAAAAAAAGAAAACGAGTCGTCTTGCCATGAAACTTCACGTGAAGGCTTAAGGGACCATTGTATGAATTTACAAGCCATAAAAATGGCATTGGCACGCAAAAATATGAAGATGTTCCTAAACCCATCTACCACGCTATCAATCCACGGCTTGCGCATCCCGACGCTCTGGCCGACGTAGTGCCTGCCCGCCCGCCCGTTCGTTTCATCGGTTGGCTTAGGCATACGGAGTTCATTCCCAGTCTAAGATCAGACTGGACTAAGGGTTGCGGCAGCAGAATCAGCAGCACGCAGAAGGGGATCCGGTCGATCCCCGCTTGCACATCCGCCCCTCTGGCCGACTGAGCACCCGACGCTCGTTTCGTGGGTTGACTTAGGCATAAACGGAGTTCATTCCAGTCTAAGGCATACGGAAGGTTCATTCCCGAGTCTTATGATCAGACCAGACCGAGGCTTGCGGTAACACAAGCTAGGCTCGGGCATGTGTTGGTGCCGCATTTTTCTTCACTGGGGCACCATCGCCAAAGAACCTGACCGACGGCATTGGGGTTCCGACGATCCGGGGGGTCGGGCGGGGTGTGCGCATATGATGTGTGATGGGTGCTGGTACTTGGCCCTTATATTGGCCCCCTACTTAGGCATACGGAGTTCATTCCCAATCTAAGCATACGGAGTTCATTCCCAGTCTACGATCGGACCGAACCGAGGCTTGCGGTAGCACATGCTGGGCTCAGGCATGTGTTGGTGCCGCATTTTTCTTGACTGGGGCACCATTGCCAGAGAACCTGACGACGGCATTGGGGTTCCGATGATCCGAGGGGTCGGGCGGGGTGTACGCATATGATGTGTGATGGGTGCTGTACTTGGCCCTTATATTGACCCCCTATCCCTCATCAAACCTCGAGAACTCACACCCCCTTAAAGAGCATTTGAGATTTTACAGGTTTGCTACAGTAGCCATAAAAATGGCATTGGCACGTAGAAAGATGAAGATGTGCCTAAACCCACCTACCACTCTATCGATTCATGGCTTGCGCATCCCGTCTCTCTGGCCGGCGTAGTGCTCGCCCGCCCGCCCGCTGGTTTCGTCGGTTGGCTTAGGCATACGGAGTTCATTCCCAGTCTAAGATCAGACCGGATCAAGGGTTACGGCAGTAGGATTGGCAACACGTAGAGGGGGACCTGGCCGATCCCCGGCTTGCATCCCGCCCCTCTGGCCGACGAGCACCTACACACTCGTTTCGTGGGTTGACTTAGGCATACGAGTTCATTCCCAGTCAAAGCATACGGAGTTCATTCCCAGTCTAAGATCGGATCGGATCGAGGGTTGCGACAGCACATACTGGGATCGGGCATGTGTTGGTGCCGCATTTTTCTTCGTCGGGGCACCATCGTCGGGGCATCACTGGAGAATCTGACTGGTGGCATTGGGGTTTCGACGATCGGGGGGGTCGTGGGGGTGTGCGCACATGATGTGTGATGGGTGCTAGTACTTGGCCCTTATATTGGCCCCTATCCCTCATCAAACCTCAAGAACTCACACCACCTTAAAGAGCATTTGAGATTTTACAGGTTTGCTGCCAGTAGCCAATAAAGTGTCAGAAATGGGGACACTTTTTTCAAATGGTCACAAAATCTTGTACACTTTGAGTTTTTAGCTGAATTTTTTTGAGCATGCCAACAAAAATACAAGGATCACGTCTACCAAGTTTGGGGCCAAAACTCCTTCCGAAAAAATTTTAAAGCAAAAAGTTTCAAAAATCATGAAAAATAGAAAACGAGTCACCTTGCCATGAAACTTCTCGTGAAGGCTTAAGGGACCATTGTATGAATTTACAAGCCATAAAAATGGCATTGGCACACAAAAATATGAAGATGTGCCTAAACTCGCCTACCACCCTATCGATCCATGGTTTGCGCATCCCGTCTCTCTGGCCGGCATAGTGCCCGTCCGCCCGCTCGTTTCGTTGGTTGGCTTAGGCATACGGAGTTCATTCCCAGTCTAAGATCGGATCAGACCAAGGGTTTTGGCAGCAGGATCGGCAGCATGTAGAAGGGGATCCGGTCGATCCCCGGCTTGCGCATCCCACCCCTCTGGCCAGCTGAGCACCCACACGCTCGTTTCGTGGGTTGACGTAGGCATGTGGAGTTCATTCCCAGTCTAAGCGTACGGAGTTCATTCCCAGTCTGAGATCGGACCGGACTGAGGGTTACGGCAGCACATGCTGGGCTCGGGCATGTGTTGGTGTCGCATTTTTCTTCGTCGGGGCACCATCGTCGGAGCATCGTCGGAGAACCTGACCGGCGGCATTAGGGTTCCAACGATCCGGGGGTCGGGGGGCGGTGTGCGCACATGATGTGCGATGGGTGCTGGTACTTGGCCTTTATATTGGCCCCCTATCCCTTATCAAACCTCGAGAACTCACACCCCTTTAAAGAGCATTTGAGATTTTACAGGTTTGCTGCCAGCAGCCATTAAAGTGTCTGAATGGGGACATTTTTTTCAAATGGTCACAAAATCTTATACACTTTGAGTTTTTAGTTGAATTGTTTTGTGCATGCCAACAAAAATATAAGGATCACGTCTACCAAGTTTGGGGCCAAAACTCCTTCCGAAAAAATTTTAAAAAATCTCGAACCGTAAAACTTTTTGAAAATCGTGAAAAATAGAAAACGAATCGTCTTGCCATGAAACTTCACGTGAAGGCTTAAGGGACCATTGTATGAATTTAGAAGCCATAAAAATGGCATTGGCATGCAGAAATATGAAGATGTGCCGAAAACCCACCTACCACCTTATCGATCCACGGCTTGCGCATCCTGTCTCTCTGGTCGACGTAGTACCCGCTCGCCCGCGCACCCGCTCGTTTCGTCGGTTGGCTTAGGCATACGGAGTTCATTCCCTGTCTAAGATCAGACTGGATCAAGGGTTGCGGCAGCAGGATCGGCAGCACGCAGAGGGGCACCCGGCCGTTCCCCGGCTTGCGTATCCCGCCCCTCTGGCCGGCTGAGCACCCGCACGCTTGTTTCATGGGTTGACTTACGCATACGGAGTTCATTCCTAGTCTAAGCATACGGAGTTCATTCCTAGCCTAAGATCGGACCGGCTGAGGGTTACGGCAGAACATGCTGGGCTCGGGCATGTGTTGGTGCCGCATTTTTCTTCGTCGGGGCACCATCATCGGAGCATCGTCGGAGAACCTGATCGGCGGCATTGGGGTTCCAGCGGTTGGGGGGGCCCGGGGGGTGTACGCACATGATGTGTGATGGGTGCTGGTACTTGGCCCTTATATTGGCCCCCTATCCCTCATCAAACTTCGAGAACTCACACCACCTTAAAGAGCATTTGAGATTTTTTCAAATGGTCAAAAAATCTTGTACACTTCGAGTTTTATTTGAATTTTTTATGCATTCCAACAAAAATACAAGGATCACATTTACCAAGTTTGGGGCCAAAACTCCTTCCGAAAAAATTTTAAAAAATCTCGAACCGCAAAAAGTTTCAAAAATCATGAAAAATAAAAAATGAGTCGTCTTGCCATGAAACTTCACGTGAAGGCTTAAGGGACCATTTTATGAATTTACAAGCCATAAAAATGGCATTGGCACATAGAAATATGAAGATGTGCCTAAACCCACCTACCACCCTATCGATCCATGGCTTGCGCATCCCGTCTCTCTGGCCGGCGTAGTGCCCGCCCGCCAGCTTGTTTTGTCGGTTGGCTTAGGCATACGGAGTTCTTTTCCTGTCTAAGATCGGACTGAACTGACGGTTGTGGCAGCAGGATCGGTAGCATGCAGTGGGGGGACCGGAGCGATCCCTGACTTGCACATCCCGCCCCTCCAGCCGACTGAGCGCCCTCACGCTCATTTCGTGGGTTGACTTAGCCATATGGAGTTCATTCCCAGTCTAAGCATACGAAATTCATTCCCAATCTAAGACCAGACCGAATCGAGGGTTGCGGCAGCACATGCTGTGCTCGGGCATGTGCTGGTGCCGCATTTTTGCTTGTCGGGGCACCATTGCCGGAGAACTTGATCGATGACATTGGGGTTTCGGTGATCGGGGGGGTCGGGGGGGTGTGCGCACATAATGTGTGATGGGTGCTGGTACTTGGCCCTCATATTGGCCCTCTATCCCTCACCAAACCTCGAGAACTCACACCCCCTTAAAGAGCATTTGAGATTTTACAGGTTTGCTGCCAGTAGCCATTAAAGTGCCTGAAATGGGGACACTTTTTTCAAATGGTCACAAAATCTTGTACACTTCGAGTTTTTAGCTGAATTTTTTTGTGCATTTCAAAAAAAATACAAGGACAACGTCTACCAAGTTTGGGACCAAAACTCCTTCCGAAAAAATTTTAAAAAATCCTGAACTATAAAAAGTTTCAAAAATCGTGAAAAATAGAAAACGAGTCGTCTTGCCATGAAACTTCACATGAAGACTTAAGGGACCATTGTATGAATTTACAAGCCATAAAATGGCATTGGCACCTAGAAATTTGAAGATGTGCCTAAACCCACTTACCACCCTATCGATCCACGGCTTGCGCATCCCGTCTCTCTGGCCGACGTAGTGCCGCCCGCCCGTCCGCCCGCTCGTTTCGTCGGTTGGCTTAGGCATACGGAGTTCATTCTCAATCTAAGATCGGACAAGACCGACGGTTGCGGCAGCACATGCTGGGCTCGGGCATGTGCTGGTGCCGTATTTTTCTTTACCGGGGCACCATCGCTGGAGCATCGTCGGAGAACCTGACTGGCGACGTTGGGGTTCCGACGATGGGGTGGGCCGAGGGGGTGTGCGCACATGATGTGCGATGGGTGCTGGTATTTGGCTCTTATATTGGCCCCCTATCCCTCATCAAACCTTGAGAACTCACTCCCCCTTAAAGAGCATTTGAGATTTTACAGGTTTGCTTCCAGTAGCCATTAAAGTGTCTGAAATGGGGACACTTTTTTCAAATGGTCACAAAATCTTGTAGATTTCAAGTTTTTAGCTGAATTTTTTTGTGCATGCCAATAAAAATACAAAGATCACGTCTACCAAGTTTGGGGTAAAACCTGCTTCCAAAAAAATTTTAAAAAATCCTGAACCGTAAAAAGTTTTGAAAATCGTGAAAAATAGAAAATGAGTCGTCTTGCCATGAAACTTCACGTGAAGGCTTAAGGGACCATTCTATGAATTTAAAAGCCATAAAAATGGCATTGGCATGTAGAAATATGAAGATGTGCCTAAACCCACCTACCACTCTATCGATTCACGGCTTGCGCATCCCGTCTCTCTGGCCGGCATTTCGTCGGTTTGCTTAGGCATAGGAGTTCATTCCTAGTCTAAGATTGAACCGGACCGAGGGTTGCAGCAGCATGATCGACATCATGTAGAGGGGGACCCGACCGATCCCCGGCTTGCATATCCTGCCCCTCTGGCCGGCTGAGCGCCCGCACGCTTGTTTCGTGGGTTGACTTAGGCATACGGAGTTCATTCCCAGTCTAAGCATACCGAGTTCATTCCCAGTCTAAGATCAGACCAGATCAAGGGTTGAGGCAGCACATGCTGGGCTCGGGCATGTGCTGGTGCCGCATTTTTCTTCACCGGGGCACCGTCGTCTGAGCATCGTCGGAGAACCTGACCGACGGTATTGGGGTTCCGACGATCGAGGGGGTTGCGCAAATGATGTGCGATGGGTGCTGGTACTTGGCCCTTATATTGGCCCCCTATCCCTCATCAAACCTCGAGAACTCACACCCCCTTAAAGAGCATTTGAGATTTTACAGGTTTGCTGCCAATAGCCATTAAAGTGTCTGAAATGGGGACATTTTTTCCAAATGGTCACAAAATCTTGTACACTTCGAGTTTTTAGCTGAATTTTTTTGCACATGCCAAAAAAATTACAAGGATCATGTCTACCAAGTGTAGGGCCAAAACTCCTTCTAAAAAATTTAAAAAAATCTCAAACGTAAAAAGATTCAAAAATCATGAAAAATAAAAAATGAGTCGTCTTGCCATGAAACTTCACGTGAAGGCTTAAGGGACCAATGTATGAATTTACAAGCCATAAAAATGGCATTGGCATGCAGAAATATGAAGGTGTGCCGAAACCCACCTATCACCCTATCGATCCACGGCTTGCGCATCCCGTCTCTCTGGCCGACGTAGTGCCCGCCCGCTTGTTTCGTCGGTTGGCTTAAGCATACGGAGTTCATTCCCAGTCTAAGATCGGACTAGACTGAGGGTTGCGACAGTAGGATCTGTAGCACGTAGAGGGGGACCCGACCGATCCTCGGCTTGCGCATCCCACCCCTCTGGCCGGTTGAGCACCCGCATGCTCGTTTCGAGGGTTGACTTAAGCATACGGAGTTCATTCCCAGTCTAAGCATACGGAGTTCATTCCCAATCTAAGATCAGACCAGACCGAGGGTTACGGCAGCACATGCTGGGCTCAGGCATGTGCTGGTGCCGTATTTTTCCTCGTCGGGGCACCATCGTCAGAGCATCATCGAAGAACCTGACCGACGGCATTGGGTTTTCGACGATCGGGGGGGCCGGTGCGGTGGGTGCCGGCATTTGGCCCTTATATTAGATCCCTATCCCTCATCAAACCTCGAGAACTCACACCCCCTTAAAGAGCATTTGAGATTTTACAGGTTTGCTGTCAGTAGCCATTAAAGTGTCTGAAATGGGGACACTTTTTTCAATTGGTCACAAAATCTTATACACTTCGAGTTTTTAGCTGGATTTTTCGTGCATGCCGAACAAAATACAAGGATCACGTCTACCAAGTTTGGGGCCAAAACTACTTCCGAAAAAATTTTAAAAAATCCCGAACCGTAAAAAGTTTAGAAAATCATGAAAAATAGAAAACGAGTCATCTTGCCATGAAACTTCAAATGAAGGCTTAAGGGACCATTGTATGAATTTACAAGCCATAAAAATGGCATTGGCACGTAGAAATATGAAGATGTGCCTAAACCCACCTACCACCCTATCGATCCACTACTTGTGCATCCCATCTCTCTGGCCGGCGTAGTGCCCGCTCGCCTGCCTGCCCGCTTCTTTTCGTTGGTTGGCTTAGGCATATGGAGTTCATTCCCAGTCTAAGATCAGATCAGACCGAGGGTTGCGGTAGTAGGATCAGCAGCACGTAGAGGGGGACCCGGCTGATCCTCGACTTGTTCATCCAACCCCTCTGGCCGGCTGAGCGCCCGTATGCTATTTTCATGGTTTGACTTACGCATACGCAGTTCAGTCCCAGTCTAAGCATACAGAGTTCATTCCCAGTCTAAGATCGGATCGGATCGAGGGTTGCGATAGCACATGCTGGGCTCGGGCATATGCTGGTGCTACACTTTCCTTCGTCGGAGCATCGTCGGAGAACCTGACCGGTAGCATTGGGGTTTCGGCGATCGGGGTGGTTGGGGGGGTGTGCGCACATGATGTGCGATGGGTGCTGGTACTTGGCCCTTATATTGGCCCCCTATCCCTCTTCATACCTGAAGAACTCACACCCCCTTAAAGAGCATTTGAGATTTTACAGGTTTGCTGCCAAGAGCCATTAAAGTGTATGAAATGGGGACACGTTTTTCAAATGGTCACAAAGTCTTGTACACTTCGAGTTTTTAGCTGAATTTTTTTGTGCATGCCAACAAAAATACAAGGATATGTCTACCAAGTTTGGGGCCAAAACTGCTTTCGAAAAAATTTTTAAAAAATCCCAAACCGCGAAAGGTTTCAAAAATCATGAAAAATAGAAAACGAGTCGTCTTGTCATGAAACTTCACGTGAAGGCTTAAGGGACCAATGTATGAATTTACAAGCCATAAAAATGGCATTGGCATGCAAAAATATGAAGATGTGCCTAAACCCACCTCCCACCCTATCAATCCACAGCTTATGCATCCCGTCTCTATGGCCGATGTAGTGCCCGCTCGCCCGCCCGCTCGCTCGTTTCGTCGGTTGGCTTAGGCATGCAGAGTTCATTCCCAGTCTAAGATCAGACCAGATCGAGGGTTGTGGCAGCACATGCTGGGCTCGGGCATGTGCTGGTGCCACATTTTTCTTCACCGGGGCACCATCGCCGCAGTGTCATCGGAGAACCTGACCGGCGGCATTTGGGTTCCGACGATCGGGGGGGGTGTGCGCACGTGATGTGCGATGGGTGGTGGTACTTGGCCCTTATATTGGCCCCCTATCCCTTATCATACCTCAAGAACTCACACCTCCTTAAAGAGCATTTGAGATTTTACAGGTTTGCTGCCAAGAGCCATTAAAGTGTATGAAATGGGGACACTTTTTTCAAATGGTCACAAAATCTTGTACACTTCGAGTTTATAGCTGAATTTTTGTGCATGCCAACAAAAATACAAGGATATGTCTACCAAGTTTGGGGCCAAAACTCCTTTCAAAAAAATTTTTTAAAAAATCCTGAACCGCGAAAGGTTTCGAAAATCATGAAAAATAGAAAACGAGTCGTCTTGTCATGAAACTTCACGTGAAGGCTTAAGGACCAATGTATGAATTTACAAGCCAGAAAAATGGCATTGGCATGCAAAAATATGAAGATGTGCCTAAACCCACCTACCACCTTATCAATCCACAGCTTATGCATCCCGTCTCTATGGCCGATGTAGTGCCCGCCCGCCCGCTCGCTCGCTCGTTTCGTCGATTGGCTTAGGCATGCGGAGTTCATTCCCAGTCTAAGATCAGACCAGACCGAGGGTTGTGGCAGCACATGCTGGGCTCGGGCATGTGCTGGTGCCACATTTTTCTTCGCCGGGGCACCATCGCCGCAGTGTCACCGGAGAACCTGATAGGTGACATTTGGGTTTCGACGATCGGGGGAGCCAGGGGGTGTGCGCACATGATGTGCGATGGGTGCTGGTACTTGGCCCTTATATTGGCCCCCTATCCCTCATCAAACCTCGAGAACTCACACCCCCTTAAAAAGCATTTGAGATTTTACAGGTTTGCTGCCAATAGCCATTAAAGTGTCTGAAATGGGGACACTTTTTCCAAATGGTCACAAAATCTTGTACACTTCGAGTTTTTAGCTGAATTTTTTTTACATGCCAAAAAAATTACAAGGATCATGTCTACCAAGTGTAGGGCCAAAACTCGTTCTGAAAAAATTTTAAAAAATCTCAAACCGTAAAAAGATTCAAAAATCATGAAAAATAAAAAAACGAGTCGTCTTGCCATGAAACTTCACGTGAAGGCTTAAGTGACCATTGTATGAATTTACAAGCCATAAAAATGGCATTGGCATGCAGAAATATGAAGATGTGCCTAAACCCACCTGCCACCCTATCGATCCACGGCTTGCGCATCTCGTCTCTCTAGCCGGCGTAGTGCTAGCCCGCCTGCCCGCCCGCTCGTTTCGTCAGTTGGCTGAGGCATACGGAGTTCATTCCCAGCCTAACATTGGACCGGACTGAGGGTTGCGACAGCAGGATCAGCAACACGTAGAGGGGGGCCCGATCGTTCCTCGGCTTGCACATCCCACCCCTCTGGCCGGCTGAGCGCCCGTACAGGTCCTTTCGTGGGTTGACTTAGGCATATAGAGTTCATTCCCAGTCTAAGCATACGGAGTTCATTCCCAGTCTAAGATCAGACCAAACTGAGGGTTACGGCTGCACATGCTGGGCTCGAGCATGTGCTGGTGCCGCATTCTTCTTCGTCGGGGCACCATCACCGGAGCATCGCTGGAGAACCTGATCGACGACATTGGGGTTCCGGCGATCAGGGGGATCGGGGGGTGTGCGCACATGATATGCGATGGGTGCTGGTACTTGGCCCTTATATTCACCTCCTATCCCTCATCAAACCTTGAGAACTCACACCCCATTAAGGAGCATTTGAGATTTTACAGGTTTGATGCCAGTAGCCATTAAAGTGTCTGAAATGGGGACACTTTTTTCAAATGGTCACAAAATCTTGTACATTTCGAGATTTTAGCTGAATTTTTTTGTGCATGCCAACAAAAATATGGGGATCACGTCTACCAAGTTTGGGGCCAAAACTCCTTTGGAAATAATTTTAAAAAATCCGAAACCAAAAAAAGTTTTGAAAATCGTCAAAAATAAAAAAAGAGTCGTCTTGCCATGAAACTTCATGTGAAGGCTTAAGGGACCATTGTATGAATTTACAAGCCATAAAAATGGCATTGGCACGCAGAAATATGAAGATGTGCCTAAACCCACCTACCACCCTATCGATCCATGGCTTGCACATCCCATCTCTCTAGCCGGCGTAGTGCCCGCCCGCCTGCCCACCCGTTCGTTTCATCGGTTGGCTTAGGCATACGGAGTTCATTCCCAATCTAAGATCGGACCCACCAGAGGGTTGCAGCAGCAGGATCGGTAGCACGTAGAGGGTGACCCGACCGATCCGTGGCATACGCATCCCTCCCCTCTGGTCGGCTGAGCGCCCGCACGCTCGTTTCATGGGTTGACTTAGGCATACGGAGTTCATTCCCTGTCTAAGCATACGGAGTTAATTCCCAGTCTAAGATTGGACCAGATCGAGGGTTACGACGGCACATGCTGGGCTCAGGCTTGTGCTGGTGCCACATTTTTCTTCGTCGGGGCACCATCACTAGGTCATCGTCGGAGAACCTGACCAGCGGCATTGGGGTTCCGGCGATCGGAGGGGTCGGGGGGTGTGCGCACATGATGTGCAGTGGGTGCTGGTACTTGGCCCTTATATTGGCCCCCTATCCCTCATCAAACCTCAAGAACTCACACCCCCTTAAAGAGCATTTGAGATTTTACAGGTTTGCTGTCAGTAGCCATTAAAGTGTCTGAAATGGGGACACTTTCTTCAAATGGTCACAAAATCTTGTACACTTCGACTTTTTAGCTGAATTTTTTTATGCATTCCAACAAAAATACAAGGATCACGTCTACCAAGTTTGGGGCCAAAACTTCTTCCGAAAAAATTTTAAAAAATCCAAAACCGCAAAAAGTTTCAAAAATCATTAAAAATAGAAAACTTGCCATCTTGCCATGAAACTTCACATGAAGGCTTAAGGGACCATTGTATGAATTTACAAGCTATAAAAATGGCATTGGCATGTAGAAATATGAAGATGTGCCTAGACCCACCTACCACCCTATCGATCCACGGCTTGCGCATCCCGTCTCTTTGGCCGGCTTAGTGCCCGCCCGCTCACCCGCCTGCGCGTTTTGTCGGTTGGCTTAGGCATACAGAGTTCATTCTCAGTCTAAGATTTGATCAGACTGAGGGTTACAGCAACAGGATCGGCAGCACGTAGAGGGGGACCCGGTTGATCCCCGACTTGCACATCCCGCCCCTCTGGCTGGCTGAGCGCCCGCGCGTTCATTTCATGGGTTAACTTAGGCATACGGAGTTCATTCCCAGTCTAAGCATACAGAGTTCATTCTCAGTCTAAGATCGGACTGAACTGAGGGTTGCGGCAGCACATGCTGGGATCGGGCATGTTCTGGTGCCGCATTTTTCTTCAACGTGGCACCATTACCGGAGCATTACCGAAGAACCTGACTAGCGGCATTGGGGTTCCGGTGATCGGGGGGCCGGGGGTGTGCGCACATGATGTGCGATGGTTCCTGGTACTTGACCCTTATATTGGCCCCCTATCCCTCTTCAATCCTCAAGAACTCACACCCCCTTAAAGTGCATTTGACATTTTACAGGTTTGCTACCAGTAGTTATTAAAGTGTCTGAAATGGGGACACTTTTTTCAAATGGTTACAAAATCTTGCACACTTCGAGTTTTTAGCTGAATTTTTTTGTGCATGCCAACAAAAATACAAGGATCATGTCTACCAAGGTTGGGGCCAAAACTCCTTTCGAAAAAATTTTAAAAAATCTCGAACCGCAAAAAGTTTCAAAAATGTGAAAAATAGAAAACGAGTCGGCTTGCCATGAAACTTCACGTGAAGGCTTAAGGGACCGTTGTATGAATTTACAAGCCATAAAAATGTCATTGGCACGCAGAAATATGAAGATGTGCCTAAACCCACCTACCATCCTATCGATCCATGGCTTGCGCATCTTGTCTCTCTGGCCGACGTAATGCCTGCTAGCCCACCCGCCCGCCTACTCGTTTTGTCGGTTGGCTTAGGCATACGGAGTTCATTCCCAGTCTAAGATCAGACCAGATTGAGGGTTGCAGTAGCAAGATTTACAGCATGTAGAGGGGGACCCGGCAGATGCTCGGCTTGCGCATCCCGCCCCTCTGGCCGACTGAGCGCCCGTACGCTCGTTTCGTGGGTTGACTTAGGCATACGAAGTTCATTCCCAGTCTAAGCATACGAAGTTCATTTCTAGTCTAAGATCAGATTGGACCGAGGGTTACGACAGCACATGCTGGGCTTGGGCATGTGCTGGTGCCACATTTTTCTTCGCCGGGGCACCATCGTCGGAGCATCATCGGAGAACCTGACCGGCGGCATTGGGGTTCCGGCGATCGGGGCGGCCGGGGGCAGAGTGCGCACATGATGTGCGATGGGTGCTGGTACTTGGCCCTTATATTGGCCCCCTATCCCTCATCAAACCTTGAGACCTCACACCCCCTTAAAAAGCATTTGAGATTTTACAGGTTTGCTGCCAGTAGCCATTAAAGTGTCTGAAATGGGGACACTTTTTTTAAATGGTCACAAAATCTTGTACACTTCGAGTTTTTAGCTGAATTTTTTTGTGCATACCAAAAAAAATACAAGGATCACGTCCACCGAGTTTGGGGCCAAAACTCCTTCCGAAAAAATTTTAAAAAATCATGGACCGCAAAAAGTTTCAAAAATTATGAAAAATAGAGAACGAGTTGTCTTGGCATGAAACTTCACGTGAAGGCTTAAGGGACCATTGTATGAATTTACAAGCCATAAAAATGTCATTGGCACGCAGAAATATGAAGATGTGCCTAAACCCACCTACCATCCTATCGATCCATGGCTTGCGCATCTTGTCTCTCTGGCCGACGTAATGCCTGCTAGCCCACCCGCCCGCCTACTCGTTTTGTCGGTTGGCTTAGGCATACGGAGTTCATTCCTAGTCTAAGATCAGACTAGATTGAGGGTTGCAGCAGCAAGATTTACAGCATGTAGAGGGGGACCCGACCGATGCTCGGCTTGCGCATCCCGCCCTTCTGGCCGACTGAGCGCCCGTACGCTCGTTTCGTGGGTTGACTTAGGCATACGAAGTTCATTCCCAGTCTAAGCATACGGAGTTCTTTCCCAGTCTAAGTTCAGACTGGACCGACAGTTACGGCAGCACATGCTGGGCTCGGGCATGTGCTGGTGCCGCCTTTTTCTTCACCGGGGCACCATCGTCGGAGCATCATCGGAGAACCTAACCGACGACATTGTGGTTTCGGCGATCAGGGGGCCGGGGGGTGTGCACACATGATGTGCGATGGGTCCTAGAACTTGGCCCTTATATTGGCCCCCTATCCCTCATCAGACCTCGAGAACTCACACCCCCTTAAAGAGCAATTGAGATTTTACAGGTTTACGGCCAGTAGCCATTAAATTGTCTGAAATGGGGACACTTTTTTCAAATGGTGACAAAATCTTGTACACTTCGAGTTTTTAGCTGAATTTTTTTTTTGCATGCCAACAAAAATACAAGGATCACATCTACCAAGTTTGGGGCCAAACCTCCTTCCGAAAAAATTTCAAAAAAATCCCAAACCGTAAAATGTTTTGAAAATCATGAAAAATAGAAAACGAGTCGACTTGCCATGAAACTTCACGTGAAGGCTTAAGGGACCATTGTATGAATTTACAAGCCATAAAAATGGCATTGGCATGTAGAAATATGAAGATGTGCCTGAACCCACCTACCACCCAATCGATCCACGGCTTGCGTATCCTGTCTCTCTGGCCGGCGTAATTCTCGCCCGTCCGCCAGCCCGCTCGTTTCGTCGATTGGCTTATGCGTACGGAGTTCATTCCCCGTCTAAGATCGGTCCAGACCAAGGGTTGCGGTAGTAGGATCGATAGCATGTCAAGAGGGACCCAGCCGATCCTCGGCTTACGCATCCCGCCCCTCTAGCCGGCTAAGCGCCCGCACGCTCATTTCTTGGGTTGACTTAGGCATACGGCTTCCATTCCCAGTCTAAGCATACGGAGTTCATTCCCAGTCTAAGATCTGACCAGACTGAGGTTTGCGGCAGCAGGATCGACAGCACATAGAGGGGGACCCGACCGATCCCCGGCTTAAGCATCCTGCCCCTCTAGCCGGCTGAGCGGCCGCACGCTCGTTTCGTGGGTTGACTTAGGCATACGGAGTTAATTCCCAGTCCAAACATACGAAGTTCATTCCCAGTCTAAGATCGGATCAGACCGAGCGTTGTGGTAGCCCATGCTGGACTCGGGCATGTGCTGGTGCCACATTTTTCTTCGTCGGGGCACCATCGCCAGAGCATCATCGGAGAACCTGACCGGCGATGTTGGGGTTCTGGCTATCGGGGAGGCCGGGGGGTGTGCGCATATGATGTGTGATGGGTGCTGGTACTTGGCCCTTATATTGGCCCCCTATCCCTCATCAAGCCTCGAGAACTCACACCCCCTAAAGAGCATTTGAGTTTTACAGGTTTGCTGCCAGTAGCCATTATAGTGTCTGAAATGGGGACAGTTTTTTCAAATGGTCACAAAACCTTGTACACTTCTAGTTTTTAGCTGAATGATTTTGTGCATGCCAACAAAAATACGAGGATCACGTCTACCAAGTTTGGGGCCAAAACTCCTTCCGAAAAAATTTTCAAAAATCTTGAACTGCAAAAAGTTTTGAAAATCGTGAAAAATAGAAAACGAGTCGTCTTGCCATGAAACTTCACGTGAAGGCTTAAGGGATGCTTATATGAATTTACAAGCCATAAAAATGTCATTGGCACACAAAAATATGAAGATGTGCCTAAACCCACCTACCACCCTATCGATCCACGGCTTGCGCATCCCGTCTCTCTGGCTGGCATAGTGCCCGCCCGCCCGCCTACTCGTTTCATCGGTTGGCTTAGGCATACGGAGTTCACTCCCAGTCTAAATCGGACCGAATTGAGGGTTGCGATAGTAGGATCGGTAGCACACAGAGGGGGACCCGACTGACCCTCGGCTTGTGCATCCCGCCCCTTTGGCCGGTTGAGCACCCGCACGCTCGTTTCATGGGTTGACTTAGGCATACGGAGTTCATTCCCAGTCTAAGCATACGGAGTTCATTCCCAGTCTAAGATCGGACCAGACCGAGGGTTGCGACAGCACATGCTGGGCTCGGGCATGTGCTGGTGCCCCATTTTTCTTCACCGGGGCACCATCACCGGAGCATCATCGGAGAACCTGACCGGCAGCATTAGGGTTCCGGCGATCGGGGGGCCGGGGGGTGTGTGCACATGATGTGCGATGGGTGCTGGTATTTGGCCCTTATATTGGCCCCTTATCCGTCATCAAACCTCGAGAACTCACACCCCGTTAAAGAGCATTTGAGATTTTACAGGTTTGCTGCCAGTAGCCATAAAAGTGTCTGAAATGGGGACACTTTTTTCAAATGGTCACAAAATCTTGTACACTTCGAGTTTTTAGCTGAATTTTTTTGTGCATGCCAAAAAAAATACAAGGATCACGTCTACCAAGTTTGGGGCCAAAACCCCTTCCGAAAAAATTTTAAAAATCCTGATCCGCAAAAAGTTTTAAAAATCGTGAAAAATAGAAAACGAGTTGTCTTGCCATGAAACTTCACGTGAAGGCTTAAGGGACCATTGTATGAATTTGCAAGCCATAAAAATGGCATTGGCCCGCAGAAATATGAAGATGTGACTAAACCCACCTACCACCCTATCGATCCACGGCTTGCGCGTCCTGTCTCTCTGGCCGGCGTAGTGCCCGCCCGTCCGCTCGTTTCATCTGTTGGCTTAGGCGTATGGAGTTCAATCCCGGTCTAAGATCAGACCAGATCGAGGATTACGGCAGCACATAGAGGGGGACCCGTCCGATCCCCGGCTTGCGCATCCCGTCCCTCAGGCCGGCTGAGCGCCCGCCCACTCGTTTCGTGGGTTGACTTAGGCATACGGAGTTCATTCCCAGTCAAACATCAGACCAGACCAAGGGTTGCGGCAGTACATGCTGGGCTCGGGCATGTGCTGGTGCTGCATTTTTCTTTGTCGGGGCACCATCGCCGAAGCATCGTCGGAGAACCTGACCGATGGCATTGGGGTTCTGGCGATCGGGGGGTCGGGGGGTGTGCGCACAAGATGTGCGATGGGTGCTGGTACTTGGCCCTTATATTGGCCCCCTATCCCTCATCAAACCTCAAGAACTCACACCCCCTTAAAGAGCATTTGAGATTTTACAGGTCTGCTGCCAGTAGCCATTAAAGTGTCTGAAATGGGGACACTTTTTTCAAAAGGTAACAAAATCTTGTACACTTCGAGTTTTTAGCTGATTTTTTGTGCATGCCGACAAAATTACAAGGATCACATCTACCAAGTTTGGGGCAAAACTCCTTCCAAAAAAATTTTAAAAAACTCCGAACCGTAAAAAGTTTCAAAAATCGTGAAAAATAGAAAACGAGTCGTCTTGCCACGAAACATCACGTGAAGGCTTAGGGGACCATTGTATGAATTTACAAGCCATAAAAATGGCATTGGCACACAGAAATATGAATATGTGCCTAAACCCACCTACCACCCTATCGATCCACGACTTGCGCATCCCGTTTCTCTGGCCGGTGTAGTGCCTGCCCACCCGCTCGTTTCGTCGGTTGGCTTAGGCATACGGAGTTCATTCCCAATCTAAGCATACAGAGTTCATTCACAGTCTAAGATCAGGCCAGACAGAGGGTTACGACAGCACATGCTGGGCTCGAGCATCTGTTGGTGCCGTATTTTTCTTCGTCGGGGCACCATCGTCGGAGCATTGCCGGAGACCTTGATCGGCGTGATTGGGGTTCCGGAGATCGGGGGGGCCAGGGGGTGTATGCACATGATGTGCGATCGGTGCTGGTACTTGGCCCTTATATTGGCCTCCTATCCCTCATCAAACCTCAAGAACTCACACCCCCTTAAAGAGCATTTGAGATTTTACAACTTTGCTGCCAGTAACCATTAAAGTGTCTGAATGGGGACACTTTTTTCAAATGGTCACAAAATCTTGTACACTTCGAGTTTTTAATTGAGTTTTTTTGTGCATGCCAAAAAAAATACAAGGATAACGTCTACCAAGTTTGGGGCCAAAAATCCTTCCGAAAAAATTTTAAAAAATCCCGAACCGTAAAAAGTTTCGAAAACCATGAAAAATAGAAAACGAGTCGTCTTGCCATGAAACTTCACGTGAAGGCTCAAGGGACCATTCTATGAATTTACAAGCCATAAAAATGGCATTGGAATGCAAAAATATGAAGATGTGCCAAATCCACCTACCACCCTATTGATCCACGACTTGCGCATCCTGTCTCTCTGGCCGGCGTAGTGCCCGCCCGCCCGTCCGTTCGCTCGTTTCATCGGCTGGGTTAGGCATACGGAGTTCATTCCCAATGTAAGATCAGACCGGACAGAGGGTTACAACAGCAGAATCGGTAGCACGTAGAGGGGGACCCGACTGATCCCCAGCTTGCGCATCCCGCCCCTCTGGTCGACTGAACACCCGCACGCTCATTTCGTGGGTTGACTTAGGCATACAGAGTTCATTCCCAGTCTAAGCATATGGAGTTCATTCCCAGTCTAAGATCGGACCAGACTGAGGGTTACGACAGCACATGCTGGGCTCGGGCAAGTGTTGGTGCCGTATTTTTCTTCGTCGGGGCACCATCACCGGAGCATCACCGGAGAACCTAACCGGCAGCATTGGGGTTCCGACGATCGGAGGGGCCGGGGGGTGCGCACATGATGTGCGATGGGTACTGATACTTGGCCCTTATATTGGCCCCCTATTCCTCATCAAACCTCGAGAACTCACACCCCCTTAAAAAGCATTTGAGATTCTATAGGTTTGCTGCCAGTAGCCATTAAAGTGTCTAAAATGGGGACACTATTTTCAAATGGTCACAAAATCTTGTACACTTCAAGTTTTTAGCTGAATTTTTTTGTGCATGCCAACAAAAATACAAGGATCACGTCTACCAAGTTTGCGGCCAAAAATCCTTCCGAAAAAATTTAAAAAATCCTGAACCGCAAAAAGTTTTAAAAATCGTGAAAAATAGAAAACGAGTCGTCTTGCCATGAAACTTCACGTGAAGGCTTAAGGGACCATTGTATGAATTTACAAGCCATAAAAATGGCATTGGCACGTAGAAATATGAAGATGTGCCTAAACCACCTACCACCCTATCGATCCATGGCTTGCGCATCCTGTCTCTCTGGTCGATGTAGTGCTAGCCCGCCTGCTCGTTTCGTCGGTTGGCTTAGGCATACGGAGTTCATTCCTAGTCTAAAATTGGACCGGATCGAGGGTTGCGGCAGCAGGATTGGCAGCACGTAGAAGGGGACCCGACCGATCCCCGGCTTGCCTATCCCGCACCTCTGGCCGGCTAAGCGCCCGTAAGCTCGTTTTGTGGGTTGACTTAGGCATACGAAGTTTATTCCCAGTCTAAGCATACGGAGGTCATTCCCAGTCTAAGATCAAACCAGACCGATGGTTGCGGCAGCACATTCTGGGCTCGGGAATTTGCTGGTGCCGCATTTTTCTTCGTTGGGGCACCATCGTCGGAGCATCGTCGGAGAACCTGACTGGCGGCGTTGGGGTTCCGGCGATCGGGGGGGCCGGGGGGGTGTGCGCACATGATTTGCAATAGGTGCTGGTACTTGGCCCTTATATTGGCCCCCTATCCCTCATCAAACCTTGAGAACTCACACCCCCTTAAAGAGCATTTGAGATTTTACAGGTTTGCTGCCAGTAACCATTAAAGTGTCTGAAATGGGGACACTTTTTTCAAATGGTCACAAAATCTTGTACACTTCGAGTTTTTAGCTGAAATTTTTTGTACATGCCAAAAAAAATACAAGGATCACGTCTACCAAGTTTGGGGCCAAAACTCCTTCCAAAAAAAGTTTAAAAAATCCTTAACCGTAAAAAGTTTCAAAAATCATAAAGAATAGAAAACGAGTCGTCTTGCCATGAAACTTCACATGAAGGCTTAAGGGACCGTTGTATGAATTTACAAGCCATAAAAATGGCATTGGCATGCAGAAATATGAAGATGTGCCTAAACCCACCTACCACCCTATCGATCCACGGCTTGCGCATCCCGTCTCTCTGGCCGACGTAGTGCCCGCCTGCCCGCCCGCTCGTTTTATCGGTGGGCTTTGGCATACGGAGTTCATTCCCCGTCTAAGATCAGACTGGACAGAGGGTTGCGGTTGTAGGATCGGTAGCACGCAGAGGGGGACCCGACCGATCCCCGACTTGCACATCCCGCCCCTCTGGCCGACTGAGCGCCCGCACGCTCCTTTCGTGGGTTGACTTAGGCATACGGAGTTCATTTCCAGTCTAAGCATACGGAGTTCATTCCCAGTCTAAGATCGGACCAGACCGAGGGTTGCGGCAGCACATGCTAGGCTTGGGCATGTGTTGGTGCCGTATTTTTCTTCGTCGGGGCACCATCACCGGAGCATCGTCGGAGAACCTGATTGGCGGCATTGGGGTTCCGGCAGTCGAGGGGGCCGGGGGGGTGTCCGCACATGATGTGCGATGGGTGCTGGTACTTGGCCCTTATATTGGCCCCCCTATCCCTCTTCAAACCTCGAGAACTCACACCCCCTTAAAAAGCATTTGAGATTTTATAGGTTTGCTGCCAGTAGCCATTAAAGTGTCTAAAATGGGGACACTTTTTCAAATGGTCACAAAAACTTATACACTTCGATTTTTTAGCTGAATTTTTTTGTGCATGCCAAAAAAAATACAAGGATCACGTCTACCAAGTTTGGGGCCAATACCGCTTTCGAAAAAATTTTAAAAAATCCCGAACCGTAAAAAGTTTCAAAAATCGTGAAAAATATAAAACGAGTCGTCTCGCCATGAAACTTCACGTGAAGGCTTAAGAGACCATTGTTTGAATTTACAAGCCATAAAAATGGCATTGGCACATAGAAATATGAAGATGTGCCTAAACCCACCTACCACCCTATCGATCCACGGCTTGCGCATCCCATCTCTCTGGCCGACGTAGTGCCCACCCACTCGTTTTGTCTATTGGCATAGGCATACAGAGTTCATTCCCAATCTAAGAACGAACCAGACCGAGGGTTGTAGCAGCAAGATCGGTAACATGCAGGGGGGACCCGGTCGATCCCTGGCTTACGCATCCCACCCCTTTGGCCGGCTGAGCACCCGTACGCTCGTTTCGTGGGTTGACTTAGGCATACGGAGTTCATTCCCAATCGAAGCATATGAAGTTCATTCCCAGTCTAAGATCAGATCGGACCGAGGGTTGCGGCAGCAGGATCGAAAGCACACAGAGGGGGACCCGGTCGATCCCCAACTGGGCATCCCGCCCCTCTGGCTGGCTGAGAGCCTGCATGCTCATTTCGTGGGTTGACTTAGGCATGCAGAGTTCATTCACAGTCTAAGATTAGACCGGACTGAGGGTTGCGGCAGCACATGCTGGGCTCGGGCATGTGCTGGTGCCGTATTTTTCTTCGTCGGGGCATGATCGTCGGAGAACCTGACCGGCGGCGTTGGGGTTCCGGTGATCGGGGGGCCCGGGGGGGTGTGCGCACATGATGTGCAATGGGTGCTGGTACTTGGCCCTTATATTGGCCCCCTATCCCTCATCAAACCTCGAGAACTCACACCCCTTTAAAGAGAATTTGAGATTTTACCGGTTTGTTGCCAGTAGCAATTAAAGTGTCTAAAATGGGAACACTTTTTTCAAATGGTCACAAAATCTTGTACACTTTGAGTTTTTAGCTGAATTTTTTTGTGCATGCCAACAAAAATGCAGGGATCATTTCTACCAAGTTTGGGACCAAAACTCCTTCCGAAAAAATTTCGAAAAATCTTGAACCGTAAAAAGTTTTTAAAATCGTGAAAAATAAAAAACGATTCGTCTTGCTATGAAACTTCACGTGAAGGCTTAAGGGACCTTTGTATGAATTTACAAGCCATAAAAATGGCATTGGCACTTAGAAATAAGAAGATGTGCCTAAACCCACCCACCACCCTATCGATCCACGATTGCACATCCCGTATCTCTGGCCGGCGTAGTGCCCGAACGCCCGCCCGCCCGTTCGTTTCGTCATTGGCTTAGGCATACAGAGTTCATTCCAAGTCTAAGATCAGACTGGACAGAAGATTGCGGCGGTAGGATCGGTAGCACGTAGAGGGGGACCCGGCCGATCCCCGACTTGCGCATCCTACCCCTCTGGCTGGCTGAGCACCCGCACTCTCCTTTTGTGGGTTGACTTAGGCATACAGAGTTCATTCCCAGTCTAAGCATACGGAGTTCATTCCCAGTCTAAGATCGGACCGAACCGAGGGTTGCGGCAGCACATGCTAGGCTCGGTCATGCATTGGTGCCGCATTTTTTTCGTCGGGGCACCATCGTTGGAGAACCTAACCGACGGCATTGGGGTTCTGGCGATAGGGGGGGCCGGGGGGGTGTACGCACATGATGTGCGATGGGTGCTGGTACTTGGCCCTTATATTGGCCCCCTATCCCTCATCAAACCTCGAGAACTCACACCCCCTTAAAGAGCATTTGACATTTTACAGGTTTGCTGCCAGTAACCATTAAAGTGTCTGAAATAGGGACACTTTTTTCAAATGGTCACAAAATCTTGTACACTTTGAGTTTTTAACTGAATTTTTTTGTACATGCCAACAAAAATACAAGGATCACGTCTACCATGTTTGGGGCCAAAACTCCTTCTGAAAAAAGTTTAAAAAATCCTTAATCGTAAAAAGTTTCAAAAATCATAAAAAATAGAAAACGAGTCGTCTTGCCATGAAACTTCACGTGAAGGCTTAAGGGACCGTTGTATGAATTTACAAGCCATAAAAATGGCATTGGCATGGAGAAATATGAAGATGTGCCTAAACCCACCTACCACCCTATCGATCCACGGCTTGCGCATCCCGTCTCTCTGGCCGGCGTAGTGCCCGCCTGCCCGCCCGCTCGTTTTATCAGTGGGCTTTGGCATACGGAGTTCATTCCCTGTCTAAGATCAGACCGGACCGAGGGTTGCGGTAGTAGGATCGGTAGCACGCAGAGGGGGACCCGGCCGATCCCCGACTTGCACATCCTGCCCCTTTGGCCGACTGAGCGCCCGCACGCTCCTTTCATGGGTTGACTTAGGCATACGGAGTTCATTCCCAGTCTAAGCATACGGAGTTCATTCCCAGTCTAAGATCGAACCGGTCCGAGGGTTGCGGCAGGACATGCTGGGCTCGGGCATGTGTTGGTGCCGTATTTTTCTTCGTCGGGGCACCATCACCGGAGCATCGTCGGAGAACCTGATTGGCGGCATTGGGGTTCCGGCGATCGAGGGGGCCGGGGGGTGTGCGCACATGATGTGCGATGGGTGCTGGTACTTGGCCCTTATATTGGCCCCCTATCCCTCATCAAACCTCGAGAACTCACACCCCCTTAAAAAGCATTTGAGATTTTATAGGTTTGCTGCCAGTAGCCATTAAAGTGTCTAAAATGGGGACACTTTTTTCAAATGGTCACAAAAACTTATACACTTCGATTTTTTAGTTGAATTTTTTTGTGCATGCCAACAAAAATACAAGGATCACGTCTACCAAGTTTGGGGCCAATACAGCTTCCGAAAAAATTTTAAAAAAATCCCGAACCGTAAAAAGTTTCAAAAATCGTGAAAAATATAAAACGAGTCGTCTCGCCATGAAACTTCACGTGAAGGCTTAAGAGACCATTGTATGAATTTACAACCCATAAAAATGGAATTGGCACGTTGAAATATGAAGATGTGCCTAAACCCACCTACCACCCTATCGATCCACGGCTTGCGCATCCCATCTCTCTGGCCGACGTAGTGCCCGCCCACTCGTTTTGTCTGTTGGCATAGGCATACAGAGTTCATTCCCAGTCTAAGATCGGACCAGACTGGGGGTTGCAGCAGCAGGATCGGTAACACGCAAGGGGGACCCGATCGATCCCTGGCTTACGCATCCCACCCCTTTGGCCGGCTGAGCACTCGTACGCTCGTTTCGTGGGTTGACTTAGGCATACGGAGTTCATTCCCAATCGAAGCATATGAAGTTCATTCCCAGTCTAAGATTGAACTGGACGAGGGTTGCGACAGCAAATGCTGGCTCGGCATATGTTGGTGCCACATTCTTCTCAGGGCACATTGCGGAGCATCGTCGGAGAACGACCGACGGCATTATGGTTCGACGATCAGGGGCCGGGGTTGTGCGCACATGATGTGCAATGGGTGCTGTACTCGCCGCTTATATTGGCCCCCTATCCCTCATCAAACCTCAGATACTCACACCCCCTTAAAGAGCATTTGAATTTTACTGGTTTGCTGCCAGTAGCCATTAAAGTGTCTGAAATGGGGACACTTTTTCAAATGGTCACAAAATCTTGTACACTTGAGTTTTTAGCTGAATTGTTTTGTGCATGCCAACAAAATACAAGGATCATGTCTACCAAGTTTGGGCCAAAACTCCTTTCGAAAAAATTTTTAAAAAATCTTGTACCGTAAAAAGTTTCAAAATTCGTGAAAAATAAAAACGAATTGTCTTGCCATGAAACTTCACGTGAAGGCTTAAGGGACCATTGTATAAATTTACAAGCCATAAAAATGGCATTGGCACGCAGAAATATGAAGATGTGCCTAAACCCACCTACCACCCTATCGATCCACGGCTTGCGCATCCCGTCTCTCTGGCCGACGTAGTGCCCGCCCGTCCGCCCGCCTGCTCGTTTCATCGGTTGGCTTAGGTATACGGAGTTCATTCCCAATCTAAAGTTAGACCAAACCAAGGGTTGTGGCAGCAGGATTGGCAACACGTAGAAGGGGACCCGATCGATCCCCGGCTTGCGGATCCCGCCCCTCTGGCCGACTGAGCACCCGCACGCTCATTTCGTGGGTTGACTTAGGCATACGGAATTCATTCCCAGTCTAAGCGTACGGAGTTCATTCCCAGTCTAAGATCAGACCGGAACGAGGGTTGCGGCAGCACATGCTGGGCTGGGTATGTGTTGGTGTCGCATTTTTCTTCACCGGGGCACCATCGTCGGAGCATCATCGGAGAACCTGACCGGCAGCATTGGGGTTCCGGCGATCGACGGGGTCGGGGGGGTGTGCGTACATGATGTAAGATAGGTGCTCATACTTGGCCCTTATATTGGACCCCTATCCCTCATCAAACCTCGAGAACTCACACCCCCTTAAAGAGCATTTGAGATTTTACAGTTTTGCTGCCAGTAGCCATTAAAGTGTTTGAAATGGGGACATTTTTTTCAAATGGTCACAAAATCTTGTACACTTCGAGTTTTTAGCTGAATTTTTTTTTGCATGCCAAAAAAAATACAAGGATCACATCTACCAAGTTTGGGGCCAAAACGCTTTCCGAAAAATTTTTAAAAATCTTGAACTGTAAAAAGTTTTGAAAATCGTGAAAAATAGAACACGACTCATCTTGCCACGAAACTTCACGTGAAGGCTTAAGGGACCATTGTATGAATTTACAAGCCATAAAAATGGCATTGGCACACAGAAATATGAAGATGTGCCTAAACCCACCTACCACCCTATCGATCCATGGCTTACGCATCCCGTTTCCTTGGCCGACGTAGTGCCCGCCCGCCCGTCGGCCCGCTTGTTTCATCGGTTGGCTTAGGCATACGGAGTTCATTCAAAGTCTAAGCATACGGAGTTCATTCCCAATCAAAGATCAGACCGGACCGAGGGTTGCGGCAGCACATACTGGCTCAGGCATGTGTTGGTGCCATATTTTTCTTCATCGGGGCACCATCGCCGGAGCATCGCCGGAGAACCTGACCGATGGCATTGGGGTTCCGACGATCGGGGGGCCGGGTGGGGTGTGCGCACATGATGTGCGATGGGTGCTGGTACTTAGCCCTTATATTGGCCCCCTATCCCTCATCAAACCTCCAGAACTCACACCCCCTTAAAGAGCATTTGAGATTTTACAGGTTTGCTACCAGTAGCCATTCAACGTGTCTGAATTGGACACTTTTTTCAAATGGTCACAAATCTTGTACACTTCGAGTTTTTAGCTGAATTGTTTTGTGCACGACCAACAAAATTACAAGGAATCACGTCTACCAAGTTTGGGGCCAAAAATCCTCCGAAAAATTTTTAAAAAATCCGAACCACAAAAAATTTCAAAATCGTGAAAAATAGAAAACAAGTCGTCTTGCCATGAAAACGTCACGTGAAGGCTAAAGGGACCATTGTATGAATTACAAGCCATAAAAATGGCATTTGGCATGCAGAATATGAGATGTGCCTAAACCCACCTACCACCCTATCAATCTACGGGCTGCGCATCCTGTCTCTCTGGCCGATGTAGTGCCCACCCATCCGCTGGTTTCATCGATTGGCTTAGGCATACGGAGTTCGTTCCCAGTCTAAGATTAGAGTGGATCGAGGGTTGCGACAGCAGGATTTGTAGCACGCAGAGGGGGACCCGAGCAATCCCCAGCTTGCGCATCCCGCCCCTCTAGCCTGCTGAGCACCCGTACGCTCGTTTCGTGGGTTGACTTAGTCATACGGAGTTCATTCCCAGTCTACGATCAGATCGAATCGAGGGTTGCGGCAGCACATGCTGGGCTCGGGCATGTGTTGGTGCCGCATTTTTCTTCACCGGGGCACCATCGTTGGAGAACCTGACCGACAGCATTGGGGTTCTGGCGATCGGGGGGGCCAGGGGGTGTGCGCACATGATGTGCGATGGGTGCTAGTACTTGGCCCTTATATTGGCCCCCTATCCCTCATCAAACCTCGAGAACTCACACCCCCTCAAAGAGCATTTGAGATTATACAGGTTTGCTGCCAGTAGCCATTAAAGTGTCTAGAATGGGGACAGTTTTTTCAAATGGTCACAAAATGTTGTACACTTCGAGTTTTTAGCTGACTTTTTTTTTGCATGCCAACAAAAATACAAGGATCACGTCTACCAAGTTTCGGACAAAAACTCCTTCCGAAAAAATTTAAAAAAATCCCAAACCGCAAAACGTTTCAAAAATCATGAAAAATAGAAAATGAGTCATCTTGCCATTAAACTTCACGTGAAGGCTTAAGGGACCATTATATGAATTTACAAGCCATAAAAAAGGCACTGGCACAGAAAAATATGAAGATGTGCCTAAACCCACCTACCACCCTGTCGATCTACGACTTGCGCATCCCGTCTCTCTGGCAGGCATAGTGCCCGTCCGCCCACCCGCCTGCTCGCTCGCTCGTTTCATCGGTTGGCTTAGGCATACGAAGTTCATTCCCAGTCTAAGCATACGGAGTTCATTCCCATTCTAGGATTGGACCGGACCGAGGTTTGCGGCAGCACATGCTAGGCTAGAGCATGTGCTGGTGCCGTATTTTTCTTCGTCGGGGCACCATCGCCAGAGCATCATCGAAGAACCTGATCGGCGGCATTGGTGTTCCGATGATCGGGGGGCCGGGGGTGTTCGTACATGATGTGCAATGGGGGCTGGTACTTGGCCCTTATATTGGCCCCCTATCCCTCATCAAAACTCGAGAACTCACACCCCCTTAAAAAGCATTTGAGATTTTACAGGTTTGCTGCCAGTAGCCATTAAAATGTCTGAAAAGGGGACACTTTTTTCAAATGGTCACAAAATCTTGTACACTTCGAGTTTTTAGCTTAATTTTTTTGTGCTAGCCAAAAAAATGCAAGGATCACATCTACCAAGTTTGGGGCCAAAACTCCTTCCGAATAAATTTTAAAAAATCTCGAACCGCAAAAAGTTTTGAAAATCGTGAAAAATAAAAAATAAGTCGTCTTGCCATGAAACTTCACGTGAAGGTTTAAGGGACCATTTTATGAATTTACAAGCCATAAAAATGGCGTTGGCATGCAGAAATATGAAGATGTGCCTAAACCCACCTACCACCCTATCGATCCACTGCTTGCACATCCCGTCTCTCTGGTCGGCATATTGTCCGCCCGCCCGCTCGCCCGCCTGCTCATTTCGTCGGTTGGCTTAGGCATACGCAGTTCATTCCCAAGCTAAGATCAAACCAGATCGAGGGTTACGGAAGCAAGATCGGTAAATCGCAAAGGGGGACCCGATCGATCCCCGACTTGCGCGTCCCGCCCCTCTGGCCGACTGAGCTCCCGCACGTTCGTTTCGTGGGTTGACTTAGGCATACGGAGTTCATTCCCAGTCTAAGCATATGGAGTTCATTCCCAATCTAAGATCGGACCGAACCGAGGGTTACAACGCACATGCTGGGCTCAGGGCACCATCGTCGGAGAACCTGACCGACGGCATTGGGGTTCCGGGGATCGGGGGGGCCGGGGGGGGTTCGCACATGATGTTAGATGGGAGCTGGTACTTGGCCCTTATATTGGCCCCCTATCCCTCATCAAACCTCGAGAACTCACACCCCCTTCAAGAGCATTTGAGATTTTACAGGTTTGCTGCCAGTAGCCATTAAAGTGTTTGAAATGGGGACACTTTTTTCAAAAGGTCACAAAATCTTGTACACTTCGAGTTTTTAGCTGAATTTTTTTGTGCATGCCAAAAAAAGTACAAGGATCATGTGTACCATGTTTGGGGATAAAACTCCTTCTGGAAAAAATTTAAAAATCCTGAACCGCCAAAAAGTTTTGAAAAATCATGAAAAATAAAAATCAAGTCGTATTGCCATCAAACTTCACGTGAAGGGTTAAGGGACCATTGTATGAATTTTCAAGCCATAAAAATGGCATTGGCATGCAGAAATATGAAGATGTGCCTAAACCCACCTACCACCCTATCGATCCATGGCTTGCGCATCCCGTCTCTCTGGCCGGCGTAGTTCCCGCCCGCTCATTTCGTCGGTTGGCTTAGGCATACGGAGTTCATTCCCAGTCAAAGATTGGACCGGACCGAGGGTTGTGGCAGCAGGATTGACAGCACACAGAGGGGGACCCCGTCGATCCCCAACTTGTGCAACCCGCCCCTCTGGCCGGCTGAGCGCCCGCACGCTTGTTTCGTGGGTTGACTTAGGCATACGGAGTTCATTCCCAGTCTAAGCATACGAAGTTCATTCCCAGTCTAAGATCGGACCGGACCGAGTGTTACGACAGCACATGCTGGGCTCGGGCATGTGCTGGTGCCATATTTTTCTTCGTCGGGGCACCATCGTCGGAGAACCTAATTGGTGGCATTAGGGTTCCGGGGATCGGGGGGGTGTTCGCAAATGATGTGCGATGGGTGCTGGTACTTGGCCCTTATATTGGCCCCCTATCCCTCATCAAACCTCGAGAACTCACACCCCCTTAAAGAGCATTTGAGATTTTACAGGTTTGCTGCCAGTAGCCATTAAAGTGTTTGAAATGGGGACACTTTTTTCAAAAGGTCACAAAATCTTGTACACTTCGAGTTTTTAGCTGAATTTTTTTGTGCATGCCAAAAAAAGTACAAGGATCATGTGTACCATGTTTGGGGATAAAACTCCTTCTGAAAAAATTTTAAAAAATCCTGAACCGCAAAAAGTTTGAAAAATCATGAAAAATAAAAATCAAGTCGTATTGCCATCAAACTTCACGTGAAGGGTTAAGGGACCATTGTATGAATTTTCAAGCCATAAAAATGGCATTGGCATGCAGAAATATGAAGATGTGCCTAAACCCACCTACCACCCTATCGATCCACAGCTTGCGCATCCCGTCTCTCTGACCGGGGTAGTGCCCGCCAGCCCGCCCGCCCGTCCGTTTCATCGATTGGCTTAGGCATACGGAGTTCGTTCCCAGTCTAAGATCAGAGTGGAATGAGGGTTGCGATAGCAGGATTTGTAGCACGCAGAGGGGGACCCGAGCAATCCCCAGCTTGCGCATCTCGCCCCTCTAGCATGCTGAGCACCCGCACGCTCGTTTCGTGGGTTGACTTAGTCATACAGAGTTCATTCCGAGTCTAAAGATCAGATCAAATCGAGGGTTACGGCAGCACATGTTGGGCTCGGGCATGTGTTGGTGCCGCATTTTTCTTCACCGGGGCACAATCGTCGGAGAACCTAACCGACAGCATTAGGATTCTGGCGATCGGGGGGGCCAGGGGGTGTGCGCACATGATGTGCGATGGGTGCTGGTACTTGGCCCATATATTGGCCCCCTATCCCTCATCAAACCTCGAGAACTCACACCCCCTCAAAGTGCATTTGAGATTATACAGGTTTGCTGCCAGTAGCCATTAAAGTGTCTGAAATGGGGACACTTTTTTCAAATGGTCATAAAATGTTATACACTTCGAGTTTTTAGCTGACTTTTTTTGTGCAAGCCAACAAAAATACAAGGATCACGTCTACCAAGTTTCGGACAAAAACTCCTTCCGAAAAAATTTAAAAAAATCCCAAACCGCAAAACGTTTCAAAATCATGAAAAATAGAAAATGAGTCATCTTGCCATTAAACTTCACGTGAAGGCTTAAGGGACCATTATATGAATTTACAAGCCATAAAAAAGGCACTGGCACAGAAAAATATGAAGATGTGCCTAAACCCACCTACCACCCTGTCGATCTACGACTTGCGCATCCCTCTTTTGGCAGGCGTAGTGCCGTCGCCCGCGACGCCGCCTGCTCGCCCGCGCTCGTTTCATCGGTTGGCCAGGCATACGAGTTCACGAGTTCACCAGTCTGATCGGACCGGACCGAGGGTGGCAGCACATGCTGGGCCAGCATGTGCTGGTGCCGCATTTTTCTTCTCGGCACCATCGTCGGAGCATATCGGAAGAACCTGATCGGCGGTATTTGGTGTTCCGACGATCGGGGGGGCTCGGGGGTGTGCGCCACGATGATGTGCAATTGGGGGCTGGTACTTGGCCCTTATATTGGCCGCCTATCCCTGCATCAAACCTCCGAGAACTCCACCACCCCCTTAAAGAGCATTTGAGATTTTACAAGTTTGCTGCCAGTAGCCATTAAAGTGTCTGAAAATGGGGACACTTTTTTCAAATGGTCACAAAATCTTGTACACTTCGAGTTTTTAGCCTAATTTTTTTTTGTCAGCCAAAAAAATGCAAGGATCACATCTATCCGAAGTTTGGGGCCAAAACTCCTTCCGAATAAATTTTAAAAATCTCGAACCGCCAAAAATGGTTTTTGAAAATCCTCGTGAAAAATAAAATGAGTCGTCCTTGCCATGAACTTCACGGAGGTTTAAGGGACCATTGTATGAATTTACAATCCATAAAGAATGGCGTGGGCATGCAGAAATATGACAGATGTGCCTAAACCCAACCTACCACCCTATCGATCCACAGCTTAGCACATCCCGTCTCTATCTGCGTCGGCATATTGCCCGCCCGCCTGCTGTTTCGTCGTTGGCTTAGGCAACGAAGTTCATTCCCAAGCTAAGATCAAAAAACCAGACCGAGGGTTACGGAGCAAGATTCGCAACTCGCACAGGGGAACCCGATCAATCCCCGACTTGCGCGTCCCGCCCCTTTGGTCGACTGGGCACCCGCACGTTCGTTTCATGGGTTGACTTAGGCATACGGAGTTCATTCCCAGTCTAAGCATATGGAGTTCATTCCCAGTCTAAGATCGGACCGAACCGAGGGTTACGACAGCACATGCTGGGCTCGGGGCACCATCGTCGGAGAACCTGACCGACGGCATTGGGGTTCCGGGGATCGGGGGGCTCGCACATGATGTTAGATGGGAGCTGGTACTTGGCCCTTATATTGGCCCCTTATCCCTCATCAACCCTCGAGAACTCACACCCCCTTAAAGAGCATTTGAGATTTTACAGGTTTGCTGCCAGTAGCCATTAAAGTGTTTGAAATGGGAACACTTTTTTCAAATGGTCACAAAATCTTGTACACTTCGAGTTTTTAGTTGAATTTTTTTGTGCATGCCAAAAAAAGTACAAGGATCACGTGTACCATGTTTGGGGATAAAACTCCTCCTAAAAAAATTTTAAAAAATCCTGAACCGCAAAAAGTTTGAAAAATCATGAAAAATAAAAATCAAGTCGTGTTGCCATCAAACTTCACGTGAAGGCTTAAGGGACCATTGTATGAATTTTCAAGCCATAAAAATGGCATTGGCATGTAGAAATATGAAGATGTGCCTAAACCCACCTACCACCCTATCGATCCATGGCTTGCGCATCCCGTCTCTCTGGCCGACGTAGTGCCCGTCTTCCCGCCCGCTCGCCCGCTCGTTTCGTCGGTTGGCTTAGGCATACGGAGTTCATTCCCAGTCGAAGATTGGACCGGACTGAGGGTTGTGGCAGCAGGATTGACAGCACGCAGAGGGGGACCCCGTCATCCCCAACTTGTGCAACCCGCCCCTATGGCCGGCTGAGCGCCCGCACGCTCGTTTCGTGGGTTGACTTAGGCATACGGAGTTCATTCCCAGTCTAAGCATACGGAGTTCATTCCCAGTCTAAGATTGGATCGGACCGAGTGTTACGACAGCACAAGCTGGGCTCGGGCATGTGCTGGTGCCGCATTTTTCTTCGTCGGGGCACCATCGTCGGAGAACCTAATTAGCGGCATTAGGGTTCCGGGGATAGGGGGCCGGGGGGTGTTCGCAAATGATGTGCGATGGGTGCTGGTACTTGGCCCTTATATTGGCCCCCTATCCCTCATCAAACCTCAAGAACTCACACCCCCTTAAAGAGCATTTGAGATTTTACAGGTTTGCTGCCAGTAGCCATTAAAGTGTCTGAAATGGGGACACTTTTTTCAAATGGTCACAAAATCTTGAAGACTTCGAGTTTTTAGCTGAATTTTTTTGTGCACGCCAACAAAAATACAAGGATCACGTCTACCAAGTTTGGGGCCAAAAATCCTTTCGAAAAAATTTTAAAATCCTAAACCTCAAAAAGTTTCAAAAATCGTGAAAAATAGTAAACGAGTCGTCTTGCCATGAAACTTCACGTGAAGGTTTAAGGGACCATTGTATGAATTTACAAGCCATAAAAATGGCGTTGGCATGCAAAAATATGAAGATGTGCCAAAACCCACCTACCACCCTATCGATCCACAGCTTGCACATCCCGTCTCTCTGGTCGGCATATTGCCCGCCCGCTCGCTCGCCCGCCTGCTCGTTTCGTCGGTTGGCTTAGGCATACGGAGTTCATTCCCAAGCTAAGATCAAACCAGATCGAGGGTTATGGAAGCAAGATCAGCAACTCGCAAAGGGGGACCCGATCGATCCCCGACTTGCGCATCCCGCCCCTCTGGCCGACTGAGCACCCGCACGTTCGTTTCGTGGGTTGACTTAGGGATACGGAGTTCATTCCCAGTCTAAGCTTATGGAGTTCATTCCCAGTCTAAGATCGGACCGAACCGAGGGTTACGACAGCACATGCTGGGCTCGGGGCACCATCGTCGGAGAACCTGACCGACGGTATTGGGGTTTCGGGGATCGGGGGGGCCGGGGGGGCTCGCACATGATGTTAGATGGGAGCTGGTACTTGGCCCTTATATTGGCCCCCTATCCCTCATCAAACCTCGAGAACTCACACCCCCTTAAAGAGCATTTGAGATTTTACAGGTTTGCTCGCTCCTAGCCATTAAAGTGTCTGAAATGGGGACACTTTTTTCAAATGGTCACAAAATCTTGTACACTTCGAGTTTTTAGTTGAATTTTTTTGTGCATGCCAAAAAAGTACAAGGATCACGTGTACCATGTTTGGGGATAAAACTCCTACTAAAAATATTTTAAAAAATCCTGAACCGCAAAAAGTTTGAAAAATCATGAAAAATAAAAATCAAGTCGTGTTGCCATCAAACTTCACGTGAAGGCTTAAGGGACCATTGTATGAATTTTCAAGCCATAAAAATGGCATTGGCATGCAGAAATATGAAGATGTGCCTAAACCCACCTACCACCCTATCGATCCATGGCTTGCGCATCCCGTCTCTCTGGCCGGCGTAGTGCCCCTCCCGCCGCTCGCCGCTCGTTTCGTCGGTTGGCTTAGGCATACGGAGTTCATTCCCAGTTGAAGATTGGACCGGACCGAGGGTTGTTGCAGCAGGATTTGACAGCACGCAGAGGGGGACCCCGTCGATCCCCAACTTGTGCAACCTACCCCTCTGGCCGGCTGAGCGCCCGCACGCTCGTTTCGTGGGTTGACTTAGGCATACGGAGTTTATTCCCAGTCTAAGCATACGGAGTTCATTCCCAGCCTAAGATCGGACCGGACCGAGTGTTACGACAGCACATGCTGGGCTCGGGCATGTGCTGGTGCCACATTTTTCTTCGTCGGGGCACCATCGTCGGAGAACCTAATTTGCGGCATTAGGGTTCCGGGGATCGGGGGGCCGGGGGGTGTTCACAAAAGATGTGCGATGGGTGCTGGCGCTTGGCCCTTATATTGGCCCCCTATCCCTCATCAAACCTCAGAACTCACACCCCTTTAAAGAGCATTTGAGATTTTACAGGTTTGCTGCCAGTAGCCATTAAAGTGTCTGAAATGGGGACACTTTTTTCAAATGGTCACAAAATCTTGAAGACTTCGAGTTTTTAGCTGAATTTTTTTGTGCACGCCAACAAAAATACAAGGATCACGTCTACCAAGTTTAGGGCCAAAAATCATTTCAAAAAAATTTTAAAAATCCTAAACCTCAAAAAGTTTCAAAAATCATGAAAAATAGTAAACGAGTCGTCTTGCCATGAAACTTCACGTGAAGGCTTAAGGGACCATTGTATGATTTTACAAGCCATAAAAATGGCATTGGCACTTAGAAATATGAAGATGTGCCTAAACCCACCTACCACCCTATTGATCCACGGCTTGCGCATCCCGTCTCTCTGGCCGACGAGGTGCCCTCCTGCCCGCCCGCCCGCCCGCTCATTTCGTCGGTTGGCTTCGGCATACGGAGTTCATTCCCAGTCTAAGATTGGATCGGACCGAGGGTTGGGACAGCATGATCGGCAGCACGCAGAGGGGGCCCGGCCGATCCCCGACTTGCGCATCCCACCCCTCTGGCCTGCTGAGCGCCCGCACGCTCGTTTCGTGGGTTGACTTAGGCATGCGGAGTTCATTCCCAGTCTAAGATTGGGCCGGACGAGATTGCAGCAGACAGTGCTAGCTAGAGCATGTGCTGGTGCCGTATTATTCTTCGTCGGAGCACTATCGCCAGAGCATCATCGAAGAACCTGATCGGGCTGGTGTTCGACGACGGGGGACGGGGTGTTCGCACACTGATGTGCACATGGGGGCTTGGTACTTGGCCTTTATATTGGCCCCCGTATCCTCATCCACGACCTCGAAACTCACACCCCCTTTAAAAAGCATATGAGATTTTACTGGTTTGCTGCCAGTAGCGCATTAAGTCGGAAAAGGGACACTTTTTTCAAATGGTCACAAAAATCTTGTTACACTTCGAGTTTTATAGCTTAAATTTTTTGTGCTACCAAAAAATGCAAGGATCACATCACCAAGTTTGGGCAAAACTCCTTCCGAATAAAAATTTTAAAAAATCTCGAACCGCAAAAAGTTTTGAAAATCATGAAAAATAGAAAATAGTCGTCTTGCCATGACACTTCACGTGAAGGCATAAGGGACCATTGTATGAATTTACAAGCCATAAAAATGGCATTGGCACACAGAAATATGAAGATGTACCTAAACCCATCTACCACCCTATCGATCCACGGCTTGCGCATCCCGTCTCTCTGGCCGGCGTAGTGCCGCCCACCTACCCGCCCGTCTACTCGTTTTGTCAGTTGGCTTAGGCATACAGAGTTCATTCCCAGTGTAAGATCGGACCGGACCAAGGGTTGCGGCAGCAGGATCGGCAACATGCAGAGGGGGACCCGGTCGATCCTCGGCTTGCGCATCTTGCCCCTCTGGCCGGCTGAGCGCCCGTACGCTCGTTACGTGAGTTGACTTAGGCATACGGAGTTCATTCCTAGTCTAAGCATACGGACTACATTCCCAGTCTGAGATCGGATCGGACCGAGGGTTGTGGCAGCACATGCTGGGCTCGGGCATGTGCTGGTGCCGCATTTTTCTTCGTCGGGGAACCATAGCCGAAGCATCGTCAGAGAACCTGACCGACAGCATTGGGGTTCCGGCGATCGGGGGGGCCGGGGTGGTGTGCGCACATGATGTGCGATGGGTGCTGGTACCTGGCCCTTATATTAGCCCCCTATCCATCATCAAACCTTGAGAACTCACACCCCTTTAAAGAGCATTTGAGATTTTACAGGTTTGCTGCCAGTAGCCATTAAAGTGTCTAAAAAGGGGACACTTTTTTCAAATGGTCACAAAATCTTGTACACTTCGAGTTTCTAGCTGAATTTTTTTGTGCACACCAAAAAAAATACAAGGATCACGTCTACCAAGTTTGGGGCCAAAACTCCTTCCGAAAAAAGTTTAAAAAATCCCGAACCGTAAAAAGTTTCAAAAATTGTGAAAAATAGAAAATGAGTCGTCTTGTCATGAAACTTAACATGAAGGCTTAAGGGACCATTGTATGAATTTACAAGCCATAAAAAAGGCATTGGCATGCAGAAATATGAAGATGTGCAAAAACCCACCTACCACCCTATCGATCCATGGCTTGCGCATCCCGATTCTCTGGCAAGCGAAGTGCCCGCCCGCCCACCCGCTCGTTTCGTCGGTTGGCTTAGCCATACAGAGTTCATTCCCAGTCTAAGATCGGACCGGACCGAGGGTTGCAGTAGCAAGATCAGCTGTAGGCAGAGAGGGACTCGGTCGATCCCCAGCTTACGCATCTCGCCCCACTGGCCGGTTGAGCACCAGCACGCTCATTTCGTGGGTTGACTTAGGCATACGAAATTCATTCCCAGTCTAAGCATACGGAGTTCATTCCTAGTCTAAGATCGGACCGAACCGAGAGTTACGACAGCACACGCTAGGCTCGAGCATGTGCTAGTGCCGCATTTTTCTTTCATCGGGAAACCATCGTCGGAGCATCGCTGGAGAACCTAACCGATGGCATTGGGGTTCCGGTGATCGGGGGGGTCGGGGGGGTGTGCGCACATGATGTGTGATGGGTGCTGGTACTTGGCCCTTATATTGGCCCTTTATCCCTCATCAAACGTCGAGAACTCACACCCCCTTAAAGAGCATTTGAGATTTTACAGGTTTGTTGCCAGTAGCCATTAAAGTGTCTGAAATGGGGACACTTTTTTCAAATGGTAACAAAATCTTGTACACTTCGAGTTTTTGGCTGATTTTTTTATGCATGCCAACAAAAATACAAGGATCACGTCTACCAAGTTTGGGGCCAAAAATCCTTCGAAAAAAATTTTAAAAAATCCCAAACCATAAAAAGTTTCAAAAATCATGAAAAGTAGAAAACGAGTTGTCTTGCCACGAAACTTCACGTGAAGGCTTAAGGGACCATTGTATGAATTTACAAGCCATAAAAAAGGCATTGGCATGCAGAAATATGAAGATGTGCAAAAACCCACCTACCACCCTATCGATCCATGGCTTGCGCATCCCGATTCTCTGGCAAGCGAAGTGCCCGCCCGCCCACCCGCTCGTTTCGTCGGTTGGCTTAGCCATACAGAGTTCATTCCCAGTCTAAGATCGGACCGGACCGAGGGTTGCAGTAGCAAGATCAGCTGTAGGCAGAGAGGGACTCGGTCGATCCCCAGCTTACGCATCTCGCCCCACTGGCCGGTTGAGCACCAGCACGCTCATTTCGTGGGTTGACTTAGGCATACGAAATTCATTCCCAGTCTAAGCATACGGAGTTCATTCCTAGTCTAAGATCGGACCGAACCGAGAGTTACGACAGCACACGCTAGGCTCGAGCATGTGCTAGTGCCGCATTTTTCTTCATCGGGAAACCATCGTCGGAGCATCGCTGGAGAACCTAACCGATGGCATTGGGGTTCCGGTGATCGGGGGGGTCGGGGGGGTGTGCGCACATGATGTGTGATGGGTGCTGGTACTTGGCCCTTATATTGGCCCCCTATCCTTCATCAAACCTTGAGAACTCACACCCCCTTAAAGAGCATTTGAGATTTTACAGGTTTGCTGCCAATAGCCATTAAAGTGTCTGAAATGGGGACACTTTTTTCAAAATGGTCACAAAATCTTGTACAATTCGAGTTTTTAGCTGAATTTTTTTATGCAGCCAACAAAAATACAAGGATCATGTTTGCCAAGTTTGGGGCCAAAAAGCCTTCCGAAAAAACTTTAAAAAATCCCGAACTGCAAAAAGTTTCAAAAATCATGAAAAATAGAAAACGAGTCGTCTTGCCATGAAACTTCACGTGAAGGCTTAAGGGACCATTGTATGAATTTACAAGCCCTAAAAATGGCATTGGCACTCAAAAATATGAAGATGCGCCTAAACCCATCTACCACCTTATCGATCCACGGCTTGTGCATCCCGTCTCTCTGGCCAGTGTAGTGCCCGCCCGCTCGTTTCGTCGGTTGGGCTAGGCATACGGAGTTCATTCCTGGTATAAGGTCAGACCGGACCAAGGGTTACGACAGTAGGATCGGCAGCAAGCAGAGGGGGACCCGACTGATCCTCGGCTTACGCATCCCGCCCTTCTGGCCGGTTGAGCGCCAGCACGCTCGTTTCGTGGGTTGACTTAGGCATACGGAGTTCACTCCCAGTCTAAGCATACAAAGTTCATTCCCAGTCTAAGATCGAATCAGACCGAGGGTTGCTGCAGCACATGCTGGGCTCGGGCATGTGCTGGTGCCATATTTTTCTTCATCGGGGCACCATCGTCGGAGCATCGTCGGAGAACCTGACTGACGGCATTGGGGTTCCGACGATCGGGGGGCCGGGGGGTGTGCGCACATGATTGCGATGGGTGCTGGTACTTGGCCCTTATATTGGCCTCCTATCCCTCATCAAACCCCGAGAACTCACACCCCCTTAAAGAGCATTTGAGATTTTACAGGTTTGCTGCTAGTAGCCATTAAAGTGTCTGAAATGGGGACACTTTTTTCAAATGGTCACAAAATCTTGTACACTTCGAGTTTTTAGCTGAATTTTTTTGTGCATGCCAACAAAAATACAAGGATCACGTCTACCAAGTTTGGGGCAAAAATCCTTCGAAAAAAATTTTAAAAAATCCCGAACCATAAAAAGTTTCAAAAATCATGAAAAGTAGAAAACGAGTTGTCTTGCCACGAAACTTCACGTGAAGGCTTAAGGGACCATTGTATGAATTTACAAGCCATAAAAATGGCATTGGCACACAAAAATATGAAGATGTGCCTAAACCCACCTACCACCCTATCGATCCATGGCTTGCGCATCCTGTCTCTCTGGTCGGCGTAGTGCCCGCCCGTCCGTTCATTTCGTCGGTTGGCTTAGGCATACGGAGTTCATTCCCAGTCTACGATCAGACCAGACTGAGGGTTACGACAGCAGGATCGACAGCACGCATAGGAGGACCAGGCCGATCCCCGGCTTGTGCATCCCGCCCCTCTGGTCGGCTGAGCGCCCGCATGCTCGTTTCATGGGTTGACTTAGGCATACGGAGTTCATTCCCAGTCTAAGCATACGGAGTTCATTCCCAGTAGAAGATCGAACCAGACCGAGGGTTGTGGTAGCACATGCTGGGCTCGGGCATGTACTGGTGCCGCATTTTTCTTCGTTAGGGCACCATCACCGGAGCAGCACCGGAGAACGTGACCGGCGGCATTGGGGTTCTGCCGATCGGGGGATCGGGGGGTGCGTGCACATGATGTGTGATGGGTGCTGGTACTTGGCCCTTATATTGGCCCTTTATCCCTCATCAAACGTCGAGAACTCACACCCCCTTAAAGAGCATTTGAGATTTTACAGGTTTGTTGCCAGTAGCCATTAAAGTGTCTGAAATGGGGACACTTTTTTCAAATGGTAACAAAATCTTGTACACTTCGAGTTTTTGGCTGATTTTTTTATGCATGCCAACAAAAATACAAGGATCACGTCTACCAAGTTTGGGGCCAAAACTCCTTCCGAAAAAATTTTAAAAAATCCCGAACCCCAAAAAGTTTTAAAAATCATGAAAAATAGAAAACGAGTCATCTTGCCATGGAACTTCACGTGAAGGCTTAAGGGACCATTGTATTAATTTACAAGCCATAAAAATGGCATTGGCACATAGAAATATGAAGATGTGCCTAAACCCACTTACCACCCTATCGATTCATGGCTTGCGCATCCCGTCTCTCTGGCCGGTGTAGTGCTCGCCCGCCTGCTCGTTTCGTCGGTTGACTTTGGCATACGGAGTTCATTCCCAGTCTAAGATCAGATTGGACCGAGGGTTGCGGCAGCAGGATCGGTAACATGCAGAGGGGGACCCTGTCGATCCTCGGCTTACGCATCCTGCCCCTCTGGCCGGCTGAGCACCCGTACGCTCGTTTCGTGGGTTGACTTATGCATACGGAGTTCATTCCCAGTCTAAGATCGGATTGGACCAAGGGTTTCGGCAGCACCTGCTGGGCTCGGGTATGTGCTGGTGCCGCATTTTTCTTCGTCGGGGCACCATCATCGGAGCATCATCGGAGAACCTGACCGGCGGCATTAGGGTTCCGACGATCGGGGGGGCCGAAGGGAGGCTGCACACATGATTTGCGATGGGTGCTGGTACCTGGCCCTTATATTGGCCCCCTATCCCTCATCAAACCTTGAGAACTCACACCCCCTTAAAGAGCATTTGAGATTTTATAGGTTTGCTGCCGGTAGCCATTAAAGTGTCTGAAATAGGGACACTTTTTTCAAATGGTCACAAAATCTTGTACACTTTGCATCTTTAGCTGAATTTTTTTATGCATGCCAAAAAAAATATAAGGACCACGTCTACCAAGTTTGGGGCCAAAAATCATTCCGAAAAAATTTTAAAAAATCCCTAACCGTAAAAAGTTTTGAAAATGGTGAAAAATAGAAAACGAGTCGTCTTATCATGAAACTTCACGTGAAGGCTTAATGGACCATTGTATGAATTTACAAGCCATAAAAATGGCATTGGCACACAGAAATATGAAGATGTACCTAAACCCAGCTACCACCCTATCGATCCACGGCTTGCACATCTTGTCTCTCTGGCCAGTGTAGTTCCAGCCCGCCCGCCCGTTCACCATCTCGTTTCGTTGGTTGGCTTAGGCATACAAAGTTCGTTCCCAGTCTAATAACAGACTAGATTGAGGGTTGAGGGAGCAGGATTGGCAGCACGTAGAGGGGGACCTGGCCGACCCCAGGCTTGTGCATCTCGCCCCTCTGGCCGGCTGAGCGCCCACACGCTCGTTTCGTGGGTTGACTTAGGCATACGGAGTTCATTCCCAGTCTAAGCATATGGAGTTCATTTCCCAGTCTAAGATTGGACCGGACCGAGGGTTGCGGTAGCACATGCTGGGCTCGAGCATGCGCTGGTGCCACATTTTTCTTCGCCAGGGCAAAATCGTCGGAGCATCGTCGAAAAACCTGACCGTCGACATTGGGGTTTCGACGATCGGGGGGGCCGAGGCGTGTGCGCACATGATGTGCGATGGGTGATTGTACTTGGCCCTTATATTGGCCCCCTATCCCTCATCAAACCTTGAAAACTCACACCCCCTTAAAGAGCATTTGAGATTTTACAGGTTTGCTGCCAGTAGGCATTAAAGTGTCTGAAATAGGGACACTTTTTTCAAATGGTCACAAAATCTTGTACACTTCGCGTCTGTAGCTGAATTTTTTTGTGCATGCCAACAAAAATATAAGGATCACGTCTACCAAGTTTGGGGCCAAAACTCCTTCTGAAAAAATTTTAAAAAAATCCCGAACCGTAAAAAGTTTCAAAAATGGTGAAAAATAGAAAACGAGTCGTCTTAACATGAAACTTCACGTGAAGGCTTAAGGGCCCATTGTATGAATTTACAAGCCATAAAAATGGCATTGGCCCGCAGAAATATGAAGATGTGCCTAAACCCACCTACCACCCTATCGATCCATGGCTTGCGCATCTCATCTCTCTGGCAGGTGTAGTGCCTGCCCGTCCGCCCACCCGCTTATTTCGTTGCTTGGCTTGGGCATACGAAGTTCGTTCCCAGTCTAAGATCGGACCAGATCAAGTGTTATGGTAGCAGGATCGACAGCATGCAGAGGGGAACCTAGTCGACCCAGGGCTTGTGTATCCCACCCCTCTAGCCGGTTGAGTGCCCGCACGCCCGTTTCATGGGTTGACTTAGGCATACAGAGTTCATTCCTAGTCTAAGCATACGGAGTTCATTCCCAGTCTAAGATTGGACCGGACCGGGGGTGGCGACAGCACATACTGGGCTCGAGCATGTGCTGGTGCCACATTTTTCTTCATCGGGGCACCATCGCCAGAGCTTCACCGCAGAACCTGACCGTCGACATTAGGGTTCCGACGATCGGGGGGGCCGGGGGGTGTGCGCACATGATGTGCGATGGGTGCTGGTACTTGGCCCTTATATTGGCCCCCTATCCCTCATCAAACCTCGAGAACTCACTCCCCCTTAAAGAGCATTTGAGATTTTACAGGTTTGCTGCCAGTTGCCATTAAAGTGTCTGAAATAGGGACACTTTTTTCAAATGATCACAAAATCTTATACACTTCGAGTTTTTAGCTGAATTGTTTTGTGCATGCCAAAAAAATACAAGGATCACGTCTACCAAGTTTGGGGCCAAAACTCCTACTAAAAAATTTTTAAAAAATCCCAAACCGCATAAAGTTTCAAAAATCGTGAAAAATAGAAAACGAGTCGTCTTGCCATGAAACTTCACGTGAAGGGTTAAGGGACCATTGTTTAAATTTACAAGCCATAAAAATATCATTGGCATGCAGAAATATGAAGATGTGCCTAAACCGATCTACCACCCTATCGATCCACAGCTTGCACATCTCGTATCTTTGGCCGGCGTAGTGCTCGCCCGCCCTCTCGTTCCGTCGGTTGGCTTAAGCATACGGAGTTCATTCCCAGTCTAAGATTGGACCAGACCAAGGGTTGTGGCAACAAGATGGGCAGCACATAGAAGGGGACTCGACCGATCCCCGGCTTGCGCATCGCCAGTTGAGCGCCCGCACGCTCTTTTCGTGGGTTGACTTATGCATACGGAGTTCATTCCCAGTCTAAGCATACGGAGTTCATTCCCAGTCTAAGATCAGATCGGACCGAGGGTTACGGTAGCACATGCTGGGCTCGGGCATGCGCTGGTGCCTCATTTTTCTTCGCCGGGGCACCATCGCCGGAGCATCGCCAGAGAACCTGACCGACGGCATTAGGGTTCCGACGATCGAGGGGCCGACCGGGGGGCGTGTGCGCACATGATATGCGATGGGTGCTGGTACTTGGCCCTTATATTGGCCCCCTATCCCTCATCAAACCTTGAGAACTCATACCCCCTTAAAGAGCATTTGAGATTTTACAGGTTTGCTGCCAGTAGCCATTAAAGTGTCTGAAATAGGGACACTTTTTTCAAATGGTCACAAAATCTTGTACACTTCGCGTCTTTAGCTGAATTTTTTTGTGCATGCCAACAAAAATATAAGGATCACGTCTACCAAGTTTGGGGCCAAAACTCCTTCTGAAAAAATTTTAAAAAAATCCCGAACCGTAAAAAGTTTTAAAAATGGTAAAAAATAGAAAACGAGTCGTCTTAACATGAAACTTCACGTGAAGGCTTAAGGGACCATTGTATGAATTTACAAGCCATAAAAATGGCATTGGCATGCAGAAATATGAAGATGTGCCTAAACCCACCTACCACCCTATCGATCCACGGCTTGCGCATCTCGTCTCTCTGGCAGGTGTAGTGCCTGCCCATCCGCCCACCCGCTCATTTCATTGCTTGGGTTGGGGATACGAAGTTTGTTCCCAGTCTAAGATCAGACCAGATCGAGGGTTACGGTAGCAGGATCGACAGCATGCAGAAGGGAACCTAGTCGACCCAGGGCTTGTGTATCCCACCCCTCTAGCCGGCTGAGCGCCCTTACGCCCGTTTCATGGGTTGACTTAGGCATACAGAGTTCATTCCTAGTCTAAGCATACGGAGTTCATTCCCAGTCTAAGATTGGATCGGACCGGGGGTGGCGACAGCACATGCTGGGCTCGTGCTTGTGCTGGTGCCACATTTTTCTTCATCGGGGCACCATCGCCAGAGCATCACCGGAGAACCTGACCGCCGGCATTAGGGTTCCGACAATAGGGGGCCAGGGGGTGTGCGCACATGATGTGCGATGGGTGCTGGTACTTGGCCCTTATATTAGCCCCCTATCCCTCATCAAACCTCGAGAACTCACTCCCCCTTAAAGAGCATTTGAGATTTTACAGGTTTGCTGCCAGTTGCCATTAAAGTGTCTGAAATGGGGACACTTTTTTCAAATGATCACAAAATCTTATACACTTCGAGTTTTTAGCTAAATTTTTTTGTGCATGCCAAAAAAAATACAAGGATCATATCTAGTAAGTTTGGGGCCAAAAATCTTTCCGAAAAAATTTTAAAAAATCCCGAACCGCAAAAAGTTTCAAAAATCATGAAAAATAGAAAATGACTCGTCTTGCCATGAAACTTCAAGTGAAGGCTTAAGGGACCATTGTATGAATTTACAAGCCATAAGAATGGCATTGCCATGCAGAAATATGAAGATGTGCCTAAACCCACCTACCACCCTATCGATCCACGGCCTGCGCATCCCGTCTCTCTGGTCGGCGTAGTGCCCGCCCGCCCGCTCGTTTTGTCGGTTGGCTTAGGTGTACGGAGTTCATTCCCAATCTAAGATCGGACAGGACTGAGTGTTGTGGCAACAGGATCGATAGCACACAGAGGGGGACCCAGCCGATCCTCATCTTGCGCATCCCGCCCCTCTGGCCGGCTGAGCGCCGGCACGCTCGTTTTATGGGTTGATTTAGGCATACGGAGTTCATTCCCAGTCTAAGCATACGGAGTTCATTCCCAGTCTAAAATCGGACCAGACCGAGGGTTGCGGCAGCACATGCTGGGCTCAGGCATGTGCTAGTGCCACATTTTTCTCCGCCGGGGCACCATCACCGGAGCATCGTCGGAGAACCTGACCGACAGTATTGGGGTTCCGACGATCGGGGGGGCCGGGGGGGTGTGCACACATGATGTGTGATCAGTGCTGGTACTTGGCCCTTATAGTGGGCCCCTATCCCTCATCAAACCTCGAGAACTCACACCCCCTTATAGAGCATTTGAGATTTTACAGGTTTGCTGCTAGAAGCCATTAAAGTGTCTGAAATGGGAACACTTTTTTCAAATGGTCACAAAATCTTGTACACTTCGAGTTTTTAGCTGAATTTTTTTGTGCATGCCAACAAAAATACAAGGATCACGTCCACCAAGTTTGGGGCCAAAACTCCTTCCGAAAAAATTTTAAGAAATCTTGAACCGCAAAAAGTTTTGAAAATCGTGAAAAATAGAAAACGAGTCGTCTTGCCATGAAACTTCACGTGAAGGCTTAAGGGACCATTGTATGAATTTACATGCCATAAAAATGGAATTGGCATGTAGAAATATGAAGATGTACCTAAACCCACCTACCACCCTATCGATCCACGGCTTACGCATCCCGTCTCTCTAGCCGACGTAGTGCCCGCCCGCCCGCCTGCTCATTTCGTCGGTTGGGTTAGGCATACGAAGTTTATTCCTAGTCTAAGATCAGACTGGGCTGAGGGTTGCGACAGTAGGATTGGCAGCATGTAGAGTGGGACCCGGTCGGTCCCCGGCTTTAACATCCCGCCCCTCTGGCCCGTTGGGCGCCTGTATGCTCGTTTCATGGGTTGACTTAGGCATATGGAGTTCATTCCCAGTCTAAGCATACGGAGTTCATTCCCAGTCTAAGATCGGACCAGACCGAGGGTTGCGGCAGCACATGCTAGGCTCAGGCATGTGCTGGTGCCACATTTTTCTCCGTCGGGGCACCATCACCGGAGCATCGTCGGAGAACCTGACCGACAGTATTGGGGTTCCGACGATCGGGGAGGCCGGGGGGGTGTGCACACATGATGTGTGATCAGTGCTGGTACTTGGCCCTTATAGTGGCCCCCTATCCCTCATCAAACCTCGAGAACTCACACTCATTTAAAGAGCATTTGAGATTTTACAGGTTTGCTGCCAGTAGCCATTAAAGTGTTTGAAATGAGGACACTTTTTTCAAATGGTCACAAAATCTTGTACACTTTGAGTTTTTAGCTGAATTTTTTTTCCATGCCAAAAAAAATTCAAGGATCACATCTACCAAGTTTGGGGCCAAAACTCCTTCTGAAAAAATTTTAAAAAATCTCGAACCGCAGAAAGTTTCAAAAATTGTGAAAAATAAAAAACGAGCCGTCTTGCCATGAAACTTCACGTGAAGTCTTAAAGGACCATCGTATGAATTTATAAGCCATAAAAATGGCATTAGCACATAGAAATATGAAGATGTGCCTAAACCCACCTACCACCCTATCAATCTACGACGTGCGCATCCCGTCTCTCTAGCCGGCGTAGTGCCCACCCGTACGCTCGCTCGTTTCGTCGGTTGGCTTAGGCATACGGAGTTCATTCCTAGTCTAAGATCAGACCAGATCGAGGGTTGCGGCAACAGGATCGGCAGTACGCAGAGGGGGACCCGACCGATCTCCGGCTTACGCATCCCGCCCCTCTAGCCAGCTGAGCGTCCGCACGCTTGTTTCGTGGGTTGACTTAGGCATACAGAGTTCATTAACAGTCTAAGCATACGGAGTTCATTCCCATTCTAAGATCGGACCGGACCGAGGGTTGCGGCAGCACATGCTGGGCTCGGGCTTGTTTTGGTGCACCTTTTTCTTCATCGGAGCATCGTCGGAGAACCTGACCGACGGCATTAGGGTTCCGGCAATCGGGGGGGCCGAGGGGGGTGTGCGCACATGATGTGCGATGGGTGCTGGTACTTGGCCATTATATTGGCACCCTATCCCTCATGAAACCTCGAGAACTCACACCCCCTTAAAGAGCATTTGAGATTTTACAGGTTTGCTGCCAGTAGCCATTAAAGTGTCTGAAATGAGGACACTTTTTTCAAATGGTCACAAAATCTTGTACACTTTGAGTTTTTAGCTGAATTTTGTTTGGGCATGCCAAAAAAAATACAAGGATCACCTCTACCAAGTTTGGGGCCAAAACTCCTTCCGAAAAAATTTTAAAAAATCTCGAACCTTAAAAATTTGAAAATCATGAAAAATAGAAAACGAATCGTCTTGCAATGAAACTTCACGTGAAGGCTTAAGGGACCATTGTATGAATTTACAAGCCATAAAAATGGCATTGCCACACAGAAACATGAAGATGTACCTAAACCCACCTACCACCCTATCGATTCACGGCTTGCGCATCCCGTCTCTCTGGCTGGCGTAGTGCCCGCCCGCCCGCCCGCTCATTTTCTTGGTTGGCTTAGGCATACGGAGTTCATTCCCAATCTAAGATCAAACCAGACCGAGGGTTGCGGTAGTAGGATCGACAGCACATAGAGGGGGACCCGGTTGATCCCCGGCTTGCGCATCCCGCCACTCTGGCCGGCTGAGCAACCCGCACGCTCGTTTCGTAGGTTGACTTAGGCATACGGAGTTCATTCCCAGTCTAAGCATACAGAGTTCATTCCCAGTCTAAGATCGGACCAGACCGAGGGTTGCGATAGCAGGATCGACTGCACGTAGAGGGGGACACGGTCGATCGTCGGCTTGCGCATCCCCCCCTCTGGCCGGCTGAACGCCCGCACGCTCGTTTCATGGGTTGACTTAGGCATATGGAGTTCATTCCTAGTCTAAGATCAGACCGGACCGAGGGTTGCGGCCACACATGCTGGGCTCGGGCATGTGCTGGTGCCGTATTTTTTTTCACCAGGGCACCATCATCGGAGCATCGCCGAAGAACCTGACCGACGTTATTGGGTTTTCGGTGATCGGGGGCCGGGGGGGTGTGCACACATGATGTGCGAAGGGTACTGGTACTTGGCCCTTATATTGGCCCCCTATCCCTCATCAAACCTCGAGAACTCACACCTCCTTAAAGAGCATTTGAGATTTTACAGGTTTGTTGCCAGTAGCCATTAAAGTGTCTGAAATGGGGACACTTTTTTCAAATGGTCACAAAATCTTGTACACTTCGAGTTTTTGGCTGAATTTTTTTGTGCATGCCAACAAAAATACAAGGATCATGTCTACCAAGTTTGGGGATAAAAATCCTTCCGAAAAAATTTTAAAAAATCCCGAACCGTAAAAATTTCAAAAATCGTGAAAAAAAGAAAACGAGTCGTCTTGCCATGAAACTCCTCATGAAGGCTTAAGGGACCATTGTGTGAATTTACAGGCCATAAAAATGGCATTGGCACGTAGAAAGATGAAGATGTGTCTAAACCTACCTACCACCCTATCGATCCACAGCTTGTGCATCCCGTCTCTTTGGCCGGCATAGTGCACGCCTGCCTGCCTGCCCGCTCGTTTCGTCGGTTGGCTTAGGCATATAGAGTTCATTCCCAGTCAAAGATCAGATCAGACCAATGGTTATTACAGCAGGATCGGTAGTACGCAGAGGGGGACCCAGTCGATCCCCGTCTTGCACATCCCGCCCCTCATTTCGTGGGTTACAGCTAGCTGAGCGCCCGTACACTCATTTCGTGGGTTGACTTAGGCATACGGAGTTCATTCCCAGTCTAAGCATACGGAGTTCATTCCCAGTCTAAGATCGGATTGGACCAACTGTTGTGGCAGCACATACTGGGCTCGGGCATGTACTGGGGCCGTATTTTTCTTCATCGAGGCACCATCACCGGAGCAATGCCGGAGAACCTGACCGACGTACTGCCCGTTCGCCCACTCGTTTCATCGGTTGGCTGAGGCATACGGAGTTCATTCCCAGTCTAAGATCGGACCAGGTCGAGAGTTGCGACAGTAGGATCGACAGCACGTAGTGGGGGGCCAGGCCGATCCCCATCTTGCGCATCCCGCCCCTCTGGCCCGTTGAGCGTCGGTACGTTCATTTCATGGGTTGACTTAGGCATATGGAGTTCATTCCCAGTCTAAGCATACGGAGTTCATTCCTAGTCTAAGATCAGACCGGATCGAGGGATACGGCAGCACATGCTGGGCTCGGGCATGTGCTGGTGTCGCATTTTTCTTCGTCGAGGTACCATCACCGGAGCATCGCCGGAGAACCTGACCAGCAGCATTGGGGTTTCGGCGATCGGGGAGCAGGGGGTGTGCGCACATGAAGTGCGATGGGTGCTGGTAATTGGCCATTATATTGGCACCCTATCCCTCATCAAACCTCGAGAACTCACACCCCCTTAAAGAGCATTTGAGATTTTACAGGTTTGCTGCCAGTAGCCATTAAAGTGTCTGAAATGGGGACACTTTTTTCAAATGGTCGTAAAATCTTGTACACTTCAAGTTTTTAGCTGAATTTTTTTGTGCATGCCAACAAAAACACAAGGATCACGTCTACCAAATTTGGGGCCAAAACTCCTTCCGAAAAAATTTTAAAAAATCCCGAACCGTAAAAAGTTTTAAAAATTATGAAAAATAGAAAACGAGTCGTCTTGCCATGAAACTTCACGTGAAGGCTTAAGGGTCCATTGTATGAATTTACAAGCCATAAAAATGGCATTGGCATGCAGAAATATGAAGATGTGCCTAAACCCACCTACCACCTATACGATCCACGGCTTGCGCATCCCGTCTCTCTAGCCGGCGTAGTGCCCGCCCGCCTGCCCGCCCGCCCGCTCATTTCGTCCGTTGGCTTAGGCATACGGAGCTCATTCCCAGTCTATGATCAGACCGGATAGAGGGTTACGGCAGCATGCAGAGGGGGACCCGATCGATCCCCGGCTTGCGCATCCCGCCCTTCTGGCCGGCTGAGCGCCCGCACGCTCGTTTCGTGGGTTAACTTAGGCATACGGAGTTCATTCCCAGTCTAAGATCAGATCAGACCGAGGGTTGCTGCAGCACATGCTGGGCTCAGGCATGTGCTGTGCCGCATTTTTCTTCGTCGGGGCTCCATGACCAGAGCATCGTCGGAGAACCTGACCGGCGGCATTGGGGTTCCAGCGATTGGGGGGTCGGGGCGGTGTGCACACATGATGTGCGATGGGTGCTGGTACTTGGCCCAAATATTGCCCCCTATCCCTCATCAAACCTTGAGAACTCACACCCCCTTAAAGAGCATTTGAGATTTTACAAGTTTGCTGCCAGTAGCCATTAAAGTGTCTGGAATGGGGACACTTTTTCAAATGGTCACAAAATCTTGTACACTTCGAGTTTTTAGCTGAATTTTTTTGTGCATGCCAACAAAAATACAAGGATCACGTCTACCAAGTTTGGGGCCAAAACTTCCTCCAAAAATATTTTAAAAAATCCTGAACTGTAAAAAGTTTTGAAAATCATGAAAAGTGGAAAACAAGTCGTCTTACCATTACATGTCAAGGCTTAAGGGACCATTGTATGAATTTACAATCCATAAAAATGGCATTGGCATGCAGAAATATGAAGATGTGCCTAAACCCACCTACCACTCTACCGAACCACGACTTGCGCATTCCGTCTCTCTGGCCGGCGTAGTGCCCGCCCGGCCGCCCGTCCGCCCGTCCGTTCGTTTCGTCGGTTGACTTGGGCATATGGAGTTCATTCCCAGTCTAAGATCGGATCGGACTGAGGGTTGCGGCAGCAGGATCAGTAGCACGCAGAGGGGGACCTGACGTATCCTCGACTTGCGCATCCCACCCCTCTGGCCGGTCGAGCACCCGCACGCTCGTTTCATGGGTTGACTTAGGCATACGGAGTTCATTCCCAGTCTAAGCTCAGACCAGACCGAGGGTTGCGGTAGCACATGTTGGGCTTGGGCATGTGTTGGTGTTGCATTGTTCTTCGTCAGGACACCATCGCCGGAGCATCACCGGAGAACCTGACCGGCGACATTGGGGTTCCGGCGATCGGGGGGCCGGGGGGTGTGCGCACATGATGTGTGATGGGTGCTGGTACTTGGCCCTTATATTGGTCCCCTATCCCTCATCAAACCTTGAGAACTCACACCCCCTTAAAGATCATTTGACATTTTACAGGTTTGCTGCCAGTAGCCATTAAAGTGTCTAAAATGGGGACACGTTTGCCAAATGGTCACAAAATCTTGTACACTTTGAGTTTGAAGATGAATTTTTTTATGCATGCCAACAAAAATACATGCATCACGTCTACCAAGTTTGTGACCAAAATTGCTTTCGAAAAAATTTTAAAAAATCTTGAACCGTAAAAAGTTTAAAAATTTGTGAAAAATAGAAAACGAGCCGTCTTGCCATGAAACTTCACGTGAAGGCTTAAGGGACCATTGTATGAATTTACAAGCCATAAAAATGGCATTGGCATGCAGAAATATGAAGATGTGCCTAAACCCACCTACCACCATATCGATCCGCGGCTTGCGCATCCCGTCTCTCTGGCCGGCGCAGTGCCCGCCCGCCCGCTCGTTTCGTCGATTGGCTTAGGAGTACGGAGTTCACTCCCAGTCTAAGATCAGACCAGATCGAGGGTTGCGGCAGCACGCAGAGGGTGACCTGGCCGATCCCCGGCTTGCGTATCCCGCCCCTCAGGCCAGTTGAGCACCCGCACGCTCGTTCCATGTGTTGACTTAGGCATACGGAGTTCATTCCCAGTATAACCATACGGAGTTCATTCCCAGTATAACCATACGGAGTTCATTCCCAGTCTAAGATCAGATGAGACCAAGGGTTGTGGCAGCACATGCTGGGCTCAGGCATGTGTTGGTGCCGCATTTTTCTTCGTCGGGGCACCATCACCGGAGCATCGCCGGATAACCTGACCATGGCATTGGGGTTCCGATGATCGGGGGGGCCACGTGGCGGTGTGCGCACACGATGTACGATGGGTGCTGGTACTTAGCCCTTATATTGGCCCCCTATCCCTCATCAAACCTCGAGAACTCAAACCCCCTTAAAGAGCATTTGAGATTTTAAAGGTTTGCTGCCAGTAGCCATTAAAGTGTCTGAATTGGGGACAGTTTTTTCAAATGGTCACAAAATCTTGTACCGCTCGATTTTTTAGCTGAATTTTTTTGTGCAAGCCAACAAAAATTCAAGGATCATGTCTACGAAGTTTTGGGCCAAAAATCCTTTTGAAAAAATTTTAAAAATTCAAAGACTTAAGGGACCATTGTATGAAACTTCACGTGAAGACTTAAGGGACAATTGTATGAATTTACAAGCCATAAAAACGGCATTGGCATGCAGAAATATGAAGATGCTCCTAAACCCATGTACCACCCTATCGATCCAAGGCTTGTGCATCCCGACTCTCAGGCTGGCGTCGTGCCCGCCCGCCCGCCGACCCGCTCATTTTGTCGGTTGGCTTAGGCATACAGAGTTCATTCCCAATCTAAGATTAGACTGGACCGAGGGTTACGACAGCACGCAGAGGGGGACCCGGCCGATCCCCAATTTGTGCATCCCGCCCCTCTGGCTGGTTGAGCACCTGTACACTCGTTTCGTGTGTTGACTTAGGCATACGGAGTTCATTGCCAGTCTAAGCATACGGAGTTCATTCCCAGTCTAAGATCAGACTGGACCGAGGGTTACGGCAGCACATGCTGGGTTCGAGCATGTGCTGGGGCCACATTTTTCTTCGTCGAGGCACCATCACCGGACCATCGTCGGAGAACCTAACCGGCGGCATGGGGTTCTGACGATCGGGGGGGCCGGGGGGGTGTGCGGACATGATGTACGATGGTTGCTGGTACTTGGCCCTTATATTGGCCCCCTATCCCTCATCAAACCTCGAGAACTCACACCCCCTTAAAGAGTATTTGAGATTTTACAGGTTTGCTGCCAGTAGCCATTAAAGTGTCTGAAATGGGGACACTTTTTTCAAATGGTCACAAAATCTTGTACACTTCGAGTTTTTAGCTGACTTTTTGTGCATGCCAACAAAAATAAAAGGATCACGTCTACCAAGTTTGGGGCCAAAACTCCTTCCAAAAAAATTTTAAAAAATCCCGTCTCTCTGGCCGGCCGAATGCCCCGCCCGCCCGCCCGTTGTTTTCTTCGGTTTGCTTAGGCATACGGAGTTCATTCCCAGTCTACGATCAGATCAGACCGAGGGTTACGGTAGCAGGATCGACAGCACGTAGAGAGGACTCGAGCGATCCTTGGCTTGTGCATCCTGCCTCTCTGGCCGACTGGAACGCCCGCACGGTTGTTTCTATGAGTTGACTCTAGGCATACGGGTTCATTCCAGTCTAAGATCGGACCAGACCGAGGGTTGCCGACAGGAACTTGCTAGGCTTTAGGATGTGCTGTTGCCACATTTTTTCATCGGGGCACCTCACCGGAGCTCGCCAGAGAACCTGACCGGTGGCATTGGGGTTTTCGGCGATCCGGGGGGCCGAGGGGGGTGTGCGCACATGATGTGGGATGGGTGCTCGTACTTAGCCCTTAAATTGGCCCCTTATCCCTCATCAAACCTCGAGAACCCACACCCCCTTAAAGAGCTTTTGACATTTTACAGGTTTGCTGCCAGTAGCCATTAAAGTGTCTGAAATGGGGACACTTTTTAAATGGTCACAAAATCTTGTACACTTCGAGTTTTTAGCTGAATGTTTTTGTGCATGCCAACAAAAATACAAGGATCACGTCTAACAAGTTTGGGGCCAAATATCCTTCCAAAAAATTTTTAAAAAATCTCAAACCGTAAAAAGTTTTGAAAATTGTGAAAAATAGAAAACGAGTCGTCTTGCCATGAAACTTCACGTGAAGGCTTAAGGGACCATCGCCGGAGCATCGCTGGAGACATTGGGGTTCCGACGATCGGGGGGGTCGGGGGGGTGTGCACACATGGTGTGTGACTTGGCCCTTATATTGGCCTCCTATCCCTCATCAAACCTCGAGAACTCACACGCCTTTAAAAAGCATTTGAGATGTTACAGGTTTGCTGCCAATAGCCATTAAAGTGTCTAAAATGGGGACACTTTTTTCAAATGGTCACAAAATCTTGTACACTTCAAGTTTTTAACTGAATTTTTTCATGCATGCGAACAAAAATACAAGGATCACGTCTACCAAGTTTGGGGCCAAAAATCGTTCCAAAAAAATTTTAAAAAATCTTGAACTGCAAAAAGTTTTAAAAATCGTGAAAAATAGAAAATGAGTGGTCTTGCCATGAAACTTCACGTGAAGGCTTAAGGGACCATTGTATGAATTTACAAGCCATAAAAATCGCATTGGCATGCAGAAATATGAAGATGTGCTAAACCCACCAACCACCCTATCGATACACGGCTTGCGCATCCCGTCTCTCTAGCCAACGTAGTGCCTGTTCGCCCGCCCGTCCGCTCGTTTCGTCGGTTGTTTTAGGCATACAGAGTTCATTCCCAGTCTACGATCAGAGTGGACCGAGGGTTACGGCAGCAAGATCGGCAGCACGCAGAGGGGGACCCGGTCGATCCTCAGCTTGCGCATCCCACCCTTCTAGCCGGCTGAGCGCCCGCACGCTTATTTCATGGGTTGACTTTAGCATAAGGAGTCCATTCCCAGTCTAAGCATACGGAGTTCATTCCCAGTCTAAGATCAGATTGGACTGAGGGTTGCGACAGCACATGCTGGGCTCGAGCATGTGCTGGTGCCACATTTTTTTTCGTCGGGGCACCATCGCCAAAGAACTTGACCGGCGGCATTGGGGTTCCGACGATCGGGGGGGCCGGGGGGGTGTGCGCACATGATGTGCGATGGGTGCTGGTACTTGGCTCTTATATTGGCCCCCTATCTCTCATCAAACCTCGAGAACTCACACCCCTTAAAGAGCATTTGAGATTTTACAGGATTGCTACCAGTAGCCATTAAAGTGTTTGAAATGGGACACTTTTTCCAAATGGTCACAAAATCTTGTACACTTCGAGTTTTTAGCTGAAATTTTTGTGCATGCCAACAAAAATACAAGGATTATGTATACCCAGTTTGGGGCCTAAACTCCTTTTGAAAAATTTTAAAAAAATCTCGAACCGCAAAAAGTTTCTAAAATCGTGAAAAGTAGAAAACGAGTCGCCTTGCCATGAAACTTCACATGAAGGCTTATGGGACCATTGTATGAATTTACACACCATAAAAATGGCATTGGCACATAGAAATATGAAGATGTACCTAAACCCACCTACCACCCTATCGATTCACGGCTTGCGTATCCCGTCTCCGCCCGCTCGTTTCATCATTTGGCTTAGGCATACAGAGCTCATTCCCAGTCTCAGATCAGATTGGACTGAGGGTTCGGCAGTAGGATCGACAGCTCATAGAAGAGGACCTGGTCGATCCTCGGCTTGCGCATCCCACCCCTCTGGCCGGTTGAGCACCCCGTACGCTCGTTTCGTGTGTTGACTTAGGCATATAGAGTTCATTCCTAGTCTAAGCATACGAAGTTCATTCCCAGTCTAAGATCGGACCAGAACGAGGGTTGCGTAGCACATGCTGGGCTCGAGCATGTGCTGGTGCAGCATTTCTCTTCACCGGGGCACCATCACCGGAGCATCGTCGGAGAACCTGACCGGCGGCATTGGGGTTCCGGTGATCGGGGGGGCCGAGGGGGTGTGCACACATGATTTGTGATGGCGCTGGTACTTGGACCTTATATTGGCTCCCTATCCCTCATCAAACCTCAAGAACTCACACCCCCTTAAAGAGCATTTGAGATTTTACAGGTTTGCTGCCAATGGCCATTAAAGTGTCTGAAATGGGGACACTTTTTTCAAATGGTCACAAAATCTTGTACACATCGAGTTTTTAGCTGAATTTTTTGGTGCGTGCCAACAAAAATACAAGGATCACGTCTACCAAGTTTGGGGCCAAAACTCCTTCCAAAAAAATTTTAAAAAATCTCAAACCGTAAAAAGTTTCAAAAATCGTGAAAAATAGAAAACGAGTCGTCTTGCCACGAAACTTCACGTGAAGGCTTAAGGGACCATTGTATGAATTTACAAGCCATAAAAATGGCATTGGCACGTAGAAATATAAAGATGTGCCTAAGCCCACCTACCACCCTATCGATCCACGGCTTGCGCATCCCATCTCTCAGGCCGGCGTAGTGCCCACCCGCCCGCCCGTTTTGTCGGTTGGCTTAGCCATACGGAGTTCATTCCCAGTCAAAGATCGGACCAGACCGAGGGTCATGGTAGCAGGGTCGACAACACGTAGTGGGGGACCCGACCGATCTCCAGCTTGCACATCTAGCCCCTCTGGCCGACTTAGTGCCCGCACGCTTGTTTCGTGGGTTGACTTAGGCATACGGAGTTCATTCCCAATTTAAGCATACGAAGTTCATTCCCAGTCTAAGATCAAACTGGACCGAGGGTTGCGGCAGCACATGCTGGGCTAGGGCATGTGCTGGTGCCACATTTTTCTTCACCGGGGCACCATCGTCGGAGAATCGTCGGAGAACCTAACCGGTGGCATTGGGGTTCCGGCGATCAGGGGGCGAGGGGGGTGTGCGCACATGATGTGCGTTGGGTGCTGGTACTTGGCCCTTATATTGGCCCCCTATCCTTCATCTAACCTCAAGAACTCACACCCCCTTAAAGAGCATTTGAGATTTTACAGGTTTGCTGCTAGTAGCCATTGAAGTGTCTAAAATGGGGACACTTTTTTCAAATTGTCACAAAATCTTGTACACTTCGAGTTTGTAGCTGAAATTTTTTGTGCATGCCAAAAAAAATTCAAGGATCACATCTACCAAGTTTGGGGCCAAAACATCTTTCGAAAAAATTTTAAAAAATCCTGAACCGCAAAAAGTTTCAAAAATCATGAAAAATAGAAAACGAGTCGTCTTGCCATGAAACTTCACGTGAAGGCTTAAGGGACCATTGTATGAATGTACAAGCCATAAAAATGGCATTGGCACGCAAAAATATGAATATGTACCAAAACCCACCTACCACCCTATCGATCCATGGCTTGCGCATCCCGTCTCTCTGGTCGGTGCAGTGCCCGCTCGCTCGCTCGTTTCGTTAGTTGGCTTAGGCATACGAAGTTCATTCCCAGTCTAAGATCGGATCGGACCGAGGGTTGCGGCAGCAGCATCAGTAGCACGAAGAGGGGGACCCAGTCAATCCCCTGCTTGCAAATCCCGCCACTCTTGTCGGCTGAGTGCCCGCACGCTCGTTTCGTGGGTTGACTTAGGCATACGGAGTTAATTCCCAGTCTAAGATCGGACCAGACCGAGGGTTGCAACGGCACATGCTGGGCTCAGGCATGTGCTGGTGCCACATTTTTCTTCGTCGGGGCACCATCATCGGAGCATCGTCGGAGAACCTGACTGGCGGCATTGGGGTTCCGGCTATCGGGGGGGTCGGGAGGGGGGTATGCGCACATGATGTGCGATGGGTGCTGGTACTTGGCCCTTATATTGGCCCCCTATCCCTCATCAAACCTCGAGAACTCACACCCCCTTAAAGACCATTTGAGATTTTACAGGTTTGCTGCCAGTAGCCATTAAAGTGTCTGAAATGGGGACACGTTTTTCAAATGGTCACAAAATCTTGTACACTTTGAGTTTTTAGCTGAATTTTTTTGTGCATGCCAACAAAAATACAAGCATCATGTCTACCAAGTTTACGGCCAAAAATGGTTCCGAAAAAATTTCAGAAAATCCTGAACCGCAAAAAGTTTCAAAAATCGTGAAAAATAAAAAACGAGCCGTCTCGCCATGAAACTTCACGTGAAGGCCTAAGGGACCATTGTATGAATTCACAAGCCATAAAAATGGCAATGGCACGTAGAAATATGAAGATGTGCCAAAACCCACCTACCACCCTATCGATCCACGGCTTGCGCATCCCGTCTCTCTGGCCGGCGTAGTGCACGCCAGCCCGCCCGCCCGCTCGCTCGTTTCGTCGGTTGGCTTAGGCATACGGAGTTTATTCCCAATCTAAGATCCAATCGGACTGAGGGTTACAGTAGCAGGATTGACAGCATGCAGAGGTGGACCCAGCTGATCCCCAACTTGCGCATCCCGCCACTCTGGTCGGCTGAGCGCCCGCACTCTCATTTCCTAGGTTAACTTAGGCATATAGAGTTCATTCCCAGTCTAAGCATATGGAGTTCATTCCCAATCTAAGATCGAACCAGACCGATGGTTGCGGCAGCACATGCTTGGCTCGGGCATGTGCTGGTGCCGCATTTTTCTTCGTCGGGGCACCATAGCCGAGCATCGTTGGAGAACCTGACCGACGGCATTGGGGTTCTGATGATCGGGGGGCCGGGGGGTGTGCGCACATGATGTACGATGGGAGCTGATACTTGGCCCTTATATTGGCCCCCTATCCCTCATCAAACCTTGAGAACTCACACACCCTTAAAGAGCTTTTGAGATTTTACAGGTTTGCTGCCAGTAGCCATTAAAGTGTCTTAAATGGGGACACTTTCTTCAAATGGTCACAAAATCTTGTACACTTTGAGTTTTTAGCTGAATTTTTTTGTGCATGCCAACAAAAATAAAAGGATGATGTCTACCAAGTTTGGTGCCAAAACTCCTTTCAAAAAATTTTTAAAAAATCCCGAACAGCAAAAAGTTTCAAAAATTTTGAAAAATAGAAAACGAGTCGTCCTGCCATGAAACTTCACGTGAAGGCTTAAGGGACCATTGTATGAATTTACAAGCCATAAAAATAGCATTGGCATGCAGAAATATTAAGATGTGCCTAAACCCACCTACCACCCTATCGATCCACGGCTTGTGCATCCCGTCTCTCTGGCCGGCGCAGTTCCCGACCGCCCGCTCATTTCATCGGTTGGCTTACGCATACGGATTTCATTCCCAGTCTAAGATCAGACCGGACCGAGGGTTGCGGCAGCACATGCTGGGCTCGGGCATGTGCTAGTGCCTCATTTTTCTTCGTCGGGGCACCATCGTCGGAGAACCTGATGGGCAGCATTGGGGTTCCGGTGATCGGGGGGACCGGGGGGGTGTGTGCACATGATGTACGATGGGTGATGGTACTTGGCCCTTATATTGGCCCCCTATCCCTCATCAAACCTCGAGAACTCACACCCCCTTAAAGAGCATTTGATATTTTACAGGTTTGCTGCCAGTAGCCATTAAAGTGTCTGAAATGGGGACACTTTTTTCAAATGGTCACAAAATCTTGTACACTTCAAGTTTTTAGCTGAATGTTTTTGTGCATGCCAACAAAAATACAAGGATCATGTCTACCAAGTTTGGTTCTAAAAATCCTTCTGAAAAAATTTTAAAAAATCTCGAACCGCAAAAAGTTTCAAAAATTATGAAAAATAGAAAACGAGTCGTGTTACCATGAAACTTCACGTGAAGGCTTAAGGGACCATTGTATGAATTTACAAGCCATAAAAATGGCATTGGCACGCAGAAATATGAAGATGTGCCTAAACCCACCTACCACCCTATAGATCCACGGCTTGCGCATCCCGTCTCTCTGGCCGGCGTAGTGCCCGCCCGCTCATTTCGTCCGTTGCCTTAGGCATACGGAGTTAATTCCCAGTCTAAGATCAGACCGGACCGAGCGTTCTGGCAATAGGATCGGGAACACGCAGAGGGGGACCTGGTCGATCCCTGGCTTACGCATCCCGCCCCTCTTGTCGATTGAGCACCCGCACGCTTGTTTCATGGGTTGACTTAGGCATACGGAGTTCATTCCCAATCTAAGCATACGGAGTTCATTCCTAGTCTAAGATCGGACCGGACCGAGGGTTACGACAGCACATGCTGGGCTCGGGCATGTGTTGGTGCCGCATTTTTCTTCGTCGGGGTACCATCGCCAGAGCATCGCTAGAGAACCTGATCGGTGGCATTGGGGTATCGACGATCGGGGGGCCGGGGGGTGTGCGCACATGATGTGCGATGGGTGCCGGTACTTGGCCCTTATATTGGCCCTGTATCCCTCACAAACCACGAGAACTCACACCCCCTTAAAGAGCATTTTAGATTTTACAGGTTTGCTGCCAGTAGCCATTAAAGTGTCTGAAATGGGGACTTTTTTTTAAAATGGTCACAAAATCTTGTACACTTCGAGTTTTTAGCTGAATTTTTTTGGGCATGCAAAAAAAAATACAAGGATCATGTCTACCAAAACTCCTTCCAAAAAATTTTTAAAAAATCCCGTATCATAAAAAGTTTCAAAAATCATGAAAAATAGAAAATGAGTCGTCTTGCCATGAAACTTCACATGAAGGCTTAAGGGACCATTTTATGAATTTACAAGCCATAAAAATGGCATTGGCACGTAGAAATATGAAGATGTGCTTGAACCCACCTACCACCCTATCGATCCATGGCTTGCGCATCCCGTCTCTCTGTCCGACGTAGTGCCCGCCTGCCCCCTCGTTTCATCAGTTGGCTTAGGCATACGAAGTTCATTCCCAGTCTAAGATCAGACCAGACTGAGGGTTGCGGCAGCAAGATCGATAGCACGTAGAGGGGGACCCAGTCGATTCCCGGCTTACGCATCCCGCCCTTCTAGCCGACATAGTGTCCGCCCACCCGCCCGTCCGCTCATTTCGTTGGTTGGCTTACGCATACGGAGTTCATTCCCAGTCTAGGATTGGAACGAATCGAGGGTTGTGGCAACAAGATCGGTAGCATGCAGAGGGGGACCCAACCGAACCCTGGCTTGCGCATCTCGCCCCTCTGGCTGACTGAGCGGTCGCACGCTCATTTCGTGTGTCGACTTAGGCATACGGAGTTCATTCCCAGTCTAAGATCGGATCGGACCGAGGGTTGCGGCAACACATGCTGGGCTCGAGCATGTGCTGGTGCCGCATTTTGCTTCGTGGGGGCACCATTGCCAGAGCATCGTTAGAGAACCTGACCGACAGCAATGGGGTTTCGACGATCGGGGGGGCCGGGGGGAGTGCGCACATGATGTGCGATGGGTGCTAGTACTTGGCCCTTATATTGGCCCCCTATCCCTCATCAAAGCTCGGGAACTCACACCCCCTTAAAGAGCATTTGAGATTTTATAGGTTTGCTGCCAGTAGCTAATTAAAGTGTCTGAAATGGGGACACTTTTTTCAAATGGTCACAAAATCTTGTACACTTCCAGTTTTTAGATGAATTTTTTTGTGCAAGCCAAAAAGAATACAAGGATCATGCTTACCAAGTTTGGGGCCAAAACACCTTCCGAAAAAATTTTAAAAAACCCCGAACCGTAAAAAGTTTTGAAAATCGTGAAAAATAGAAAATGAGTTGTCTTCCCATGAAACTTTACGTGAAGGCTTAAGGGACCATTGTATGAATTTACAAGCTGTAAAAATGGCATTGGCACACAAAAATAAGAAGATGTGCCTAAACCCACCTACCACCCTATCGATCCACTGCTTGCGCATCCCGTCTCTCTGGCTGACGTAGTGCCCGCTCGCCTGCCCGCCCGTTTGTTACGTCGGTTGGCTTAGGCATATGGAGTTCATTCCCAGTCTAAGATCAGACCAGACCAAGGGTTGCGGTAGTAGGATCGATAGCATGTAGAGGGGGACTCGGTCGATCCCTGGCTTGCGCATCCTGCCCCTTTGGTCGATTGAGCACCCACACGCTCATTTCATGGGTTGACTTAGGCATACGGAGTTCATTCCCAGTCTAAGATCAGACCGGACCGAGGGTTACGACAGCACATGCTGGGCTTGGGCATGTGTTGGTGCCGCATTTTTCTTCATCGGGGCACCATTGCCGGAGCATCGTCGGAGAACCTGATCGGTGGCATTGGGGTTCCGGTGATCGGAGGGGCCGGGGGGTGTGCGCACGTGATGTACGTAAGGTGGCAGGCACCTTGCCCTGTATATTGGCCCCTCCTTATCCCTCATCAAACCTTGAGAACTCGCACCCCCTTAGAAGATCATTTGAGATTTTACAGGTTTGCTCCCAGTAGCCATTAAGTGTCTTAAATGAGGGACACTTTTTACAAATGGTCACCAAATCTTGTACACTTCGAGTTTTTTGCTGAATTTTTTTATGCATGCTAACAAAAATACAAGGATCACATCTACCATGTTTGGGGCCAAAAATCCTTTCAAAAAAATTTTAAAAAATCCCGAACCGTAAAAAGTTTCAAAAATCGTGAAAAATAGAAAATGAGTCCTAACTTCACTTGAAGGCTTAAGGGACCATTGTATGAATTTACAAGCCATAAAAATGGTATTGGCACGTAGAAATATGAAGATGTGCCTAAAACCACCTACCACCCTATCGATCCACGGCTTGCGCATCCCGTCTCTCTGGCCGACGTAGTGCCTGCCCGTCCGCCCGCCCGTTCGTTTCATCGGTTGGCCTAGGCATATGGAGTTCATTCCCAGTGTATGATCAGACTGAACTGGGGGTTGTGGCAGTAGGATCGGCAGCACGCAGAGGGGGACCCAATCGATCCCCGGCTTTCGCATCCCGCCCCTCTGGTCGGCTAAGCGCCCGCACGCTCGTTTCGTGGGTTGACTTAGGCATACTGAGTTCATTCCCAATCTAAGCATATGGAGTTCATTCCCAGTCTAAGATCGGACGAACTGAGGATTGCGGCAGTACATGCTGGGCTGAGGCATGTGCTGGTGTCGCATTTTTCTTCGCCGGGGCACCATCGTCGGAGCATCACCTGAGAACCTAACCGGCGGCATTGGGGTTCTGATGATCAAGGGGGCCGGGGGGGTGTGCACACATGATGTCCGATGGGTGCTGGTACTTGACCCTTATATTGGCCCCCTATCCCTCATCAAACCTTGAGAACTCACCCCCCTTAAAGAGCAGTTGAGATTTTACAGGTTTGCTGCCAGTAGCCATTAAAGTGTCTAAAATGGGGACACTTTTTTTAAATGGTCACAAAATCTTATCCACTTCGAGTTTTTAGCTGAAATTTTTTTGTGCATGCCAACAAAAATACAAGTATCACGTCTACCAAGTTTGGGGCTACAACACTTTCCGAAAAAATTTTAAAAAATCTCGAACCGCAAAAAGTTTCAAAAATCATGAAAAATAGAAAACGAGTCATCTACCCATGAAACTTCACGTGAAGGCTTAAGGGACCATTGTATGAATTTACAAGCTATAAAAATGGCATTGGCACACAAAAATATGAAGATGTGCCTAACCCACCTACCACCCTATCGATCCAAGGCTTGCGCGTCCCGTCTCTCTGGCCGGCGTAGTGCCCGTCCACCCGCCCGCTCGCTCGTTTCGTCGGTTGGCTTAAGCATACGGAGTTCATTCCCAGTCAAAGATCAGACCAGACCGAGGGTTGCAACAGCACATGCTGGGCTCGGGCATGTGCTGGTGCCGTATTTTTCTTCGTCGAGGCACCATCGTCGGAGAATCGGACCGGTGGCATTGGGGTTCCGACGATCGGGGGGGCCGGGGGGTGTGCGCACATGATGTGCGATGGGTGCTGGTACTTGGCCCTTATATTGGCCCCCTATCCCTCATCAAACCTTGAGAACTCACAGCCCCTTAAAGAGCATTTGAGATTTTACAGGTTTGCTGCCAGTAGCCATTAAAGTGTCTGAAATGGGGACACTTTTTTCAAATGGTCACAAAATCTTGTACACTTCAATTTTTTAGCTGAATTTTTTTGTGCATGCCAACAAAAATACAAGGATCATGTCTACCAAGTTTTGGACCAAAACTACTATCGAGAAAATTTTAAAAAATCCCGAACCGTAAAAAGTTTTAAAAATCGTGAAAAATAGAAAATGAGTCGTCTTGCCATGAAACTTCACGTGAAGGCTTAAGGGACCATTGTATGAATTTACAAGCCATAAAAATGGCATTGGCATGCAGAAATATGAAGATGTGCCTAAACCCATCTACCACCCTATCGATCCACGGCTTGCGCATCTCGCGTCTCTTGCTGGCGTAGTGCCCGCCCGTCCGCTCGTTTCGTCGGTTGGCTTAGGCATACGGAGTACATTCCCAGTCTAAGATTGGACCCGATCGAGGGTTACAGTAGCAGGATCGACAGCACACAGAGGGGGTCCCAACCGATCCCCGGCTTGCGCATCCCTCCCCTTTAGCCGGCTGAGGGCCCGCACGCTCGTTTCATGGGTTGACTTAGGCATACGGAGTTCATTCCCAGTCTAAGCATACGAAGTTCATTCCCAGTCTAAGATCAGATCGGACCGAGGGTTGTGACTGCACATGCTGGGCTCGGGCATGTGCTGTTGCCGTATTTTTCTTCGTCGGGGCACCATCACCGGAGCATCACCGGAGAACCTGACTGGCGGCTTTGGGGTTCCGGTGATCGGGGGGGCCGGGGGTGTGTGCGCACATGATGTGTGTTGGGTGCTGGTACTTGGCCCTTATATTGGCCCCTATCCCTCATCAAACCTCAAGAACTCACACCCTCTTAAAGAGCATTTGACATTTTACAGGTTTGCTGCCAGTAGGCATTAAAGTGTCTGAAATGCAGACACGTTTTTTAAATGGTCACAAAATCTTGTACACTTCGAGTTTTTAGTTGAAATTTTTTGTGCATGCCAACAAAAATACAAGGATCACGTCTACCAAGTTTGGGGCAAGAACTCCTTCCAAAAAAATTTAAAAAAATCCCGAACCGTAAAAAGTTTCAAAAATCGTGAAAAATAGAAAACGAGTCCTCTTGCCTTGAAACTTCATGTGAAGGCTTAAGGGACCATTGTATGAATTTACAAGCCATAAAAATGGCATTGGCATGCAGAAATATGAAGATGTGCCTAAACCTACCTACCATCCTATTGATCCACGGCTTGCACATCCCATCTCTTTGGCTGACGTAGTGCCCGCCTGCTTGTTTCGTCGGTTGGCTTAGGCATACAGAGTTCATTTCCAGGATAAGATTAGACCAGAGTGAGAGTTGTGGCAGCATGATCGACAGCACGCAGAGGGGGACCCGACCGATCCCCAGCTTGCGCATCCCGCCCCTCTGGCCGGCTGAGCACCCGCACGCTCGTTTCATGGTTTGACTTAGGCATACGGAGTTGATTCCCAGTCTAAGCATACGAACCAAGGGTTGTGACAGCACATGCTGGGCTCGGGCACGTGTTGGTGCCGCATTTTTCTTTGCCGGGGCACCATCGCTGGAGTATTTTTCTGCATCCCGTCTCTCTGGTCGGCATAGTGCCCGCCCGCCCGCACGCCCGCTCATTCCGTCGGTTGGCTTAGGCATACGGAGTTCATTCCCAGTCTAAGATCAAACCGAATTGAGGGTTACAGCAACAAGATCGGCAGCACGCAGAGGGGGACCTGATCGATCCCCGGCTTGCGCATGCCGCCCCTCTGGCTGACTGAGCGCCCGCACGTTCGTTTCGTGGGTTGACTTAGGCATACGGAGTTCATTCCCAGTCTAAGATCGGACCGAACCATGGGTTGCGGCAACACATGCTAGGCTCGGGCATGTGCTGGTGCCGCATTTTGCTTCGTGGGGGCACCATTGCCGCAGCATCGTCGGAGAATCTGACTGATGACATTGGGGTTCCGACGATCGGGGGGCCGGGGGGTGTGCGCACATGATGTGCGATGGGTGCTGGTACTTGGCCCTTATATTGGCCCCCTATCCCTCATCAAACCTCTAGAACTCACACCCCCTTAAAGAGCATTTGAGATTTTTCAGGTTTGCTGCCAGTAGCCATTAAAGTGTCTAAAATGGGGACACTTTTTCCAAATGGTCACAAAATCTTGTACACTTCGAGTTTTTGGCTGAATGTTTTTGTGCATGCCAACAAAAATACAAGGATCACGTCTACCAAGTTTGGGGCCAAAACTCCTTTCAAAAAAATTTTTAAAAATCTCGAACCGAAAAAAGTTTCAAAAATCGTGAAAAATAGAAAACGAGTCGTCTTGCCATGAAACTTCATGTGAAGGCTTAAGGGACCATTGTATGAATTTACAAACCATAAAACTGGCATTGGCATGCATAAATATGAAGATGTGCCTAAACCCACCTACCACCCTATCGATCCACGGCTTGCGCATCCCATCTCTCTGGCCGGCGTAGTGCCCGCCCGCCCGTCCACCCGCTCGTCCGCCCGCTCGTTTCGTCGGTTGGCTTAGGTATACGAAGTTCATTCCTAGTCTAAGATCAGACCAAACCGAGGGTTGCAGCAATAGGAATGGCAGCACACAGAGGGACCTGGCCGATCCTCGGCTTGTGCATCCCGCCCCTCTGGCCGACTGAGCGCTCGTACGTTCGTTTCGTAGGTTGACTTAGGCATACGGAGTTCATTCCCAGTCTAAGCGTACGAAGTTTTTTCCCAATCTAAGATCAGATCAGACCAAGGGTTGCGGCAGCACATGCTGGGCTCGAGCATGTGCTGGTGCCACATTTTTCTTCGACGAGGCACCATAGCTGGAGCATCGCCGGAGAACCTGACCGGCGGCATTGGGGTTCCGGCGATCGGGGGGGCCGGGGGCAGTGTTCGCACATGATGTGCGATGGCTGCTGGTACTTAGCCCTTATATTGGCCCCCTATCCCTCATCAAACCTTGATACCACACACCCCCTTAAAAAGCATTTGAGATTTTACAGGTTTGCGGCCAGTAGCCATTAAAGTGTCTGAAATGGGGACACTTTTTTCAAATGGTCACAAAATCTTGTACACTTTGAGTTTTTAGCTGAATTTTTTTGTCCATCCCAAAAAAATACAAGGATCACGTCTACCAAGTTTAGGGCCAAAACTGCTTGCCGAAAAAATTTTAAAAAATCCTGAACCACAAAAAGTTTCAAAAATCGTGAAAAATAGAAAACGAGTTGTCTTGCCATGAAGCTTCACGTGAAGGCTTAAGGGACCATTGTATGAATTTAGAAGCCATAAAAATGTCATAGGCATGAAGAAATATGATGATGTGCCTAAACCCACCTACCATCCTTTTGATCCACGACTTGCGCATCCCATCTCTTTGGTTGACGTAGTGCCCTCCTGCTCATTTCGTCGGTTGGCTTAGGCATACGGAGTTCATTTCCAGGATAAGATCAGACCAGAGTGAGGGTTGTGGCAGCATTATCGGTAGCACGCAGAGGGGGACCCGGCCGATCCCCGGCTTGCGCATCCCGCCCCTTTGGCCGGCTGAGCACCCGCACACTCGTTTCATGGTTTGACTTAGGCATACGGAGTTCATTCCCAGTCTAAGCATACAAACCAAGGGTTGCGATAGCACATGCTGGGCTCAGGCACGTGTTGGTGCCGTATTTTTCTTTGTCGGGGCACCATCACCGGAGCATCGTCGGAGAACTTGACCGGCGGCATTGGGGTTCCAACGATCAGGAGGGCCGGGGGGTGTGCGATGGGTGCTGGTACTTGGCCCTTATATTGGCCCCCTATCCCTCATCAAACCTTGAGAACTCACACCCCCTTAAAGAGCATTTGAGATTTTACAGATTTGCTGCTAGTAGCCATTAAAGTGTCTGAAATCGGGACACTTTTTTCAAATGGTCACAAAATCTTGTACACTTTGAATTTTTAGCTGAAGTTTTTTGTGCATGCCAACAAAAATAAAACTATCACGTCTACCAAGTTTGGGGCAAAAACGCTTTCCAAAAAATTTTAAAAAATCGCGAACCACAAAAAGTTTCAAAAATTGTGAAAAATAGAAAACGAGTCGTCTTGCCATGAAACTTCACGTGAGAGCTTAAGGGACCATTGTATCAATTTACAAGCCATAAAAATGGCATTGGCACGTAGAAATATGAAGATCTGCCTAAACCCACCTACCACCCTATCGATCTACGGCTTGCGCTTCCCGTCTCTCTGGCTGGCGTAGCGCCCGCCCGCTCGTTTCGTCGGTTGGCTTAGGGATACAGAGTTCATTCCCAGTCTAAGATCAAACTGGACCAAAGGTTGCGGCAGCATGCAGAGGGGGACCCGGCCGATCCCCTGCTTGCGCATCCCGCTCCTCTTGCCGGCTGAGCACCCGCACGCTCATTTCGTAGGATGACTTAGGCATACAGAGTTCATTCCCATTCTAAGATCGGATCCGACCGAGGGTTACAGCAGCACTTGCAGGGCTCGGGCATGTGTTGGTGCTGCATTTTTCTTCGTCAGGGCACCATCGTTGGAGCATCGTCGGAGAACCTGACCGACGGCATTGGGGTTTCGACGATCAGGGGGGCTAGGGGGTATGCGCACATGATGTTCGATGGGTGCTTGTACTTGGCCCTTATATTGGCCCCCTATCCCTCATCAAACCTAGACAACTCACACCCCCTTAAAGAGCATTTGAGATTTTACAGTTTTGCTACCAGTAGCCATTAATGTGTCTAAAATGGGGACAATTTTTTCAAATGGTCACAAAATCCTGTACACTACGAGTTTTTACCTGAATTTTTTTGTGCATGCCAACAAAAATGGCATGAAACTTCACGTCAAGGCATAAAGGACCATTGTATGAATTTACAAGCCATAAAAATGGCATTGGCACGTAGAAATATGAAGACGTGCCTAAACCCACCTTCCACCCTATCGATCCACGTAGTGCCCGCCCGATCGCTCGTTTCATCAGTTGGCTTAGGCATTCGGAGTTCATTCCCAGTCTAAGATCAGACCGAACTGAATTTTGCGAAAACAAGATCGGCAGCACGCAGAGGGGGACCCGACCGATCCCCGTGTTACGCATCCTGCCCCTCTGGCCGACTGAGCACCCGAACGCTCGTTTGGTGGGTTGACTTAGGCATATGGAGTTCCTTCCCAGTCAAGCATACGGAGTTCATTCCCAATCTAAGATCGAACCAGATCGAGGGTTGCGGTAGCACATGCTGGGCTCAGGCATGTGTTGGTGCCGCATTTTTCTTCGCCAGAGTATCGTCGGAGAACCTGATCGGTGGCATTGGGGTTCAGGCGATCGGGGGGCCGGGGGGTGTGCGCACATGATGTGCGATGGGTGCTGGTACTTGGCCCTTATATTGGCCCCCTATCACTCATCAAAACTCGAGAACTCACACCCCTTAAAGAGCATTTCAAATTTTATAGGTTTGTTGCCAGTAGACATTAAAGTGTCTGAAATGGGGGCACTTTTTTTGAATGGTCACAAAATCTTGTACACTTCGTGTGTTTAGCTGAATTGTTTTGTGCATGCCAAAAAAAATACAAGGATCACGTATACCAAGTTTGGGGCTAAAACTCCTTCCGCAAAAATTTTAAAAAATCCCAGCCCGTAAAAAGTTTCAAAAATCGTGAAAAATAGAAAACGAATCGTCTTGCCATGAAACTTCACGTGAAGGCTTAAGGGACCATTGTATGAATTTACAAGCCATAAAAATGGCATTGGCATGGAGAAATATGAAGATGTGCCTAAACCCACATACAACCATATCGATCCGCGACTTGCGCATCCCGTCTCTCTGGCCGACGTAGTGCCCGCCCGCCCGCTCGTTTCGTCGGTTGGCTTAGACATACGGAGTTCATTCCCAGTCTAAGATCAGACCGAACCGAGGGTTGTGGTAGCAGGATCGGCAGCATGCAGAGGGGGACCCGACCGATCCCCGACTTATGCATCCCGCCCCTCTGGCCGACTAAGCACCCGCACGTTCGTTTCATGGGTTGACTTAGGCATACAGAGTTCATTCCCAGTCTAAGCATAGGGAGTTCATTCCCGGTCCAAGATTGGACCAGACCGAGGGTTACGGCAGCACATGCTGGGCTTGGGCATGTGTTGGTGTCACATTTTTCTTCGTCGGGGTACAATCGCCAGAGCATCGTCGGAGAACCTGACCGGCGGCATTGGCGTTTCGACGATTGGGGGTGCCGGGGGGGTGTGCGCACATGATCTGTGATGGGTGCTGGTACTTGGCCCTTATATTGGCCCTTATCCATCATCAAACCTCGAGAACTCACACCCCCTTAAAGAGCATTTAAGATTTTACATGTTTGCTGCCAGTAGCCATTAAAGTGTCTGAAATGGGGACACTTTTTTCAAATGGTCACAAAATCTTGTACATTTCGAGTTTGTAGCTGAATTGTTTTGTGCATGCCAACAAAAATAAAGGATCACGTCTACCAAGTTTGGGGCCAAAAGTACTTCCGAAAAAATTTTAAAAAATCTCGAATCGCAAAAAGTTTCGAAAATCATGAAAAATAGAAAACGAGTCGTCTTGCCATGAAACTTCACGTGAAGGCTTAAGCGACCATTATATGGATTTACAAGTCATAAAAATGGCATTGGCACACAAAAATATGAAGATGTGCCTAAACCCACCTACCACCCTATCGATCCAAGGCTTGCATATCTCATCTATCTGGCCAGCGTAGTCCCGCCCGCCAGCCCGCCCTCTCGTTTCGTCGGTTGGCTTAGGCATACGAAGTTGATTCCCAGTCTAAGATAGGACCAGACCGAGGGTTGTGGTAGCAGGATCGGCAGCATGCAGAAGGGAACCCGACCGATCCCCGGCTTGCGCATCCTGCCCCTCTGGCCGATTGAGCACCCGCACGCTCGTTTCGTGGGTTAACTTAGGGATACGGAGTTCATTCCCAGTCTAAGCATACAGAGTTCATTCCCAGTCTAAGATCGGACTGGACCAAGGGTTGTGGCAGCACATGTTGGGCTCGGCATGGTTGGTGCCGCATTTTTCTTCACCGGTCACCATCGCCGGAGCAATCAGCGAGAACCGACCCGTTATTCTGCATTGGGTGTTCCGACCGATCGGGGCTGGCCGAGCGGCGGCTGTGTGCGCACCGCATGATGTGCGATGTTGCTGTTACTTGGCCCCATAATTCCCCCTATCTCTCATTCAAACCCTCGAGAACTCACAACCTTTAGAGAGCAGTTGAATTTTACAGTACTGCTGCCAAGTAGCCCATTAAAGTGTCTGTGAAATGGATGAATTTTTCAAATGGTCACAAATCTTGTACACTTCGATTTTTAGCTGAATTTTTTGTGCATGCCAAAAAAAATACAAGGATCACATCTTCAAAGCTTGGGGTGAAAACTCCTTAAGAAAAAATTTTAAAAAAATCCCGAACCGTAAAAATTTTCAAAAATCATGAAAAATAAAAAACGAGTCGTCTTGCAATGAAACTTCACATGAAGGCTTAAGGGACCATTGTACGAATTTACAAGCCATAAAAATGGCATTGGCACGTAGAAATATGAAGATTTGCCTAAACCAACCTACCACCCTATCGATCCACGGCTTGCGCATGCTGTCTCTCTGGCCGGCATAGTGCCCGCCCGCCCGCTCGTTTCGTTGGTTGGCTCAGGCATACTGAGTTCATTCCCAGTCTAAGATTGAACCAGACTGATGGTTGCAGCAGCGGGATCGGCAGCATGCAAAGGGGGACCCGACCGATCCCCGGCTTACGCATCCCGCTCCTTTGGCCGGCTGAGCGCCCGCACGCTCGTTTCGTGGGTTGACTTAGGCATATGGAGTTTATTCCCAGTCTAAGATTGGATCGGACCGAGGGTTGCGGCAGCACATGCTGGGCTCGAGCATGTGCTGGTGCTGCATTTATCTTCGTCGGGGCACCATTGCCGGAGCATCGTCGGAGAACCTAACCAACGGCATTGACGTTCCGACGATCGGGGGGGCCGGGGGGGTGGGCGCACATGATGTGTGATGGGTGCTGGCACTTGGCCCTTATATTGGCCCCCTATCCCTCATCAAACCTCAAGAACTCACACCCCCTTGAGATTTTATAGGTTTGCTGCCAATAGCCATTAAAGTGTCTGAAATGGGGACACTTTTTTTAAATGGTCACAAAATCTTGTACATTTCGAGTTTCTAGTTGAATTTTTTTGTGCATGCCAAGAAAAATACAAGGATCACGTCTACCAGGTTTGGGGCCAAAACTCCTACTGAAAAAATTAAAAAAAATCCCGAACCGCAAAAAGTTTCAAAAATCGTGAAAAATAGAAAACGAGTCGTCTTGCCATGAAACTTCACATGAAGGCTTAAAGGACCATTGTATGAATTTACAAGCCATAGAAATGGCATTGGCACGCAAAAAAATAAAGATGTGCCTAAACCCACCTACCACCCTATCGATCCACGGCTTGCGCATCCCGTCTCTCTAGTCGACGTAGTCCACGGCCCGCCCGCCCGCTCGCCCGCTCGTTTCGTCGGTTGGCTTAGATATACGGAGTTCATTCCCAGTCAAAGATTAGACCAAACCGAGGGTTGCGACAGCAAGATCGACAGCATGAAGTGGGGACCCGACTGATCCCCGTCTTGCGCATCCCGCCCCTCTGGCCGGCTGAGCGCTCGCACGCTCGTTTCGTGGGTTGACTTAGGCATACGTAGTTCATTCCCAGTCTAAGGATACGGAGTTCATTCCCAGTCTATGATCAGACAAGACCGAGGGTTACGGCAGCACATGCTGGGCTCGGGCATGTGCTGGTGCCGCATTTTTCTTCATCGGGGCACCATCACCGGAGCATCACCAGAGAACCTGACCGGCGGCATTGGGGTTCTGGCGATCGGGGGAGCCGAGGGGGTGTGCGCACATGATGTGCAATGGGTGCTGGCACTTGGCCCTTATATTGGCCCCCTATCCCTCATCAAGCCTCGAGAACTCACACCCCTTAAAGAGCATTTGAGATTTTACAGGTTTGCTGCCAGTAGCCATTAAAGTGTTTGAAATGGGGACACTTTTTTCAAATGGTCACAAAATCTTGTACACTTCGAGTTTTTAGCTGAATTTTTTTGTGCATGCCAAAAAAAAATACAAAGATCACATCTTCGAAGTTTGGGGTGAAAACTCCTTAAGAAAAAATTTTAAAAAATCCCGAACCGCAAAAAGTTTCAAAAATCATGAAAAATAAAAAATGAGTCGTCTTGCCATGAAACTTCACATGAAGGCTTAAGGGACCATTGTACGAATTTACAAGCCATGAAAATGGCATTGGCACACAGAAATATGAAGATGTGCCTAAACCCACCTACCACCCTATCGATCCACGGCTTGCGCATCCCGCCTCTTTGGCCGACGTAGTGCCCTCCCGCCCGCCCGCCCACTCGTTTCATCAGTTGGCTTAGGCATACGGAGTTCATTCCCAGTCTTAGATTGGATCGGATCGAGGGTTGTGGCAACAGGATTGGTGGCACGCAGAGGGGGACCCGGCCAATCCCCAGCTTGCGCATCCCGCCCCTTGGCCGGCTGAGCGCCTGCACGCTCGTTTCGTGGGTTGACTTAGGCATACGGAGTTCATTCCCAGTCTAAGCATACGGAGTTCATTCCCAGTCTAAGATCAGACCGGACTGAGGGTTGTGGTAACACATGCTGGGCTCGGGCATGTGCTGCTGGCACATTTTTCTTCGCCGGAGAACCTGACCGGCGGCATTGGGGTTTTGGCGATAAAGGGGGTCGGGGGGGTGTGCGCACATGATGTGCGATGGTTGCTGGCACTTGGCCCTTATATTGGCCCCTATCCCTCATCAAACCTCGAGAACTCACACCCCCTTAAAGAGCATTTGAGATTTAACAGGTTTGCTGCCAGTAGCCATTAAAGTGTCTGAAATGGGGACACTTTTTTCAAATGGTCACAAAATCTTGTACACTTCGAGTTTTTGGCTGAATTTTTTTGTGCATGCCAAAAATAATACAAGGATCATGTCTACGAAGTTTGGGGTGAAAACTCCTTCCGAAAAAATTTTAAAAAATCCCAAACCGTAAAACATTTTGAAAATCGTGAAAAATATAAAACGAGTCATCTTTCCATGAAACTTCATGTGAAGGCTTAACGGACCATTGTATGAATTTACAAGCCATAAAAATGGCATTGGCATGTAGAAATATGAAGATGTGCCTAAACCCACCTACCACCCTATCGATCCACGGCTTGCGCATCCCACCTCTTTGGCCGACGTAGTGCCCGCCCGCCCGCCGCCCACTCGTTTCATCGGTTGGCTTAGGCATACGGAGTTCATTCCCAGTCTTAGATTGGATTGGAGCGAGGGTTGCTGCAACAGGATTGGCGGCACGCAGAGGGGGACCCGACCAATCCCCAGCTTGTGCATCCCGCCCCTTTGGCCGGCTGAGCGTCCGCATGTTCGTTTCATGGGTTGACTTAAGCATACGGAGTTCATTCCCAGTCTAAGCAAATGGAGTTCATTCCCAGTCTAAGATCGGACCGGACCGAGGGTTGTGGTAACACATGCTAGGCTCGGGCATGTGTTGCTGCCACATTTTCTTCGTCGGAGAACCTGACCGGCGGCATGAGTTCCAGCAATCCGGGGGGCCGGGGGGTGTGCGCACATGATGTGTGATGGGTGCTGGTAGTTGCCCCTTATATTGGCCCCCTACCCTCATCAAACCTCGAGAACTCACACCCCTAAAGAGCATTTAGATTTTACAGGTTTGCTGCTAGTAGCCATTAATGTGTCTGAAATGGGGACACTTTTTTTCAAATGGTCACAAAATCTTGTACACTTTGAGTTTTTAGCTGAATTTTTTTTATGCATGCCAACAAAAATACAAGGATCACGTCTACCAAGTTTGGGGTCAAAACTCCTTTTGAAAAATTTTTAACAAATCTCGAACCGAAAAAAGTTTTGAAAATCGTGAAAAATAAAAAATGAGTCATCTTGCCATGAAACTTCACGTGAAGGCTTAAGGGACCATTGTATGAATTTACAAGCCATAAAAATGGCATTGGAATTCAGAAATATGAAGATGTGCCTAAACCCACTACCACCCTAATCGATCCACGGCCTTGCGCATCCCGTCTCTCTGGCCAGCCGTAGGCGCCCGCCCGCCCACTCGTTTCAATCGGTTGGCTTAGCATCGAGAGTTTATTCCCGTCTAAGATCAGAACCAGACTGAGGTGCGCACCAGGCATCGAGCATGCGAAAGGGGACCCGATCCATCAATCGGCTTACGCATCCCGCCCCCTCTGGCCGGCTGGAGTGCCTGCACGCTCGTTTCATTGGGATTACTTAGGCATACGAGTTCATGCCCAGTCTTAAGATCAGCATGAACGAGGTTGCACAACACATGGCTGGCCTGAGCATTTGCTGGTGTCCATTTTTCTTCACCAGGCACCAATCCTGGAAAACCTGACCGGCGGCATTTGGGTTCGAACTGATCGAGGGGGCCGGGGGGTTGTGCACACATGATGTGCGATGGTTGCTGGTACTTGGCCCTTATATTGGCCCCCTATCCCTCATCAAACCTCGAGAACTCACACCCCCTTAAAGAGCATTTGAGATTTTACAGGTTTGCTGCCAATAGCCACTAAAGTGCCTCAAATGGGGACACTTCTTTCAAATGGTGACAAATCTTATACACTTTGACTTTTTAGCTGAATTTTTTTGTGCATGCCAACAAAAATACAAGGATCACGTCTACCAAGTTTGGGGCGAAAACTCCTTCTGAAAAATTTTAAAAAATCCCGAACCGCAAAAAGTTTTGAAAATCATGAAACTTCACGTGAAGGCTTAAGGGACCATTGTATAAATTTACAAGGCATAAAAATGGCATTGGCATGCAGAAATATGAAGATGTGCCTAAACCCACCTACCACCCTATCGATCCACGGCTTGCGCATCCCGTCTCTCTAAACAGTGTAGTGCCCGCCCGCCCGCCCTCCCACTCATTTCGTCGGTTGGTTTAGGCATACAGAGTTCATTCCCAATCTAAGATCGGATCGGACTGAGGGTTGCGGCAGCAGGATCAATAGCACGCAAAGGGGGATCGACCGATCCCAGGCTTGTGCATCCCGCCCCTCTGGCCGGCTAAATGCCCGCACGCTCATTTCATGCGTTGACTTAGGCATACGGAGTTCATTCTCAGTCTAAGATCAGATCGGACCAAGGGTTACGGTAGCACATGCTGGGTTCGGGCATGTGCTGGTGCTGTATTTTTCTTCGTCGGGGCACCATCACCGGAGCATCGTCGGAGAACCTGACCGGCAGAATTGGGGTTCCAACGATCGGGGGGGTGTGCGGACATGATGTTAGATGGGTGCTGGTACTTGGCCCTTATATTGACCCCCTATCCCTCATCAAACCTCAAGAACTCACACCCCCTTAAGGAGCATTTGAGATTTTACAGGTTTGCTGCCAGTAGCCATTAAAGTGTCTGAAATGGGGACACTTTTTTCAAATAGTCACAAAATATTGTACACTTCGACTTTTTAGCTGAATTTTTTTGTGCATGCCAAAAAAAGTACAAGGATCATGTCTACCAAGTTTGGGGCTAAAAATCCTTCCGAAAAAATTTTAAAAAATCTTAAACCACAGAAAGTTTCGAAACTTGTGAAAAATAAAAATGAGTCATCTTGCCATGAAACTTCACGTGAAGGCTTAAGGGACCATTGCATTAATTTACAAGCCATAAAAATGGCATTGACACATAGAAATATGAAGATGTGCCTAAACCCACCTACCACCCTATCCATCCACGGCTTGCCCATCCCGTCTCTTTGGTCGATGTAGTGCCTGCCCACCCGCCCACCTGCTCATTTCGTCGATTGGCTTAGGCATACGGAGTTCATTCCCAATCTAGGATCAGACCAGATCGAGGGTTGCGACAGCAGCATCAGCAGTATGTAGAGGGGGACCCGAGTGATCCCTTGGCTTGCGCATCCCATCCCTCTAGTCGACTGAGTGCCCACATGCTCGTTTTGTGGGTTGACTTAGGCATACGAAGTTCATTCCCAGTCTAAGATCGGACCGTACTGAGGGTTGTGGTAGCACATGCTGGGCTCGGGCATGTGCTAGTGTCACATTTTTCTTCGTCGGAGCACCATCGTCGGAGAACCTAACCGACGACATTAGGGTTCTGGCGATCGGGGGGGGTGTGCGCACATGATGTGCGATGGGTGCTGGTACTTGGCCCTTATATTGGCCCCCTATCCCTCATCAGACCTCAAGAACTCACACCCCCTTAAAGAGCATTTGAGATTTTACAGGTTTGCTGTCAGTAGCCATTAAAGTTTCTGAAATGAGGACACTTTTTTCAAAATAGTCACAAAATCTTGTACACTTCGAGTTTTTAGCTAAATTTTTTGTGCAAGCCAACAAAAATACAAGGATCACGTCTACCAGGTTTGGGCCAAAACTCTTTCCCAAAAAAATTTTAAAAAATCTCGAACCACAAAAAGTTTCAAAAATCGTGAAAAATAGAAAATGAGTCGTCTTGCCATGAAACTTCACGTGAAGGCTTAAGGGACCATTGTATGAATTTACAAGCCATAAAAATGGCATTGGCACACAAAAATATGAAGATGTGCCTAAACCCACCTACCACCCTATCGATCCACGGCTTGTGCATCCCATCTCTTTGGTCGATGTAGTACCTGCCCGTCTGCCCGCCCGCTTGTTTCTTCGGTTGGCTTAGGTATACGGAGTTCATTCCCAGTCTAAGATCAGACTGGACTGAGCATTGTGGCTGCAGGATCGGTAGCACGCAGAGGGGGACCCGATCGATCCTCGGCTCGCGCATCCCACCCCTCTGGCCGGCTGAGCACCGCAAGCTCGTTTCGTGGGTTGACTTAGGCATGCAGAGTTCATTCTCAGTCTAAGCATACGGAGTTCATTCCCAGTCTAAGATTGGATCAGACCGAGGGTTGCGACAGCACATGCTGGGCTCGGACATGTGCTGGTGTCGTATTTTTCTTCTCCAGGGCACCATCGTCGGAGCATCGCCAGGGAACCTAACCGACGGCAATGGGGTTCCGACGATCAGGGGGGCCGGAGGGGGGTGTGCGCACATGATGTTTGATGGGTGCTGGTACTTGGCCCTTATGTTGGCCCCCTATCCCTCATCAAACCTCGAGAACCCACACCCCCTTAAAGAGCATTTGAGATTTTACAGGTTTGCTACCAGTAGCCATTAAAGTGTCTGAAATGGGGACACTTTTTTGAAATGGTCACAAAATCTTGTACGCTTTGAGTTTTTAGCTGAATTTTTTTGTGAATGCCAACAAAAATAAAAGGATCACGTCTACCAAGTTTGGGGCCAAAACGCCTTCCAAAAAAATTTTAAAAAATCCCAAACCGTAAAAAGTTTTGAAAATCATGAAAAATAGAAAATGAGTCGTCTTGCCATGAAACTTCACGTGAAGGCTTAAGGGACCATTGTATGAATTTACAAGCCATAAAAATGGCATTGGCACACAAAAATATGAAGATGTGCCTAAACCCACCTACCACCCTATCGATCCACGGCTTGTGCATCCCGTCTCTTTGGCCGATGTAGTACCTGCCCGTCTGCCCGCCCACTTGTTTCGTCGGTTGGCTAAGGTATACGGAGTTCATTCCCAGTCAAAGATCAGACTGGACTGAGGGTTGCAGTAGTAGGATTGGTAGCACGCAGAGGGGAACCCAACCGATCCCCGGCTCGCGCATCTCGCCCCTCTGGCCGGCTGAGCACCGCAAGCTCGTTTCGTGGGTTGACTTAGGCATGCAGAGTTCATTCTCAGTCTAAGCATACGGAGTTCATTCCCAGTCTAAGATCGGATCAGACCGAGGGTTGCAACAGCACATGCTGGGCTCGGGCATGTGCTGGTGCCGTATTTTTCTTCACCGGGGCACCATCGTCGGAGCATCACCGGGGAACCTAACCAACAGCAATGGGGTTCCGACGATCGGGGGGGCCGGAGGGGGGTGTACGCACATGATGTTCGATGGGTGCTAGTACTTGGCCCTTATGTTGGCCCCCTATCCCTTATCAAACCTCGAGAACCCACACCCCCTTAAAGAGCATTTGAGATTTTACAGGTTTGCTACCAGTAGCCATTAAAGTGTCTGAAATGGGGACACTTTTTTGAAATGGTCACAAAATCTTGTACGCTTTGAGTTTTTAGCTGAATTTTTTTGTGAATGCCAACAAAAATAAAAGGATCACGTCTACCAAGTTTGGGGCCAAAACGCCTTCCAAAAAAATTTTAAAAAATCCCAAACCGTAAAAAGTTTTGAAAATCATGAAAAATAGAAAACGAGTCGTCTTGCCATGAAACTTCACGTGAAGGCTTAAGGGTCCATTGTATGAATTTACAAGCCATAAAAATAGCATTGGCATGCAGAAATATGAAGATGTGCCTAAACCCACCTACCACCCTATCAATCCACGGCTTGTGCATCCCGTGTCTCTGACCGACGTAGTGCCCTTTCGCCCGCTCGCTCGTTTCATCAGTTGGCTTAGGCATACGGAGTTCATTCCCCATCTAAGATCAGACCGGACTGAGGGTTGCGGTAGCAGGATCAGTAGCAAGCAGAGGGGGACCCGACCGATACCCGGCTTATGTATCCCGCCCCTCTGGCCGGTTGAGCGCCAGCACGCTCGTTTTGTCGGTTGACTTAGGCATATGGAGTTCATTCCCAGTCTAAGCATACGAAGTTCATTTCCAGTCAAAGATCGGATCGGACCGAGGGTTACGGCAGCACATGCTGGGCTCGGGCATGTGCTAGTCCTTCATTCTTCTTCGTTGAGGCATCATCGTCAGAGCATCACCGGAGAACCTGACCGGCAACATTGGGGTTTCGGCGATCGGAGGGGCCGGAGGGGGTCTACTTAGGAAGTCTGCAAGGAGATTGTTGTCTCCGTTGATGAACTCTACCTGAAAATGATAAAAACAAAGAAAATTGTACCACCTAATTCACCTGGGATTATCAGAAAGATTTCTATTTTGGAGAAAGTTTTTGACTGCTTGGTTATCTGTTCGGATAACAAAGAACTCCGGGGCTAAATAGATGTGAAATCACTATACACCATTTTTTATGGCTGAAAAATTCTAAACTTGGAACTTTCTGTTTTTTAGAAGTAATAGTAAGATCTTCGAGACACCATCCTTTTGGGATTGATAAATTTGCAAGATTTACTAATCTAGGTTTAATTTTTGAATCAAAAGAGTTTGGTTTAAAATTTTCAATAATATTTGGATCTATCGGTTTGATAGAGGTATTAGTAGTATTTGTAAATTCATAAACCGCTGACCAGTTGATTGAAAGATCATGCAATGTCAATTCGAAATCAGAATTGAGTATTTGGATTCGAAGAGATAAACATTTTTCAATGTTTTCATCAAAAATAGAAAAAAAATAGTTTGGTTTAACTTTAAATAAAACTATGCCTGCTGCTAAATTGGATTGGATTCCTCCGATTATAGCATTAGCAGGGTTTTGAAAACGGTGGTCTTTCATAACAAATTTCTTCATCAGATAATTTTTCAGCAAAACAAATTTGAAGAAAACTTTCATCAAGTTTTTTGATCATTTTCTTCCCACTTTTTCCTTTGTTAGGACAAGCATTTGCATAGTGACCTTCTTGATCACAAAGAAAACATTTACAAGTTGTTTTAGAAGATGGTTTTTTCTTCTTTTTAACAACAAATTTACCTTTTTCAGGTTTAAAAGTTGTAGGTTTCCATTTTTTCCAAAAAATATTTTTGTTTTTTCTTAAAACGAGGTTTCTTTAAAAAAGATGGTTTGTTGCAACCAAATTCAAATTCATTTTCCAAAATCTTTGTACATTGTTTATACGAAAGTTTGGATTTTATCTGTTTTGCAGCTTTTTGCTTGAAACAGTATTCTGTTACCTGTGTTTGAACATAGTGTATTCTACATCCAAGAGTATCATATAGTTCTATACTGGGATTTGCAGCATGAACAGTTTTGAGTTTTAACTCAAGGTAAACAGGGTAATTTTGAGAACTTAATTCATCCCATGGTGAGGGAAGTTGCTCGACAAAGGTCTGATAGAACCTACTACCAGTCCACATTCTAGTCCAGCATTTTTGGTAAGAAACCATTCTGAGATTAAACGAGGTAAACCCCGTATGGTTATTAATTACAAGAAATTAAACCAAAATCTTGTTTTTGATGGCTAATTTATCCCTCGAAAAGATGTTTTAATTAATTTAGCAAAAAATGCTAAATACTTTTCTAAATTTGATTGTAAGTCAGGTTTTTGGCAAATCATGCTAAATGAAACTTCTAAACCCCTTACTGCTTTTAGTGCACCAGCAGGCCATTACCAATGGACTGTTAAGCCTTTCGGTCTATGCAACGCCCCTCAAATATTTCAGCGTTGGATGGATAGTATTTTCAGCAAACATAAACAATTTTGCTGTGTATATATTGATGATATTTTGATATTTTCTAATACTTTAGATGAGCACAGGAAACACCTGAATCTCATTGCTCAAGAATTTATTTTACACGGTATTATTTTAAGTCCCAAAAAGGTTGAACTTGGAAAAACCAAAATTGAATTTCTTGGTCTTAATCTTTCTGCAAATGGACTAACCCTGCAGGGACCATTGTATGAATTTACAAGCCATAAAAATGGCATTGGCACACAGAAATATGAAGATGTGCCTAAACCCACCTACTACCCTATCGATCCACGGCTTGTGCATCCCGTCTCTTTGGCCGATGTAGTATCCACCCGCCTGCCCGCCTGCTTGGTTTCATCGGTTGGCTTAGGCATACGAAGTTCATTCCCAGTCTAAGATCAGACTAGACCGAGGGTTGCGGCAGCAGGATCGGAAGCACGTAGAGGGGGACCCGACCAATCCTCGGCTCGCGCATCCCGCCCCTCTGGCTGGCTGAGCGCCTGCACGCTCGTTTCGTGGGTTGACTTAGGCATACAGAGTTCATTCTTAGTCTAAGCATACGGAGTTCATTCCCAGTCTAAGATCGGATCAGATCGAGGGTTACGACAGCACATGCTGGGCGTAGGCATGTGCTGGTGCCGCATTTTTCTTCACCGGGGCACCAACGTCGGAGCATCGCCGGGGAACCTAACCGACGACATTGGGGTTCCGACGATAGGGGGGCCGGAGGGGGGTGTGCGCACATGTTGTGTGATGGGTGCTGGTACCTGGCCCTTATATTGGCCCCCTATCCCTCATCAAACCTTGAGAACTCACACCCCCTTAAAGAGCATTTGAGATTTTATAGGTTTGCTGCCAGTAGCCATTAAAGTGTCTGAAATGGGGACACTTTATTCAAATGGTCACAAAATCTTGTACACTTCGAGTTTTTAGCTGAATTTTTTTGCGCATGCCAAAAAAAATACAAGGATCACGTCTGCCAAGTTTGGGGCCAAAACTCCTTCCGAAAAAAATTTAAAAAATCCGAACTGCTAAAAGTTTCAAAAATCATGAAAAATACAAAATGAGTCGTCTTGCCATGAAACTTCACGTGAAGGCTTAAGGGACCATTGTATGAATTTACAAACCATAAAAATGGCATTGGCATGTAGAAATATGAAAATGTGCCTAAACCCACCTACCACCCTATCGATCCACGGCTTGCGCATCCCGTCTCTCTGGCCGACATAGTGCCCACCCCGCCCGCCCGCCCGCTCATTTTGTTGATTGGCATAGGCATACGGAGTTCATTCCCACTCTAAGATCAAACCAGACCAAGGGTTGCGGCAGCAAGATCGATAGCACGCAGAGAGGGACCCGATCGACCCTCAGCTTGCGCATCCCACCCCTCTGGCCGGCTGAGCGCCTGCACGCTCGTTTCGTGGGTTGACTTAGGCATACGGAGTTCATTCCCAGTCTCAGCATACGAAGTTCATTCCCAGTCTAAGATCTGACCGGACCGAGGGTTGCGGCAGCACATGCTGGGCTCGGGCATGTGGTTGTCTCGCATTTTTCTTCGTCGAGGCACCATCGCCGGAGCATCACCGGAGAACTTGACTGGTAGCATTGGGGTTCCGGCGATCGGGGGGGCCGGAGGGGGTGTGCACACATGATGTGTGATGGGTGCTGGTACTTGGCCCTTATATTGGCCCCCTATCCCTCATCAGACCTCGAGAACTCACACCCCCTTAAAGAGCATTTAAGTTTTTACAGGTTTGCTGCCAGTAGCCATTAAAGTGTCTGAAATGGGGACACTTTTTTCAAATGGTCACAAAATCTTGTACACTTCTAGTTTTTAACCGAATTTTTTTGTGCATGCCAAGAAAAATACAAGTATCATGTCTACCGAGTTTGGGGCCAAAACTCCTTTCGAAAAAATTTTAAAAAATCTCAAACTGCAAAAAGTTTCAAAAATCATGAAAAATAGATAACGAGTCGTCTTGCCATGAAACTTCACATGAAGGCTTAAGGGACCATTGTATGAATTTACAAGCCATAAAAATGGCATTGGCACATAGAAATATAAAGATGTACCTAAACCCACCTACCACCCTATCGATCCACGGCTTGCGCATCCCGTCTCTCTGGCCGGCATACTGCCCCGCCCGCCCGTCCGCTCGTTTCGTCGGTTGGCTTAGGCATACGGTGCTCATCCCCAGTCTAAGATTGAACCGGACCGAGGGTTGCGATAGCAGGATCGGCAGCACACAAAGAGAGACTCGGTCGATCCCCGACTTGCGCATCTCGCCCCTCTAGTTGGCTGAGCGCCCGCACGCTCGTTTCGTGGGTTGACTTAGGCATACAGAGTTCATTCCAGTCTAAGCATACGGAGTTGAATCCCAGTCTAAGATCGGACTGGACCGAGGGTTGCGGCAGCACATGCTGGGCTCGAGCATGTGCTGGTTTCGCATTTTTCTTCATTGGGGCACCATCGCCGGAGCATCACCAGAGAACCTGACCGGCAGCATTGGGGTTCCGGCGATCGGGGGGGCCGGAGGGGGGTGTGTGCACATGATGTGTGATGGGTGCTGCTACTTGGCCCTTATATTGGCCCCCTATCCCTCATCAGACCTCGAGAACTCACACCCCCTTAAAGAGCATTTGAGTTTTTACAAGTTTGCTGCCAGTAGCCATTAAAGTGTCTCAAATGTGGACACTTTTTTCAAATGGTCATAAAATCTTGTACACTTCGAGTTTTTAGCTGAATTGTTTTGTGCATGCCAAGAAAAATACAAGGATCATGTCTACCAAGTTTGGGGCCAAAACCCTTTTCGAAAAAATTTTAAAAAATCCCGAACCGCAAAAAGTTTCAAAAATTATGAAAAATAGAAAACGAGTTCTCTTGCCATGAAACTTCACGCGAAGGCTTAAGGGACCATTGTATGAATTTACAAGCCATAAAAATGGCATTGACAGGTAGAAATATGAAGATATGGCTAAACCCACCTACCACCCTATCGATCCACGGCTTACGCATCCTGTTTGTCTGGCCGGTATAGTGTCCGCCCGCTCGTTTTGTCGGTTGGCTTAGGCATATAGAGTTCATTCCCAATCTAAGATCAGACCAGACTAAGGGTTGCGGCAGCACGAAGAGGGGGACACGATCGATCCCCGGCTTGCGCATCCCACCCCTTTGGTAGGCTGAGCGCCCGCACGCTTGTTTCGTGGGTTGACTTAGGTATACGGAGTTCATTCCGAATCTAAGCATACGGAGTTCATTCCCAGTCTAAGATCGGACGAACCGAGGGTTGCGGTAGCACATGCTGGGCTGGGGCATGTGCTGGTGCCGCATTTTTCTTCGCCGGGGTACCATCGCCGGAGCATCACCTGAGAACCTAACCGGCGGCATTGGGGTTCTGACGATCAGGGGGGCCGAGGGGGTGTGCGCACATGATGTGCGGTGGGTGTGGCACTTGGCTGTTATATTGGCCCCCTATCCCTCATCAAACCTCGAGAACTCACACCCCCTTGAAGAGCATTTTACATATTTGCTGCTAGTAGCCATTAAAGTGTCTGAAATGGGGACAATTTTTTCAAATGGCCACAAAATCTTGTACACTTCTGGTTTTTAGCTGAATTGTTTTGTGCATGCCAAGAAAAATACAAGGATCATGTCTACCGAGTTTGGGGCCAAAACTCCTTCCGAAAAAATTTGAAAAAATCCCGAACCGCAAAAAGTTTCAAAAATTGTGAAAAATAGAAAACGAGTCGTCTTGCCATGAAACTTCACGTGAAGGCTTAAGGGACCATTGTATGAATTTACAAGCCATAAAAATGGCATTGGCACATAGAAATATAAAGATGTGCCTAAACCCACCTACCACCCTATCGATCCACGGCTTGCACATCCTGTCTCTCTGGCCGGCGTACTGCCCGTCTGCTCATTTCGTCGGTTGGCTTAGGCATACAGAGTTCATCCCCAGTCTAAGATCGAACCAGGCCAAGGGTTAAGACAGCAGGATCGGCAGCAGACAGAGAGAGACCCGGCTGATCCCCGACTTGCGCATCTCGCCCCTCTGGTTGGCTGAGCGCCCGCACGCTCGTTTCGTGGGTTGACTTAGGCATAGGGAGTTCATTCCCAGTCTAAGCATACGGAGTTGATTCCCAGTCTAAGATCGGACTGGACCGAGGGTTACGGCAGCACATGCTGGGCTCGAGCATGTGCTGGTTCCGCATTTTTCTTCGTTGGGGCACCATCGCCGGAGCATTGCCGGAGAACCTGACCGGCGGCATTGGGGTTCGGCGATCGGGGGGGCCAGGGGGGATGTGCGCACATGATGTGTGATAGGTGCTGGTACTTGGCCCTTATATTTGCCCCCTATCCCTCATCAAACCTCGAGAACTCACACCCCCTTAAAGAGCATTTGAGATTTTACAAGTTTGCTGCCAGTAGCCATTAAAGTGTCAGAAATGGGGACACTTTTTTCAAATGGCCACAAAATCTTGTACACTTCGAGTTTTTAGCTGAATTTTTTTGTGCATGTCAAAAAAAATGCAAGGATCATGTCTACCAAGTTTGGGGCCAAAATTCCTTCCAAAAAAATTTTAAAAAATCCTGAACCTTAAAAAGTTTTGAAAATAGTGAAAAATAAAAAGGAGTCGTCTTGCGATGAAACTTCACGCGAAGGCTTAAGGGATCGTTGTATGAATTCAAAGATAAAAATGGCATTGGCACGTAGAAATATGAGGATGTGCCTAAACCCACCTACCACCCTATCGATCCACGACTTGCGCACCTCGTCTCTCTGGCCGACGTAATGCCCGCTCGCCCGTTCGTTTCGTCAGTTGGCTTAAGCATACAGAGTTCATTCCCAGTCTAATATCGAACCAGACCGAGGGTTGCGGTAGCAGGATCGACAGCACGCAAAGGGGGACCCGACCGATCCCTGACTTGCGTATCCCACCCCTCTGGCCGGCTAAAAGTCGGCACGCTCCTTTCATGGGTTGACTTAGGCATACGGAGTTCATTCCCAGTCTAAGATCGGACCAGACCAAGGGTTGCGGCAGCACGTGCCGGGCTCGGGCATGTGCTGGAGCCTCATTTTTCTTCGTCGGGGCACCATCGTCGGAGCATCGTCAGAGAACTTGATTGAACTGAGGGTTACGATAGCAAGATTGGCAACATGCAGAGGGGGACTCGGCCGATCCCCAGCTTATGCATCCTTCCCCATAGAAAACGGTTGAGCGCCCGCACGCTCGTTCCATGGGTTGACTTAGGCATACGGAGTTCATTCCCAGTCTAAGCATACGGAGTTCATTCCTAGTCTAAGATCGGATGGGACCGAGGGTTGCAGCAGCACATGCTGGGATTGGGCATGTGCTGGTGCCGCATTTTTCTTCATCGGGGCACCATCGTCGAAGAATCGTCGGAGAACCTGACTAGCGGCATTAGGGTTCCGACGATCGAGGGGGCCGGGGAGGGGGGTGTGCGCACATGATGTGCAATGGGTGCTAGTACTAGGCCCTCATATTGCCCCTTATCCCTCATCAAACCTCGAGAACTCACACCCCCTTAAAGAGCATTTGAGATTTTACAGGTTTGCTGCCAGTAGCCATTAAAGTGTCTGAAAAGGAGACACTTTTTTCAAATGGTCACAAAATCTTGTACACTTCGAGTTTTTAGCTGAATTTTTTTGTGCATGCTAACAAAAATACAAGGATCACATCTACTAAGTTTGGGGCCAAAAATCCTTCCGAAAAAATTTTAAAAAATCTTGAACCACAAAAAGTTTGGAAAATCGTGAAAAATAGAAAACGAGTCATCTTGCCATGAAACTTCACGTGAAGGCTTAAGGGACCATTGTATGAATTTACCAGCCATAAAAATGGCATTGGCACGTAGAAATATGAAGATGTGCATAAACCCACCTACCACCCTATCGATCCACGGCTTGCGCATCCCGTCTCTCTGGCCAGCACAGTGCTTGCCCGCCCACCCGTCCGGTCATTTCATCGGTTGGCTTAGGTATACGAAGTTCATTCCCAGTCTGAGATTGGACTGGACCAAGGGTTACGGTAGCAGGATCGAGAGCATGCAGAAGGGGACCCAGTCGATCCCCGGATTGCGCATCCCGCCCCTCTGGCCGACTGACCACCCGCACGCTCGTTCCATGGGTTGACTTAGGCATACGGAGGTCATTCCCAGTCTAAGATCGGACTGGACCGAGGGTTGTTGCAGCACATGCTGGGCTCGAGCATGTGCTGGTGCCGTATTTTTCTTCGTCGGGGCACCATCGTCGGAGCATCGCCGGAGAACCTGACCAGCGGCATTGGGGTTCCGACGATCGGGGGGGCCGGGGAGGGGGTGTGCGCACATGATGTGCGATGGGTGCTAGTACTTGGCCCTTATATTGGCCCCCTATCCCTCATCAAACCTCGAGAACTCACACCCCCTTAAAGAGCATTTGAGATTTTACAGGTTTGCTGCCAGTAGCCATTAAAGTGTCTGAAATGGGGACACTTTTTTCAAATGGTCACGAAATCTTGTACACTTCGAGTTTTTAGCTGAATTTTTTTGTGCATGCCAACAAAAATACAATGATCACGTCTACCAAGTTTGGGGCCAAAAATCCTTCCGAAAAAATTTTAAAAAATCCCAAACCACAAAAAGTTTGGAAAATCGTGAAAAATAAAAAACAAGTTGTCTTGCCATGAAACTTCACGTGAAGGCTTAAGGGACCATTGTATGAATTTACCAGCCATAAAAATGGCATTGGCACATAGAAATATGAAGATATGCCTAAACCCACTTACCACCCAATCGATCCACGGCTTGCGCATCCCGTCTCTCTGGTCGGCGTAGTGCCCGCCCTTTCGCCAGCCCGCTCATTTCATCGGTTGGCTTAGGCATACAGAGTTCATTCCCAGTCTAAGATTGGACCAAAATGAGGGTTACGGTAGCAGGATCGGCAACATGCAGAGGGGGACTCGGCCGATCCCCAGGTTGCGTATCCTACCCCTCTGGCCGGTTGAGCGCCCGCACGTTCGTTTCATGGGTTGACTTAGGCATACGGAGTTCATTCCCAGTCTAAGCATACGAAGTTCATTCCTAGTCTAAGATCGGATGGGACCGAGGGTTGCGGCAGCACATGCTGGGCTCGGGCATGTGCTGGTGCCGCATTTTTCTTCATCAGGGCACCATCGTCGGAGAATCGTTGGAGAACCTAACCAGCGGCATTGGGGTTCCGGCGATCGAGGGGGCCGGGGAGGGGGTGTGCACACATGATGTGCAATGGGTGCTAGTACTAGGCCCTCATATTGGCCCCCTATCCCTCATCAAACCTCAAGAACTCACACCCCCTTAAAGAGCATTTGAGATTTTACAGGTTTGCTACCAGTAGCCATTAAAGTGTCTGAAAAGGAGACACTTTTTTCAAATGGTCACAAAATCTTGTACACTTCAAGTTTTTAGCTGAATTTTTTTGTGCATCCTAACAAAAATACAAGGATCACATCTTCTAAGTTTAGGGCCAAAAATCCTTCCAAAAAAAGTTTAAAAAATCCTGAACCACAAAAAGTTTGGAAAATCGTGAAAAATAGAAAACGAGTCGTCTTGCCATGAAACTTCACATGAAGGCTTAAGGGACCATTGTATGAATTTAGCAGCCATAAAAATGGCATTGGCACGTAGAAATATGAAGATGTGCCTAAACCCACCTACCACCCTATCGATCCACGGCTTGCAAATCCCGTCTCTCTGGCTAGCGCAGTGCCTGCCCGTCCGCCCGCCCGTTCATTTCATCGGTTGGCTTAGGCATACGAAGTTCATTCCCAGTCTGAGATCGGATTGGACCAGGGGTTGCGGCAGCAGGATTGGGAGCATGCAGAGGGGGACCCAGCCGATCCCCGAAATGCGCATCCCGCCCCTCTGGCCGATTGAGCGCCCGCATGCTCGTTCCATGGGTTGACTTAGGCATGCAGATTTTATTCCCAGTCTAAGCATACGGAGTTCATTCCCAGTCTAAGATCGGACTGGACCGAGGGTTGTGGCAGCACATGCTGGGCTCGGGCATGTGCTGGTGCCACATTTTTCTTCGTCGGGGCACCATCGCCGGAGCATCGCCGGAGAACCTGAGCAGCGGCATTGGGATTCCGACGATCGGGGGGGTCGGGGAGGGGGGTGTGCGCACATGATGTGCGATGGGTGCTAGTACTTGGCCCTTATATTGGCCCCCTATCCCTCATCAAACCTCGAGAACTCACACCCCCTTAAAGAGCATTTGAGATTTTACAGGTTTGCTGCCAGTAGCCATTAAAGTGTCTGAAATGGGGACACTTTTTTCAAATGGTCACGAAATCTTGTACACTTCGAGTTTTTAGCTGAATTTTTTTGTGCATGCCAACAAAAATACAATGATCACGTCTACCAAGTTTGGAGCCAAAACTCCTTCCGAAAAAATTTTAAAAAATCCTGAACCGCAAAAAGTTTAGAAAATCGTGAAAAATAAAAAACAAGTCGTCTTGCCATGAAACTTCACGTGAAAGCTTAAGGGACCATTGTATGAATTTACCAGCCATAAAAATGGCATTGGCACATAGAAATATGAAGATGTGCCTAAACCCACCTACCACCCTATCGATCCACAGCTTGCAATCCCGTCTCTCTGGCCGGTGTAGTGCCTGCCCGCCCGTCCGCCCGCTCATTTCATCGGTTGGCTTAGGCATACGGAGTTTATTCCCAGTCTAAGATCGGACTGGATCAAGGGTTGCGGTAGCAGGATCAGGAGCATGAAAGGGGGACTCAGCCGATCCCCGGCTTGTGCATCCCACCCCTCTGGCCGGCTGAGCGCACGTACGCTCGTTTCATGGGTTGACTTAGGCATACGGAGTTCATTCCCAGTCTAAGCATACGGAGTTTATTCCTAGTCTAAGATCGGACCGGACCGAGGGTTGTAGCAGCACATGCTGGGCTCGACCATGTGCTGGTGCCGCATTTTTCTTCATCGGGGCACATCGCCGGAGAACCTGACCAGCGGTATTGGGGTACCGACGATCGGGGGGGCCGGGGGGTGTGCGTACATGATGTGTGATGGGTGCTGGTACTTGGCCCTCATATTAGCCCCCTCTCCCTCATCAAACCTCGAGAACTCACACCCTCTTAAATAGCATTTGAGATTTTACAGGTTTGCTGCCAGTAGGCATTAAAGTGTCTGAAATGGGGACACTTTATTCAAATGGTCATAAAATCTTGTACACTTCGATTTTTTAGCTGAATTTTTTTAGGCATGCCAAAAAAAATACAAGGATCACATCTACCAAGTTTGGGGCCAAAAATCCTTCCAAAAGAATTTTAAAAAATCCCAAACCGCAAAAAGTTTCAAAAATCATGAAAAATAGAAAACGAGTTGTCTTGCCATGAAACTTCACGTGAAGGCTTAAGGGACCATGGTATGAATTTACAAGCCATAAAAATGGCATTGGCACGCAGAAATATTGAGATGTGCCTAAACCCACCTACCACCCTATCAATCCATGGCTTGCGTATCCCGTCTCTGTGGCCGACGTAGTGCCAGCCTGCCCGCCCGCCCGTCCGCCCGTTCGTTTCATCGGTTGGCTTAGGCATACGGAGTTCATTCCAATCTAAGATTGGACCAGACCGAGTGTTACAGTAGCAGGATCAGCAACATGCAAAAGGGGACCTTGTCGATCCCTGGCTTGTGCATACTACCCCTCTGTCCGGCTGAGCACCCACACGCTCGTTCCATGGGTTGACTTAGGCATACGGAGTTCATTCCCAGTCTAAGCACACGGAGTTCATTCCCAATCTAAGATCGGACAAGACTGAGGGTTTCGGCAGCACATGCTGGGCTCGGGCATGTGTTGGTGTCGCATTTTTCTTCATCGAGGCACCATCGCTGGGGCATCGTCGGAGAACCTGACTGACGACATTGGGGTTTCGACGATCGGGGGGGCCGGGGGGCTTATGCGCACATGATGTGTGATACGTGCTGCTACTTGGCCCTTATATTGGCCCCCTATCCCTCATCAAACCTCGAGAACTCACACCCCCTTAAAAAGCATTTGAGATTTTACAGGTTTGCTGCCAGTAGCCATTAAAGTGTCTGAAATGGGGACACTTTATTCAAATGGTCACAAAATCTTGTACACTTTGATTTTTTAGCTGAATTCTTTTGGGCATGCCAACAAAAATACAAGGATCACATCTACCAAGTTTGGGGCCAAAACGCCTTCCAAAAAACTTTTAAAAAATCCCAAACCGCAAAAAGTTTTGAAAATCATGAAAAATAGAAAAGGAGTCGTCTTGCCATGAAACTCCACGTGAAGGCTTAAGGGACCATGGTATGAATTTACAAGCCATAAAAATGGCATTGGCACGGAGAAATATTAAGATGTGCCTAAACCCACCTACCACCTTATCGATCCACGGCTTGCGCATCCCGTCTCTCTGGCCACAATGTGCCCGCCCACCCGCCCGCCCACCCGCCTGCCCGTACATTTCGTCGGTTGGCTTAGGCATACGAAGTTCATTCCCAGTCTAAGATCGAACCAGACCGAGGGTTACAGCAGCAGGATCGACGCCACGCAGAGGGGGACCCAACTGATCCCCGACTTGCGCATCCCGCCCCTCTGGCCGGCTGAGCACCCGCACGCTCGTTTCGTGGGTTGACCTAGGCATATGGAGTTCATTCCCAGTCTAAGATCGGACCGGACCGAAGGTTGCGGCAGCACATGCTGGACTCGGGCATGTGTTGGTGCCATATTTTTCTTCACCGGGGCACCATCATCGGAGCATCGCCGGAGAACCTGACCGACGGCATTAGGGTTCCGATGATCAGGGGGCCGGGGGGTGTGCGTACATGATGTGTGATGGGTGCTGGTACTTGGCCCTCATATTGGCCCCCTCTCCCTCATCAAACCTCGAGAACTCACACCCCCATAAAGAGCATTTGAGATTTTACAGGTTTGCTGCCAGTAGCCATTAAAGTGTCTGAAATGGGGACACTTTTTTCAAATGGTCACAAAATCTTGTACACTTCGATTTTTTTGCTAAAGTTTTTTTGCGTGCCAAAAAAAATACAAGGATCACGTCTACCAAGTTTGGGGCCAAAAATCCTTCCGAAAAAATTTTAAAAAATCCTGAACCATAAAAAGTTTCAAAAATCGTAAAAAATACAAAATGAGTCGTCTTGCCATGAGACTTCACGTGAAGGCTTAAGGGACCATTGTATGAATTTACAAACCATAAAAATGGCATTGGCATGTAGAATATATGAAGATGTGCCTAAACCCACATACCACCCTATCGATCAACGGCTTGCGCATCCCGTCTCTCTGGCCAACGTAGTGCCCGCCTGCCCGCCCACCCTTCCTTCCGCTCATTTCGTCAGTTGGCTTAGGCATACGAAGTTCATTCCCAGTCTAAGATCAGACCGGACTAAGGTTATGGCAGCAGGATCAGCAACACGTAGAAGGGGACCTGGTCGATCCCTGGCTTGCGCATCCTGCCCCTCTAGTCGGCTGAGCACCCGTACGCTCGTTTCATGGGTTGACTTAGGCATACGAAGTTCATTCCTAGTCTAAGCATACGGAGTTCATTCCCAGTCTAAGATCCGACCAGACCAAGGGTTGCGGCAGCACATGTTGGGCTCGAGCATGTGTTGGTGCCGTATTTTTCTTCACCGGGGCACCATCGTCGGAGCATCTCGTCGGAGAACCTGACCGAAGGCAATATGATTTCGGTGATCGGGGGGCCGAGGGGGGTGTGCGCACATGATGTGCAATGGGTGCTGGTACTTGGCCCTTATATTGGCCCCCTATCCCTCATCAAACCTCGAGAACTCACACCCCCTTAAAGAGCATTTGAGATTTTACAGGTTTGCTGCCAGTAGCCATTAAAGTGTCTGAAATGGGGACACTTTTTTCAAATGGTCACAAAATGTTGTACACTTCGAGTTTTTAGCTGAATGTTTTTGTGCACGCCAACAAAAATACAAGGATAACGTCTACCAAGTTTGGGGCCAAAACTCCTTCCGAAAAAATTTTAAAAAATCTCGAACCGCAAAAAGTTTTGAAAATCATGAAAAATAGAAAACGAGTCGTCTTGCCATGGAACTTCACGTGAAGGCTTAAGGGACCATTGTATGAATTTACAAGCCATAGAAATGGCATTGGCTCATAGCAATATGAAGATGTGCCTAAACCCACCTACCATCCTATTGATCCACGGCTTACGCATCACGTCTCCTTGGTCGGCGTACTGCCCGCACGCCCGCCCACCCGCTCGTTTTGTCAGTTGGCTTAGGCATAAGGAGTTCATTACTAGGCTAAGATCGGACCGGATCGAGGGTTACGGTACCAAGATCGATAGCACGCAAAGGAGGACTCGACCGATCCCCGGCTTGCGCGTCCCGTCTCTCTGGCTGACATAGTGCCCGCCCGTCCGTCCGCCCGCTTGTTTCTTTAGTTGGCTTATGCATACGGAGTTCATTCCCAGTATAAGATTGGATTGGACTGAGGGTTGTGGCAGCAGCATCGGTAGAACGTAGAAAGGGACCTAACTGATCCCCGGCTTGCGCATCTTGCCCCTCTGGCTGAGCACCCGCACGCTCATTTCTTGGGTTGACTTAGGAATACAGAGTTCATTCACAGTCTAAGCATACAGAGTTCATTCCCAGTCTAAGATCAGATCGGACCGAAGGTGGCGACAGCACATGCTGGGATCGGGCATGTGTTGTGCCATATTTTTCTTCATCGGGGAACCATCACCGGAGCATCGCCGAAGAACTTGACCGACGGTGTTAGGGTTTCGACGATCGAGGGGGGCCGGGAGGGGTGTGCGCACATGATGTGTGATGGATGCTGGTACTTGGCCCTTATATTGGCCCCCTATCCCTCATCGAACCTCGAGAACTCACACCCCCTTAAAGAGCCATGAAACTTTACGTGAAGGCTTAAGGGACCACTGTAAGAATTTACAAGCCATAAAAATGACATTGGAGTGTAGAAATATGAAGATGTGCCCAAACCCACCTACCACCCTATCGATCCACGGCTTGCGCATCCCGTCTCTCTGGCCGACATAGTGCCCGCCCTCCCGTCTGCCCACTCGTTTCGTCGGTTGGCTTAGCATACGGAGTTCATTCCTAGTCTAACATTGGATCGGACCGAGGGTTGCGGTAGTAGGATCGATAGCACGTAGTGGGGGACCCGACCGATCCCTGGCTTGCGCATCCTTCCCTCTGGCGGCTGAGCACCGCACGCTCATTTTGTGGGTTACCTAGGCATGCGGAGTTCATTCCAGTCTAAGCATGCAGAGTTATTCCAGTCTAAGATCGGACCGGACAGGGTTGCGGAGCACATGCTGGGGCTCGGGCATGTGTTGGTGTGGCATTTTTCTTCGCCGGGGCACATCACCGAAGAACTTAACCGGTGGTATTGGGGTTTCGGCGATCGGGGGGGCCGGGAGGGGTGTGCGCTCATGATGTGTGATGGGTGCTGCTACTTGGCCCTTATATTGGCCCCCTATCCCTCATCAAACCTCGAGAACTCACACCCCCTTAAAGAGCATTTGAGATTTTACAGGTTTGCTGCCAGTAGCCATTAAAGTGTCTGAAATGGGGACACTTTTTTCAAATGGTCACAAAATTTGGTACACTTCAAGTTTTTTGCTGAATTTTTTTATGCATACCAACAAAAATACAAGGATCATGTCTACGAAGTTTGGGGCCAAAACTCCTTCCAAAAAAATTTTAAAAAATCCCGACCCGTAAAAAGTTTCAAAAATCATGAGAAATAGAAAACGAGTTGTCTTGCCATGAAACTTGACGTGAAGGCTTAAGGGACCATTGTATGAATTTACAAGCCATAAAAATGGCATTGGCACGTGGAAATATGAAGATGTGCCTAAACCCCCTACCACCCTATCGATCCACGGCTTGCGCATCCCGTCTCTTTGGTCGACGTAGTGCTCGCCTGCCCGCCCACTCGTTTCGTCAGTCGGCTTAGGTTTACGGAGTTCATTCCCAGTCTTAGATCAGACCGGAGTGAGGGTTACGATAACAGGATCAGCAGCACGTAGAGGGGGACCCGACCGATCTTCGGCTTGCGTATCCTGCCCCTCTAGCTGGTTGAGCCCGCACGCTCATTTATGGGTTGACTTAGGCATACGGAGTTGATTCAGTCTAAGCATACGGAGTTCATTCCAGTCTAAGATCAGATCGACGTGGTTACGGCAGCACATGCTGGCTCGGGCATGTGTTGGTGCCACATTTTCTTCATCGGGGCACCATGCCGGAGAACCTGACCGGCAGCATTTGGAGTTCTGACAATCGAGGGGCCGGGGGGTGTGTCCACATGATGTGCGATGGGTGCTAGTACTTGGCCCTTATATTGCCCCCATCCCTCATCAAACCTTGAGAACTCTCACCCCCTTAAAGGCATTTGAGATTTTACAGTTTTGCTGCCAGTAGCCATTAAAGTGTCTTAAAATGGGCGACACCTTTTTCAAATGGTCACAAAATCTTATACACTTCGAGTTTTTAGCTGAATTTTTTATCGTGCCAACACAAATACAAGGATCACGTCTACGAAGGTTTGGGCCAAAACTCCTTTCCGAAAAATTTTAAAAAATCCCGATCGCAAAAAGTTCAAAAATTCATGAAAATAGAAAAGAGTCGTTTGCCATGAAACTTCACGTGAAGGCTTAAGGGACCATTGTATGAATTTACAAGCCATAAAAATGGCATTGACACGCTGAAATATGAAGATGTGCCTAAACCCACCTACCACCCTATCGATCCACGGCTTGTGCATCCCGTCTCTCTGGCCGACGTAGTGCCCACCCGCCCGCTCCTTTCGTCGGTTGGCTTAGGCATACGGAGTTCAATCCCAGTCTAAGATCAGACCAGACCGAGAGTTGTGGTAGCAGGATCGACAGCACACAAAAGGGGACCAAGTCGATCCTCGGCTTGCGCATCCATCCCTTTTGGCCGGCTGAGCACCTGCACACTCGTTTCGAGGGTTGACTTAGGCGTACGGAGTTCATTCCCAGTCTAAGCATACGGAGTTCACTCCCAGTCTAAGATCAGACCAGACCGAGGGTTGTGACAGCACATGCTGGGCTCGAGCATGTGCTGGTGGCACATTTTTCTTTTCTAGGGCACCATCGTCGGAGCATCGTCAGAGAACCTGACCGGCGGCATCGGGGTTCCGGCGATCGGGGGGGCCAGGGGGGGTGTGCGCACATGATGTGCGATGGGTGCCGGTACTTGGCCCTTATATTGGCCCCCTATCCCTCATCAAACCTCAAGAACTCACACCCCCTTAAAGAGCATTTCAGATTTTACAGGTTTACGGCCAGTAGCCATTAAAGTGTCTAAAATGGGGACGTTTTTTTCAAATGGTCACAAAATCTTGTACACTTTGAGTTTTTAGCTGAATGTTTTTGTGCATGCGAACAAAAATACAAGGATCACGTCTACCAAGTTTGGGGCCAAAACTCCTTCCCAAAAAATTTTAAAAAATCACAAACCGTAAAAAGTTTCAAAAATCGTGAAAAATAGAAAACGAGTCATCCTACCATGAAACTTCACGTGAAGGCTTAAGGGACCATTGTATGAATTTACAAGCCAAAAAAATGGCATTGGCACATGGAAATATGAAGATGTGCCTAAACCCACTTACCACCCTATCGATCCATGGCTTGCGCATCCGTCTCTCTGGCCGACGTAGTGCCTGTCTGCCCACCCGCTCGCTCATTTCGTCAGTTGGCTTAGGCATACAGAGTTCATTCCCAGTCTAAGATCAGACCAGACTGAGGGTTGCGGTAGCAGGATCAGTAGCATGTAGAGGGGGACCCGATTGATCCCCGGCTTGCGCATCCCGCCCTTCTGGCCGGTGAGCACCCGCATGCTCATTTCGTGGGTTAACTTAGGCATACGGAGTTCATTCCCAGTCTAAGATTGGACCGGACCAAGGGTTACAACAGCACATGCTGGGCTCGGGCATGTGCTGGTGCCGTATTTTTCTTCGTCCGGGCACCATCGCTGGAGCATCGTCGGAGAACCTGACCGACGGCATTAGGGTTCCGACGATCGGGGGCCGGGGGTGTGCGCACATGATGTGTGATGGGTGCTGGTACTTGGCCCTTAGATTGGCCCCCTATCCCTCATCAAACCTTGAGAACTCACACCCCCTTAAAGAGCATTTGAGATTTTACAGGTTTGTTACCAGTAGCCATTAAAGTCCATTAAAGTGTCTAAAATGAGGACACTTTTTTCAAATGGTCACAAAATCTTGTACACTTCGAGTTTTTATCCGAATTTTTTTGCGCATGCCAAAAAAAATCCAAGGATCACGTCTACCAAGTTTGGGGCCAAAACTCCTTTCGAAAAAATTTTAGAAAATCCCGAACTGCAAAAAGTTTCAAAAATTGTGAAAAATAGAAAACGAGTCGTCTTGCCATGAAACTTAACGTGAAGACTTAAAGGACCATTGTATGAATTTACAAGACATAAAAATGGCATTGGCATGCAGAAATATAAAGATGTGCCTAAACCCACCTACCACCCTATCGATCCACGGCTTGCGCATCCCGTCTCTCTGGCCGGCATAGTGCATGCTTGCCCACCCGCCCGCTCGTTTCATCGGTTGGCTTAGGCATACGGAGTTCATTCCCAGTCTAAGATCAGATCGGACTGAGGGTTGTTGCAGTATGTAGAGGGGGACCCTACCAATCTTCGGCTTACGCATCCCGCCCCTCTGGCCGACTGAATGCCCGCAGGCACATTTCGTGGGTTGACTTAGGCATACGGAGTTCATTCCCAATTTAAGCATACAGAGTTCATTCCCAGTCTAAGACCGGATCGGACCAAAGGTTGCAGCAGCACATGCTGGGCTTGGGCATGTGCTGGTGTCGCATTTTTCTTCACCGGGGCACTATCGCCGAAGCATCGCCGGAGAACCTGACCAGCGGCATTGAGGTTCTGACAATCGGACCGAATCGAGGGTTATGACAGCAGGATCAGCAGCATGCAGAGGGGGACCTGGCTGATCCTCGACTTGCGGATCCTGCCCCTCTGGTCGGCTGCGTGCCCACACGTTCGTTTTGTGGGTTAACTTGGGCATACGTAGTTCATTCCCAATCTAAGCATACGAAATTCCTTCCCAGTCTAAGATTGAACCAGACTAAGGGTTGCGGTAGCAGGATCGACAGCACGCAGAGGGGGACCCGATTAATCCCCGGCTTGCGCATCCCGCCCTTCTGGCCGATGAGCACCCGCACGCTCATTTCGTGGGTTAACTTAGGCATACGGAGTTCATTCCCAGTCTAAGATTGGACCGAACCGAGGGTTACGACAGCACATGTTGGGCTCGGGCATGTGCTGGTGCCACTTTTTTCTTCGTCAGGGCACCATCGTCGGAGCATCGTCGGAGAACCTGACCGGCTACATTGGGTTTCGACGATCGGGGCGGCCGGAGGGGTGTGCGCACATGATGGGCGATGGGTTCTGGTACTTGGCCCCTATATTGGCCCCCTATCCCTCATCAAACCTTGAGAACTCACACCCCCTTAAAGAGCATTTGAGATTTTGTAGGTTTGATGCCAGTAGCCGTTAAAGTGTCTGAAATGGGGACACTTTTTTCAAATGGTCACAAAATCTTGTACACTTCGAGTTTTTAGATGAATTTTTTTGTGCATGCCAAAAAAAATACAAGGATTACATCTACCAAGTTTGGGGCCGAAACTCCTTCCGAAAAAATTTTAAAAAATCCCGCATCACAAAAATTTTCAAAAATCATGAAAAATACAAAACGAGTCGTGTTGCCATGAAACTTCACCTGAAGGCTTAAGGGACCATTATATGAATTTACATGCCATAAAAATGGCATTGGCACACAAAAATATGAAGATGTGCCTAAACCCACCTACCACCTTATCGATCCACGGCTTGCGCATCCCGTCTCTCTGGCCGGCGTTGTGCCTGCCCGCCCGCTCGTTTCGTCGGTTGGCTTAGGCATACAGAGTTCATTCCCAGCCTAAGATTCGACTAGACTGAGGGTTGTGGCAGCAGGATCGACAACACGCAGAGGGGGACCCGGCTGATCCTTAGCTTGCACCTCCAGCCCCTCTGGCCGGCTGAGCGCCCGCACACTCGTTTCGTGGGTTGACTTAGGCATACGGAGTTGATTCCCAGTCTAAGCATACAGAGTTCATTCCTAGTCTAAGATCGGACCGGATCGAGGGTTGCGACAGCACATGCTGGGCTCGGGCATGTGCTGGAGCTGCATTTTTCTTCGCTGGGGTGCCATCGTCAGAGCATTGTCGGAGAACCTGACAGGCGGCGTTGGGGTTCCTACGATCGGGGGGGCTGGAGGGGTGTACGCACATGATGTGAGATGGGTGCTGGTACTTGCCCCTTTTATTGGCCCCCTATCCCTCATCAAACCTTGAGAACTCACACCCCCTTAAAGAGCATTTGAGATTTTACAGGTTTGCTGCCAATAGCCATTAAAGTGTCTGAAATGGGACACTTTTTTCAAATGGTCACAAAATCTTGTACACTTCGAGTTTTTTTGTGCATGCCAACAAAAATTCAAGGATCACGTCTACCAAGTTTGGGGCTAAAACTCTTTCTAAAAATATTTTAAAAAATCTCAAACCGCGAAAAGTTTCAAAAATCATGAAAAATAGAAAACGAGTCGTCTTGCCATGAAACTTCACGTGAAGGCTTAAGGGACCATTGTATGAATTTACAAGCCATAAAAATGGCATTGGCATGCAGAAATATGAAGATGTGCCTAAACCCAACTACCACCCTATCGATCCAAGGCTTGCGCATCCCGTCTCTCTGGCCGGCGTAGTGCCTGCTTGCTCACCCGTCCGTTCATTTCCTCGTATGGCTTAGGCATACGGAGTTCATTCGTAGTCTAAGATCAGACCGGAATGAGGGTTGTGGCAGCAAGATCGGTAGCACGTAGAGGGGGACCCAGTTGATCCCCGGCTTGCACATCCTACCCTTCTGGCTGGCAGAGCGCCCGCACACTCGTTTCATGGGTTGGCTTAGGCATACGGAGTTTGTCGGTGCACCATCCCTGGAGAACCTGATCGGTGGCATTGGGGTTCTAGCCATCGGGGGGCGGGGGGTGTGCGCAAATGATGTGCGATGTGTGCTGCTACTTAGCCCTTATATTGGCCCTTTATCCCTCATCAAACCTTGAGAACTCACACCCCCTTAAAGAGTGTTTCAGATTTTATAGGTTTGCTGCCAGTAGCCATTAAAGTGTCTGAAATAGGGACACTTTTTTCAAATGGTCACAAAATCTTGTACACTTTGAGTTTTTAGCTGAATTTTTTTTGCACGCCAACAAAAATACAAGGATCACATCTACTGAGTTTGGGGCCAATATTCCTTTCGAAAAAATGTTAAAAAATCCAGAACCGCAAAAAGTTTCAAAAATCATGAAAAATAGAAAACGAGTCGTCTTGCCATGAAACTTCACGTGAAGGCTTAAGGGACCATTGTATGAATTTACAAGCCATAAAAATGGCATTGGCATGCAAAAATATGAAGATGTGCCTAAACCCACCTACCACCCTATCAATCCACGGCTTGCGCATCCCGTCTCTCTGGTCGATATAGTGCCCGCCCGTCCGCCCGCCCGCCCGCCCGCTCCTTTCGTCAGTTGGCTTAGGCATACGAAGTTCATTCCCATTCTAAGATTGGACCAAACTGAGGGTTGCGGTAGTTGGATTGGCAGCACGTAGAGGGGGACTCAGCCGATACCCGACTTGCACATCCCGCCACTCTGGCCGGCTGAGCACCCGTATGCTCATTTAGTGGGTTAACTTAGGCATACGGAGTTCATTCCCAGTCTAAGCATACGGAGTTCATTCCCAATCTAAGATTGGACTAGATCGAGGATTGCGGCAGCACATGTTGGGCTCGGCCATGGGTTGGTGCCGCATTTTTCTTTGCCGGGGCACCATCGTCGGAGCATCGCCGGTGAACGTGACCGGCGGCATTGGGTTTCCAGTGATCGGGGGGGCCGGGGGGGTGTGTGCACATGATGTGCGATGGGTAATGGTACTTGGCCCTTATATTGGCCCCCTATCCCTCATCAAACCTTGAGAACTCACACCCCCTTAAAGAGCACTTGAGATTTTACAGGTTTGCTGCCAGTAGCCATTAAAGTGTCTCAAATGGGGACACTTTTTTCAAATGGTCAGAAAATCTTGTACACTTTGAGTTTTGAGCTGAATTTTTTTGTGCATTCCAACAAAAATACAAGGCTCACATCTACCAAGTTTGGGGCCAAAACTTCTTATGAGAAAATTTTAAAAAATCCCGAACCGTAAAAAGTTTTTAAAATCGTGAGAAATAGAAAACGAGTCGTCTTGCCATGAAACTTCACATGAAGCCTTAAGGGACCATTGTATGAATTTACAAGCCATAAAAATGGCATTGGAATGTAGAAATATGAAGATGCACCTAAACCCACCTACCACCCTATCGATCCATGGCTTGCTTATCCCATCTCTCTGGCCGACGTAGTGCCCAGTCGCCCGCCCGCCCGTTTGTTTCGTCGGTTGGCTTAGGCATACGGAGTTCATTCCAAGTCTAAGATCAGACCAGATTGAGGGTTGCGGCAGTAGGATTGCTAGCACGTAGTGGGGGACCCGATCTATCCCCGGCTTGCGCATCCCGCCCCTTTGGCCAGCTGAGCATCCGTGCGCTCATTTCGTGGGTTGACTTAGGCATATGGAGATCATTTCCAGTCTAAGCATGCGGAGTTCATTCCCAGTCTAAGATCGGATCGGACCGAGGGTTGCGACAGCACATGCTAGGCTCGGCAATGTGTTGGTGCCGCATTTTTCTTCGCCGGGGCACCATCGCCAGAGCTTCGTCGGAGAACCTGACTGACGGCATTGGGGTTCCGACAATCGGGGGGGCCGGGGGGGTGTGCGCACATGATGTGCAATGGGTGCTGGTACTTGGCCCTTATATTGGCCCCCTATCCCTCATCAAACCTCAAGAACTCACACCCCCTTAAAGGGCATTTGAGATTTTACAAGTTTACTGCCAGTAGCCATTAAAGTGTCTGAAATGGGGACACTTTCTTAAAATGGTCACAAAATCTTGTACACTTCAAGTTTTTAGCTGAATTTTTTTGAGCATGCCAACAAAAAAACAAGGATCACGTCTACCATGTTTGGGGCCAAAACTCCTTCCGAATAAATTTTAAAAAATCCCGAACCACTAAAAGTTTTAAAAATCACGAAAAATAGAAAACGAGTCATCTTGCCATGAAACTTCACGTGAAGGCTTATGGGACCATTGTATGAGTTTACAAGCCATAGAAATGGCATTGGCATGCAGAAATATGAAGATGTGCCTAAACCCACCTACCACCCTATCGATCCACGTTTTACGCATCCCGTCTCTCTGGTCGGTGTAGTGCCCGCCCGTCCATCTGCCCGCTCGTTTCATCGGTTGGCTTAGGCATACGGGGTCTGATCTTAGACTGGGAGTGAACTCCGTATGCTTAGACTGGGAATGAACTCCGTACGCCTAAGTCAACCCTCGAAACGAGTGTGCAGGTGCTCAGCCGGCCAAAAGGGATGGATGCGCAAGTCGAGGATCGACTTGGTCCCCCTTTGTGTGCTGTCGATCCTGCTACCATAACTCTCGGTCTGGTCTGATCTTAGACTGGGATTGAACTCCGTATGCCTAAGCCAATCGACGAAAGGAGCGGGCGGGTGGGCACTACGTCGGCCAGAGAAACGGGATGCGCAAGCCGTGGATCGATAGGGTGGTAGGTGGGTTTAGGCACATCTTCATATTTCTATGTGCCAATGCCATTTTTATGGCTTGTACATTCATACAATGGTCCCTTAAGCCTTCACGTGAAGTTGCATGGCAAGACGACTTGTTTTTTATTTTTCATGATTTTTAAAACTTTTTACGGTTTGGGATTTTTAAAAAATTTTTTGGAAGGAGTTTTGGCCCTAAACTTGGTAGATGTGATCCTTGTATTTATGATGGCCTGCAAAAAAAAATTCAGCTAAAAACTCGAAGTGTACAAGATTTTGTGACCATTTGAAAATAGTGTCCCTATTTTAGACACTTTAATGGCTAACTGGCAGCCAAACCTGTAAAATCTCAAATGCTCTTTAAGGGGGTGTGAGTTCTCAATGGTTGATGAGGGATAGGGGGCCAATATAAGGGCCAAGTACCAGCACCCATCACACATCATGTGTGCACACCCCCCGGCCCCCCCGATCGCCAGAACCAAAATGCCGCCGGTCAAGTTCTCCGGCAATGCTCCGACGACAGTGCCTTGGTGAAGAAAAATGCGGCACCAACACATGCTCGAGCCCAGCATGTGCTACCGCAACCCTCGATCCCGGGTTCGTCTTAGACTGGAATGACTCCGTCTGCTTAGACTGGGAATGAACTCCGTATGCCTAAGTAAACCCATGAAACGAGCGTACGGGTGCTCAGCCGGCCAGAGGGGCGGGATGCGCAAGTCAGGGATCGGTCGGGTCCCCTTCTGCGTGCCACTGATCCTGCTGCAGCAACCCTAGGTCCCATCTGATCTTAGACTGGGAATGAACCCCGTATGCCTAAGCCAACTGACAAAATGAGCGGGCGGGCGGGCACTACGTCGGCCAGAGAGGCGGGATGCGCAACCCATGGATCGATAGGGTGGTATGTGGGTTTAGGAACATCTTCATATTTCTGCATGCCAATGCCATTTTTATGGCTTCTAAATTCATACAATGGTCCCCTAATGGCTACTGGCAGCAAACCTGTAAAACTCGAAGTGTACAAGATTTTGTGATCACTTGAAAAAAGTGTCCCCATTTCAGACACTTTAATGGCTACTGGCAGCAAACCTGTAAAATCTCAAATGCCCTTTAAGGGGTGTGAGTTCTCGAGGTTTGATGAGGGATAGGGGGCCCATATAAGGGCCAAGTACTAGCACCCATCGCACATAATGTGCACACACCGCCCCCCCGGCCCCCCTGATCGCTGGAACCCCAATGCCAGCGGCCAGGTTCTCCGGCGATGGTCCGACAATGGTGCCCCGGTGAAGAAAAAAGTGCCACCAACACATGCTCGAGCCCAGCATGTGCTGTCGTAACCCTCGATCTAGTTCGATCTTAGACTGGGAATGAACTCTGTATGCTTAGACTGGGAATGAACTCCGTATGCCTAAGTCAACCCACGAAACGAGCATGCGGGCACTCAGTCGGCTAGAGGGGTGGGATGCACAAGCCAAGGATCGGTCGGGCCCTCCTCTGCGTGCTGCTGATCCTGCTGCTGCCACCCTCAGTTTGGTCTAATCTTAGACTAGGAATGAACTCTGTCTACCTAAGCCAACCGACAAAACGAGTGGGCGGGCGGGCGGGCGGGCAGGTAAGCACTACGTCGGCCAGAGAGATGGGATGCGCAAGCCACGGATCGATAGGATGGTAGGTGGGTTTAGGCACATCTTCATATTTCTCTGTGCCAATGATAATTTTATGGCTTGTAAATTCATACAATGGTCCCTTAAGCCATCACGCGAAGTTTCCTGGTAAGACGACTCGTTTTCTATTTTTCATGATTTTTGAACATTTTTACGGTTCGGGATTTTTTAAAATTTTTTTGGAAGGAGTTTTGTCCCAAAACTTGGTAGACGTGATCCTTGTATTTTTGTTGGCATGCACAAAAGAATTCAACTAAAAACTCAAAGTGTACAAGATTTTGTGACCATTTGAAAAAAGTGTCCCTATTTTCAAACACTTTAATGGCTACTGGCAGCAAACCTGTAAAATCTCAAATGCTCTCTAAGGGAGTGTGAGTTCTCGAGGTTTGATGAGGGATAGGGGGCCAATATAAGGGCCAAGTACCAGCACCCATCGCACATCATGTGCGCACACCCCCCGGCCCCCCCGATCGCTAGAACCCTAATGCCGTCGGTCAGGTTCTCCGGCGATGCTCCGGTGATGGTGCCCCGACGAAGAAAAATGCGACACTAGCACATGCCTGAGCCCAGCATGTGCTACCGCAACTCTTGGTCCAGTTTGATCTTAGACTGGGAATGAACTCCGTATGCCTAAGTCAACCCATGAAACGAGCGTGCGGGCGCTCAACCGGCCAGACGGACGGGATGCGCAAGCAAGGGATCGATCGGGTCCCCCTCTGCATGCTGTCGATCCTACTATCGTAACCCTCAGTCCACTCTGATCTTAGACTGGGAATGAACTCCGTATACCTAAGCCAACCGACGAAACGAGCGAGCGGGGTGGGCGGGCAAGCACTATGTCGGCCAGAGAGACGGGATGCGCAAGCCATGGATCGATAGGATGGTAGGTGGGTTTTGGCACATCTTCATATTTCTACGTGCCAATGATATTTTTTCAGCTTGTAAATTCATACAATGGTCCCTTAAGCCTTCACGCGAAGTTTCATGGTAAGACGACACGTTTTCTATTTTTCGTGATTTTTGAAACTTTTTGGGGTTCGGGATTTTTTAAAATTTTTTCGAAAAGAGTTTTGCCCCCAAACTTGGTAGATGTGATCCTTGTATTTTTTTTGGCATGCACAAAAAAATTCAGCTAAAAACTCGAAGTGTACAAGATTTTGTGACCATTTGAAAAAAGTGTCCCCATTTCAGACACTTTAATGGCTACTGGCAGCAAACCTGTAAAATCTCAAGTGCTCTTTAAGGGGGTGTGAGTTCTCGAGGTTTGATGAGGGATAGGGGGCCAATATAAGGGCCAAGTACCAGCACCCATTGCACATCATGTGCGCACATGCCCCGGACCCCCTGATCACCAGAACCCCAATGCCACCAGTCAAGTTCTCCGGCGATGGTGCCCCAACGAAGAAAAATGTGGCACCAGCATATGCCTGAGCCCAGCATGTGCTGCCGCAACCCTTGGTCAAGTTTGATCTTAGACTGGGAATGACCTCTGTATGCTTATACTGGGAATGAACTCCGTATGCCTAAGTCAACCCACAAAACGAGCGTGCGGGTGCTCAGTCAACCAGAGGGGCAGGATGATCAAGCCGGGGATCGGTCGGGTCCCCCTCTGCGTGGTGCCGATCTTGCTGTCGTAACCCTCGATGCGGTCTGATCTTAGACTGGGAATGAACTCGTATGCCTAAGCCAACCGATGAAATGAGCGGGCAGATGGGCGAGCGGGCACTACGTCGGCCAGAGAGACGGGGTGCGTAAGCCATGGATAGATAGGGTGGTAGGTGGGTTTTGGCACATCTTCATATTTCTACGTGCCAATGCCATTTTTATGGCTTGTAAATTCATACAATGGTCCCTTAAGCCTTCACGTGAAGTATCATGGCAAGAGGACTCGTTTTCTATTTTTCATGATTTTTGAAACTTTTTACGGTTCGAGATTTTTTAAAATTTTTTTGAAAGGAGTTTTGGCCGCAAACTTGGTAGACATGATCCTTGTATTTTTGTTGGGATGCCCAAAAACATTCAGCTAAAATCTCGAAGTGCATAAGATTTTATGACCATTTGAAAAAAGTGTCCCTATTTCAGACAACCTGTAAAATCTCAAATGCTCTTTAAAGGGGTGTGAGTTCTCGAGGTTTGATGAGGGATAGGAGGCCAGTATAAGGGCCAACTACCAGCACCCATCGCACGTCATGTGCGCACACCCCCTGGCCCCCCGATCGCCAGAACCCCAATGCCGTCGGTCAGGTTCTCCGGTGATGCTCCGACGATGGTGCCCCGACGAAGAAAAATGTGGCACCAGCACATGCCAAAGCCCAGCATGTGCTACCGCAACCCTCGGTCTGGTCCGATCTTAGACTGGGAATGAATTTTGTATGCTTAGACTAGGAATGAACTCCGTATGCCTAAGTGCACCCACGAAACAAGCGTACGGGCGCTCAGTCGGCCAGAGGGGTGGGATGCACAAGCCGGGTCCCCCTCTGCATGCTATCGATCCTGCTGCTGTAACCCTCAATCCAGTCTAATCTTAGACTGGGAATGAACTCCGTATGCCTAAGCCAACCGATGAAACGAGTGGACGGGCGGGCGGGCGGGCTTTACGTCGGCCAGTGAGATGAGATGCGCAAGCTGTGGATCGATAGGGTGGTAGGTAGGTTTAGGCACATCTTCATATTTCTATGTGCCAATGCCATTTTTATGGCTTGTAAATTCATACAATGGTCCCTTAAGCCTTCACGTGAAGTTTCATGGCAAGATGACTCGCTTTCTATTTTTCACGATTTTTGAAACTTTTTGAGGTTCGGGTTTTTTCAAATATTTTTGGAAGGAGTTTTGGTCCCAAACTTGGTAGATGTGATCCTTGTATTTTGTTGGCATGCACAAACAAATTCAGCTAAAAACTCGAAGTGTACAAGATTTTGTGACCATTTGAAAAAAGTGTCCCCATTTCGGACACTTTAATGGCTATTGGCAGCAAACCTGTAAAATCTCAAATGCTCTTTCAGGGGGTGTGAGTTCTCGAGATTTGATGAGGGATAGGGGGCCAATATAAGGGCCAAGTACCAGCACCCATCGCACATCATGTGTGCACAACCCCCCCGGTCCCCCGATCGTCGGAACCCTAATGCCGTCGGTCCGATTCTCCGACGATGCTACGGCGATGGTGCCCTGACGAAGAAAAATGTGGCACCAACACATACCCGAGCCCAGCATGTGCTGCCGTAACCCTCGGTCTGATCCGATCTTAGAGTGGGAATGAACTCTGTATGCTTAGACTAGGAATGAACTCGGTTTGCCTAAGTCAACCCACGAAACGAGCGTACGGGTGCTCAACCGGCCAGAAGGGCAGGATGCGTAAGCCGGGGATCGGCCAGGTCCCCCTCTGCATGCTGTCGATCCTGCTGCCACAGCCCTCGATCCGGTTTGATCTTAGACTGGGAATGAACTCCGTATGCGTAAGCCAACCGACGAAATGAGCGGGCGGGCGGGCACTATACTGGCCAGAGAGACAAGATGCGCAAGCCGTGGATCGATAGGGTGGTAGGTGGGTTTAGGCACATCTTCATATTTCTGCATGCCAATGCCATTTTTATGGCTTGTAAATTCATACAATGGTCCCTTAAGCCTTCACGTGAAGTTTCATGGCAACATAACTCATTTTCGATTTTTCATGATTTTTGAAACTTTTTACGATTAGAGATTTTTTAAAATTTTTTCGAAAGGATTTTTGGCCCAAACTTAGTAGACGTGATCCTTGTATTTTTGTTGGCATGCATAGAAAAATTCAGCTAAAAACTCGAAGTGTACAGGATTTTGTGACCATTTGAAAAACGTGTCCCCATTTCAGACACTTTAATGGCTACTGACAGCAAACCTATAAAATCTCAAATGCTCTTTAAGGGAGTGTGAGTTCTCAAGGTTTGATGAGGGATAGGGGGCCAATATAAGGGCCAAGTACCAGCACCCATTGCACATCATGTGCGCACACCCCCTGGCCCCCCCGATCGTCGGAACCCCAATGAGGCCGGTCACATTTTTTGGCGATGCTCCGGCGATGGTGACCCGACGAGGAAAAATGAGACACCAGCAAGTGCCTGAGCCCAGCATGTGTTGCCGCAACCATCGGTCCAGTCCGATATTAGACTGGGAATGAACTCCGTATGCTTAGACTGGGAATGAACTCCGTATGCCTAAGTCAACCCACGAAACGAGCGTGCGGGTGCTCAGCCGGTCAGAGGGGCGGGATGCGCAAGCTGGGGATCGATCGAGTCCCCCTCTGCATGCTACTGATCCTGCTGCAGCAACTCTCGGTCTGGTCTAATCTTAAACTGGGAATGAACTCCGTATGGCTAAGCCAACCGACAAAACGAGCGGGCGGGCACTACGCCGACCAGAGAGACGGGATGCGCAAGCCGTGGATCAATAGGGTGGTAGGCGGGTTTAGGCACATCTTCATATTTCTAAGTGCCAATGCCATTTTTATGGCTTGTAAATTCATACAATGGTCCTTTAAGCCTTCACGTGAAGTTTCATGGCAAGACGATTCGTTTTTTATTTTTCATGATTTTTGAAACTTTTTACGGTTCGAGATTTTTTAAAATTTTTTCGGAAGGAGTTTTGGCCCCAAACTTGGTAGACGTGATCCTTGTATTTTTTTTGGCATACACAAAAAACTTCAACTAAAAACTTGAAGTGTACAAGATGTTGTGACCATTTAAAAAAAGTGTCCCCATTTCAGACACTTTAATGGCTACTGGCAGCAAACCTGTAAAATCTCAAATGCTCTTTAAGGGGGTGTGAGTTCTCGTGGTTTGATGAGGGATAGGGGGAACAATATAAGGGCCAAGTACCAGCACCCATCGCACATCATGTGCGCACACACCCCCCTCGGCCCCCCCGATCGCCGGAACCCTAATGCCACCGGTCAGGTTCTCCGGTGATGCCCCAGTGATGGTGCCCCGACGAAGAAAAATGCCACACCAACAACTGCCTGAGCCCAGTATGTGCTATCGCAACCCTCGGTCTGGTTCGATCTTAGACTGGGAATGAACTCCTACGCTTAGACTGGGAATGAACTCCATATTCCTAAGTCAACCTACGAAACGAGCGTGCGGTTACTCAGCCGGCCAGAGGGGCAGGATGGGCAAGCCGGGGATCGGTCGGGTACCCCTTTGTGTGCTACCGATCCTACTATCGAAACCCTCGGTCTGGTCTAATCTTAGACTGGGAATGAACTCCGTATGCCTAAGCCAACCGATGAAACGAGCGGGTGGGCGGGCACTACGCCGACCAGAGAGACGGGATGATCAAGTCGTGGATCGATAGGGTGGTAGGTGGGTTTAGGCACATCTTCATATTTCTACTTGGCAATGCCATTTTTATTGCTTGTAAATTTATACAATGTTCTCTTAAGCCTTCACGTGAAGTTTCATGGCAGGATGACTCGTTTTCTATTTTTCAGAATTTTGGAAACTTTTTACGGTTCGGGATTTTTTAAAATTTTTTCGAAAGGAGTTTTGGCCCCAAACTTGGTAAACGTGATCCTTCTATTTTTGTTGGCGTGCACAAAAAAATTCAGCTAAAAACTCAAAGTGTACAAGATTTTGTGACCATTTGAAAAAAGTGTCCCCATTACAGACACTTTAATTGCTACTGATAGCAAAACTATAAAATCTCAAATGCTCTTTAAGGGGGTGTGAGTTCTCGAGGTTTGATGAGGGATAGGGGGCCAATATAAGGGCCAAGCACCAGCACCCATCACACATCTTGTGTGCACACCCCCCGGCCCCGTCGATCGTCGAAACCCCTAACGTCGTCGGTCAGGTTCTCCGCCGATGCTCCGGTGATGGTGCCCTGGTGAAGAAAAATGCGGCACCAGCACATGCCCGAGCCCTAGCATGTAATGCTGCAACCCTCGGTCCGGTCTGATCTTAGACTGGGAATGAACTCTGTATGCTTAGACTGGGAATAAGCTCCGTATGCCTAAGTCAACCCATGAAACAAGCATGCGGACGCTCAGTCGGCTAGAGGGGCGGGATGCACAAGCCGGGGATCGACCAGTCCCCCTCCACGTGCTGCCGATCCTACTAATGTAACCCTCGGTTTGGTTCGATCTTAGACTGGGAATGAACTCCGTATGCCTAAGCCAACCGATAAAACGAACGGGCGGGCTGGTAGGCGGGCATTACGCCAGCCAGAGAGATGGGATGCGCAAGTCATGGATCGATAGGTTGGTAGGTGGGTTTAGGCACATCTTCATATTTCTACATGCCAATGCAATTTTTATGGCTTGTAAATTGATACAATGGTCCCTTAAGCCTTCACGTTAAGTTTCATGGCAAGACGACTCGTTTTCTGTTCCTCACGATTTTTGAAACTTTTTGCAATTCAAGATTTTTTAAAATTTTTTCGAAAGGATTTTTGGCCCCAAACATGGTAGACGTGATCCTTGTATTTTTTTGGCATGCACAAAAAAATTCAGCTAAAAACTCGAAGTGTACAAGATTTTGTGACCATTTGAAAAAAGTGTCCCCATTTCAGACAATTTAATGGCTACTGGCAGCAAACCTGTAAAATCTCAAATGCTCTTTAAGGGGGTGTGAGTTCTCGAGGCTTGATGAGTGATAAGGGGCCAATATAAGGGCCAGCACCCATCGCACATCTTGTACGCACACCCCCCCGGCCCCCTGGATCGTCAGAACCCCAATGCCGTCGGTCAGGTTCTTCGGTGATGCTCCGGTGATGGTGCCCCGGCGAAGAAAAATGTAGCACCAACACATTCCCGAGCCTAGCATGTGCTGCCGCAACCCTTGGTTCGATCCGATCTTAGACTGGGAATGAACTCTGTATGCCTAAGTCAACCCACGAAACGAACGTGCGGGTGCTCAGCCGGCCAGAGGGGCGGGAAGCGCAAGCCGGGGATCGGCCAGGTCCCCCTATGCGTGCTGCCGATCCTATTGCCACAACGCTCAGTCCGGTTTGATCTTAGACTCGAAATGAACTCTGTATGCCTAAGTCAACCCACGAAACGAGCGTGCGGGCACTCAGCCAGCCAGAAGGGCGAGATGCGCAAGCTGGGGATCGGTCGGGTCCCCCTCTACGTGCTACCGATCCTGTTGCCGCAACCCTCAGTCCGGTCGGATCTTAGACTGGGAATGAACTCCGTATGCCTAAGCCAACTGACGAAACGAGCGGGCGGGCGGGCGAGCTCTACGCCGGCCAAAGAGACGGGATGCGCAAGCCACGGATCGATAGGGTGGTAGGTGGGTTTAGGCACATCTTCATATTTCTACGTGCCAATGCCATTTTTATGGCTTGTAAATTCATACAGTGGTCCCTTAAGCCTTCATGTGAAGTTTCATGGTAGGACAACCGGTTTTCTATTTTTCACGATTTTCAAAACTTTTTGCAGTTCGGGATTTTTTAAAATTTTTTCGGAAGGAGGCCCCAAACTTGGTAGACGTGATCCCTGTATTTTTGTTGGCATGCACAAAAATATTCAGCTAAAAACTCGAAGTGTACAAGATTTTGTGACCATTTGAAAAAAGTGTCCCCATTTCAGACACTTTAATGGCTATTGGCAGCAAACCTGTAAAATCTCAAATGCTCTTTAAGGGGGTGTGAGTTCTCAAGATTTGATGAGGGATAGGGGGCCAATATAAGGGCCCAGTACCAGCACCCATCGCACATCATGTGCGCACACCCCCCGACCCCCCGATCATCGGAACCCCAATGCCGTTGGTCAGGTTCTCCGACGATGCTCCGACGATGCTCCGACGATGGTGCCCCGATGAAGAAAAATAAGCCACCAACACATTCCCAAGCCCAACATGTGCTGCCGCAACCCTCAGTCTGGTCCTATCTTAGGCTGGGAATGAACTCCGTATGCTTAGACTGGGAATGATCTCCGTATGCCTAAGTCAACCCACGAAGGAGCATGCGGGTGTTTAGCCGGCCAGAGGGGTGGGATGCGCACGCCGGGGATCGATCGTGTCCCCCTCTGTATGCTGTTGATCCTGTTGCCACAACCCTTGGTCTAATTCAATCTTAGACTGGGAATGAACTTCGTATCCCTAAGCCAACCAACGAAACGAGTGGGCGGGCGGACGGGGGGTCACTACGCCAGCTAGAGAGACGGGATGCGCAAGCCGTGGATCGATAGGGTGGTAGGTGGGATTAGGAACATCTTCATATTTCTACATGCCAATGCCATTTTTATGGCTTGTAAATTCACACAACGGTCCCTGAAGCCTTCAAGTGAAGTTCCATGGTAAGACGACTCGTTTTCTATTTTTCATGATTTTTGAAACTTTTTGCGGTTCAGGATTTTTGAAAATTTTTTTTGAAGGATTTTGGCCCCAAACTTGGTGAACATGATCCTTGTATTTTTGTTGGCATGCACAAAAAAATTCAGCTAAAAAATCGAAGTGTACAAGATTTTGTGACCATTTGAAAAAATTGTCCCCATTTCAGACACTTTAATGGCTGCTGGCAGCAAACCTGTAAAATCTCAAATGCTTTTTAAGGGGGTGTGAGTTCTCAAGGTTTGATGAGGGATAGGGGGCCAATATAAGGGCCAAGTACCAGCACCCATCGCACATCATGTGCGCACACACCCCCTCGGCCCCCCCGATCGTTGGAACCCCAAATGCCTCCAGTCAGATTCTCCCGCGATGCTCCAACGACGGTGCCTTGACGAAGAAAAATGCGGCACCAACACATGCCCGAGCCCAGCATGTGCTGCCGCAACCCTCAGTCCGATTCGATCTTAGACTGGGAATGAACTCCATATGCTTAGACTGGGAATGAACTCCGTATGCCTAAGTCAACCCACGAAACAAGTGTGCAGGCGCTCAACCGGCCAGAGGGGCGGGATGGGCAAGTCGGGGATTGGTCAAGTCCCCCTTTGTGTGCTGCCGATATTACTGCCACAACCCTCGGACCGATCTGATCCTAGACTGGGAATGAACTTCGTATGCCTAAGCCAACCGACGAAATGAGCGAGTGGGCGGGCGGGCGGGCACTACACCGGCCAGAGAGACGGGATGCGCAAGTCATGGATCGATAGGGCGGTAGGTGGGTTTAGGCACGTCCTCATATTTCTGTGTACCAATGCCATTTTTACGGCTTGTAAATTCATACAATGGTCCCTTAAGCCTTCACGTGAAGTTTCATGGCAAGACGACTCGTTTTCTATTTTTCATGATTTTCAAAAGTTTTTGCGGTTCGTGATTTTTTAACATTTTTTTGGAAGGAGTTTTGGCCCGAAACTTGGTAGACGTATCCTTGTATTTTTGTTGGCATGCACAAAAACATTCAGCTAAAAACTCGAATTGTACAAGATTTTGTGACCATTTTAAAAAAGTGTCCCCATTTTAGACACTTTAATGGCTACTGGCAGCAATCCTATAAAATCTCAAATGCTTTTTAAGGGGGTGTGAGTTCTCGAGGTTTGATGAGGGATAGGGGGCCAATATAAGGGCCAAGTACCAGCACCCATCGCACATCATGTTCGCACTCCCCCCACCCCCCCCGCTCGCCGGAACCCCAATGCCGCCGATCAGGTTCTCCGGTGATGCCCCGACGATGGTGCCCCGACGAAGAAAAATGCAGCACCAACACATGCCCGAGCTCAGCATGTGCTAACGCAACCCTCGGTCCAGTCTGATCATTGACTGGGAATGAACTCCGTATGCCTAAGCCAACCGACGAAACAAGCGGGGGACTGAGCAGGCGGGCACTACACCGGCCAGAGAGACAGGATGCGTAAGCCGTGGATCGATAGGGTGGTAGGTGGGTTTAGGCACATCTTCATATTTCTACGTGCCAATGCCATTTTATGGTTTGTAAAGTCATACAATGGTCCCTAAGCCTCACGGAAGGTTTCATGCCCAAGACGACTCGTTTTCTATTTTTCACGATTTTCAAAAGTTTTTACGGTTCGGGATTTTTTAACATTTTTTTGGAAGGAGTTTTGGCCCCCAAACATGGTAGACCTGATCCTTCTATTTTTGTTGGTGTGCACAAAAAAATTCAGGTAAAAACTCAAAGTGTACAAGATTTCGTGACCATTTGAAAAAAGTGTCCCCATTTCAGACACTTTAATTGCTACTGGTAACAAAACTGTAAAATCTCAAACGCTCTTTAAGGGGGTGTGAGTTCACGAGGATTGATGAGGGATAGGGGGCCAATATAAGGGCCAAGTACCAGCACCCATCACACATCATGTGAGTACACACCCCCCGTGGCCCCCTCGATCACCCAAACCCCAAATGCCGTCAGTCAGGTTCTCCGGTGATGCTTCGACGATGGTGCCTCGGTGAAGAAAAATGCGGCACCAACACATGCCCAAGCCCAGCATGTGCTACCGTAACCCTAGGTCCGGTCTGATCTTAGACTGGGAATGAACTCCGTATGCTTAGACTGGGAATGAACTCCGTATGCCTAAGTCAACCCACAAAACGAGCGTGCGGGTGCTCAGCCGGCCAGAGGGGCAGGATGCGCAAGCCGGGGATCGGCTGGGTCCCCCTCTGTGTGCTGCCGATCCTACTACCACAACCCTCGGTCTAGTCTGATCTTATATTGGGAATGAACATCGTATGCCTAAGCCAACCGACGAAACGAGCAAGCAGGCGGGTGGGCGGGCACTACACCGGCCAGAGAGACGGGATGCGCAAGCCGTGGATCGATAGGGTGGTAGGTGGGTTTAGGAACATCTTCATATTTATGCATACCAATGCCATTTTTATGGCTTGTGAATTCATACAATGGTCCCTTAAGCCTTCACGTGAAGTTTGATGGCAAGACGACTCATTTTTATTTTTCACGATTTTCAAAAGTTTTTGCTGTTCGAGATTTTTTAACATATTTTTGGAAAGAGTTTTGGCCCAAACTTGGTAGATGTATCCTTGTATTTTTGTTGGCATGCACAAAAAAATTCAGCTAAAAACTTGAATTGTACAAGATTTTGTGCCATTTGAAAAAAATTCAGCTAAAAACTAAAAGTGTACAAGATTTTGAGACCATTTGAAAAAAGTGTCCCCATTTCAGTCACTTTAATGGCTGCTGGCAGCAAACCTGGTAAAATCTCAAATGCTCTTTAAGGGGGTGGGAGTTCTTCGAGGTTTGATGAGGGATAGGGGCCAATATAAGGCTAAGCACCGAGGCCACCATCGCACATCATGTGCGCACCACACCCCTGGCCGCCCGATCGTCGGAACCCCAAATGCCATCAGTAGTCTGTCGGATGCTCCGACGATGGTGCCACGTTGAAGAAAATGCAGACCAACACATGCTCGAGCCCAGCATGTGCTCCACAACCCTCGGTCCGTCTGATCTTAGACGAATCTTATGATTGGGAATGAACTCCGTATGCCTAAGTCAACCACGAAATGAGCGGTGGGGCTCAGCCGGCCAAGAGGGGCGGGATGCGCAAGCCGGGATCGGCCAGTGTCCCCCTTGCATGCTACTAGATCCTACGCTCAACCCTCGGTCTGGTCTGATCTTATACTGGGAATGAACTTCGTATGCCTAAGCCATACCGACGAAAACGAGCGAGCAAACGGGCGGGCGGGCACTACCGCCAGCCAGAGAGACGGGATGCGTAAGCCATTGATCCGAATAGGTGGTAGGTGGGTTTACGCACATCTTTATATTTCTACGTGCCCAATGCCATTTTTATGGCTTGTAAATTCATAACAATGGTCCCTTATGCCTTCACCGTGAAGTTTTCATGCGCAAGACGACTCGTTTTTCTATTTTTTCACGAGTTTTTGGAAACTTTTTGCGGTTGGAGATTTTTTTTAAATTTGTGTTTTCAGAAGGAGTTTTTTGGCCCCCAACTTGGTAGGACGTGATCCTTGTATTTTGGTTGGCATGCCCAAAAAAATTCAGCTAAACTCGATGTGTACCAAGATTTTGTGACCATTCGGAGAAAAGTGTCCCAATTTCAGACACTTTAATGGCTACAGGCAGCAAACCTGGAAAATCTGAAATGCTCTTTAAGGGGGTGTGAGTTCTTGAGGTTTGATGAGGGATAGGTGGCCAATAAGAGGGCCAAGTACCAGCACCCATCACACATCATGTACGCACACCTTGCCCGACCCCCCCGACCATCGAAACCCCAATGCCGCGCCGTCAGTTCTCTGGCGATGCTCCGACAGATGGGTGCCCCGTGAGAAAAATATGACACCCAACACATCCCGAGCCTAGCATGTGCTAGCGCGCAACCCTCGATCCATCCCTATCTTAGACTGGGAATTAACTCCGTATGCTTAGACTGGAATGAACTCCGTATGCCTAAGTTAACCCACGAAACGAGCGTAAAGGGCGCTCAGCAGGCCGAGGGGTGGGACTGCGCAAGTCGGGGATCGGCCGGGTCCCCCTCTGCGTGCTACCGATCTAGCAGCAACCCGGTCCGTTCTGATCTTAGACTGGGAATGAACTCCGTATGCCTAAGCCAACCCGATGAAATGAGCGGGCGCGGGGGGCGGGCACTACGCCTGGCCAGAGAGACGGATGCGCAAACTGTGGATCGATAGGGTGGTAGTGGGTTTTAGGCACATCTTCAATTTCTGCTTTCCCAATGCCATTTTTATGGCTTGTAAATTCATTACAATGGTCCCATATAGCCTTCACGTGAAGTTTTCATGCCAAGACGACTCGTTTTCTATTTTTCATGATTTTTTTTAAACTTTTTGCGGTTGGGATTTTTTAAAATTTTTCAGAAGGAGTTTTGCCCCCAACTTAGTAGACGTGATCCTTGTATTTTTTTTGGCCATGCACAAAAAAATTCAGCTAAAAAACTCGATGGGTACAAGATTTTGTGACCATTTGAAAAAGTGTCCCCATTTCAGACACTTTAATGGCTACTGCAGCAAACCTGTAAAGTCTCAATGCTCTTAAGGGGTGTGAGTTTTTGAGGTTGGGAGAGGGATAGGGTGCCAATATAAGGCCACATACAAGCACCATCGCACATCATGTGCACACACCCCTCGGCCCCCTGACGACGGAGCCCCAATGCACTAGTCAAGTTCTCGGTGATGGTGCCCCGGAGAAGAAAAATGCGACACTAACACAGGCTCGAGCCCAGCATGTGCTGCCGCAAACCTCAGTCCAGTCCGATCTTAGACTGGGAATGAACTCCGTACGCTTAGACTGGGAATGAACTCCGTATGCCTAAGTCAACCCACGAAACGAGCGTGCGGATGCTCAGCCAGCCAGAGGGGCTGGATGCGCAAGCTGGGGATCGGTTGGGTCCTCCTCTGCATACTGCCGATCCTACTACCATAACCCTCGGTCTGGTCTAATCCTAGATAGAGAATGAACTCCATATGCCTAAGCCAACCGATGAAACGAGCGGGCGGGCGAGTGGGCGGGCACTACGTCGGCCAGAAAGACAGGATGCGCAAGCCGTGGATCAATAGGGTGGTAGGTGGGTTTAGGAACATCTTCATATTTCTACGTGCCAATGCCATTTTTATGGCTTGTAAATTCATACAATGGTCCCTTAAGCCTTCACGTGAAGTTTCATGGCAAGATGACTCATTTTCTATTTTTCATGATTTTCAAAACTTTTTACGGTTCGAGATTTTTTAAAATTTTTTCGGCAGGATTTTTGGCCCTAAACTTGGTAGACGTGATCCTTGTACTTTTCTTGGCATGCACAAAAATCCTCAGCTAAAAAATCGAAGTGTACAAGTTTTTGTGGCCATTTGAAAAAAGTGTCCCCATTTTAGACACTTTAATGGCTACTGCAGCAAACCTGTAAAATCTCAAATGCTCTTTAAGGGGGTGTGAGTTCTCGAGGTTTGGTGAGGGATAGGGGGCCAATATAAGGGCCAAGTACCAGCACCCATCGCACATCATGTGCGCAAATGAACTCCGTATGCTTAGACTGGGAATGAACTCCGTATGCCTAAGTCAACCCACGAAATGAGCGCGTAGCGGGCGTTCAGCCGCCAGAGGGGCGACATGCACAGCCTGGGATCGACCGGGTCCCCCTCTGCGTGCTGCCGATCCTGCTATCGCAACCGTCGATCTGGTCTGATCTTAGACTGGGAATGAACTTCGTATGCCTAAGCCAACCGATGAAACGAGCGGGCAGGCAGATAGGCAGGCACTACGCTGGCCAGAGAGATAGGATGCGCAAGCCATGGATCGATAAGGTGGTAGGTGGGTTTAGGCACATTTTCATATTTCTACGTGCCAATGCCATTTTTATGACTTGTAAATTCATATAATTGTCCCATAAGCCTACACGTGAAGTTTCGTGGCAAGACGACTCATTTTCTATTTTTTTATGATTTTTGAAACTTTTTCCAGTTCGAGATTTTTTCAAATTTTTTCGGAAGGAGTTTTGGCCCCAAACTTGGTAGACGTGATCCTTGTATTTTTGTTGGCATGCAAAAAACAATTCAGCTAAAAACTCGAAGTGTACAAGATTTTGTGACCACTTGAAAAAAATGTCCCCATTTCAGACACTTTAATGGCTATTGGCAGCAAACCTGTAAAATCTCAAATGCTCTTTAAGGGGGTGTGAGTTTTCGAGGTTTGATCAGGGATAGGGGGCCAATATAAGGGCCAAGTACCAGCACCCATCGCACATCATGTGCGAACAACCCCCGGCCTTCCGATCATCGGAACCCCAATGCCGCCGATCAGGTTCTCCGGTGATGGTGCCCTGGTGAAGAAAAATGTTGCACCAACACATGCCCGAGCCCAGCATGTGCTGTCGCAACCCTCGGTCCGGTCCGATCTTAGACTGGGAATGAACTCCGTATGCCTATGTCAACCCACGAAACGAGCGTACGGGCGCTCAGCCGGCCACAGGGGTGGGATGCGCAAGCCGAGGATCGATCGGGTTCCCCTCTGCATGCTACCGATCCTGCTACAGAAACCCTCGGTCTGGTCTAATCTTAGACTGGGAATGAACTCCATATGCCTAAGCCAACCGACCAAAACAATCGGGCGGGCAGGCACTACGTCCGGCCAGAGAGACGGGATGCCACAAGCTATGGATCGAATAGGGTGGTAGGTGGGTTTAGGCACATCTTCATAGTTTTGTGTGCCAAAGCCATTTTTATGGCTGTAAATTCATAGCAATGGTCCCTTAAAGCCTTCACTGTGAAGTTCATGGCAAGATGACTGTTTTCTAATTTTTCACGATTTTTGAAAACTTTTTGTAGTTCGCGGGATTTTTTTAAATTTTTTGGAAGGATTTTTGGCGCCAAAACTTTGTAAGACGTGATCCTTGTATTTTTTTGGCTCGTGCACAAAAAAATTCAGCTAAAAACTCAAGTGTACAAGATTTTGTGACCATTTGAAAAAAGTGTCCCCATTTCAGACACTTTAATGGCTACTGGCAGCAAACCTGTAAAATTCTCAAATGCTCTTTAAGGGGGTGTGAGTTCTCGAGGTTTGATGAGGGATAGGGGGCCAATATAAGGGCCAAGTACCAGCACCTATCATGTGTGCACACCCCCCCTTGGCCCCCCCGATCGTCGGAACCCCAATGTCGCTAGTCAGGTTCTCCGATGATGCTCTGACAATGGTGCCTCGATGAAGAAAAATGCAGCACCAGCACATGCCTAAGCCCAGCAATGTGCTACGCAACCCTCGATCCAGGTCCATCTTAGACTGGGAATGAACTCCGTATGCTTAACAGGGGAATCAACTCCGTATCTAGTCAACGCCACGAATACAAACGTGCAGGCGCTCAGCCACCATCAGGGGCAGGCATGCGCAAGCTGAAGGATTCGTCGTGGGTCCGCCCTTTACCTGAGCTGATCCTGTCACCGCAACCCTCGGTCCAGTCCGATCTTTAGAGCTGGGAATGGGAACTCTGTATGTCATAAGGGTCCATACTGCTGATCGAAGACGATGTCGTCTTGCCATGCGTCAAGGAGCTTCACGTCGTAAGGGGTAAAGGACCATTTATGAGATTTACAGCCCGACAAGTGAAATAACAGATAAGCGAGATGGGCACTGCGAGAAATATGAAGAGGTGCCTAAACCCACCTACCACCCTATCGATCCACGGCTTGCGCATCCCGTCCCTCTAGCTGGCATAGTGCTCGCCCGTCCGCTCGTTTCTTCGGTTGGCTTAGGCATATGGAGTTCATTCCCAGTCTACGAACGGACTGGATCGAGGGTTGTGGCAGCACATGCTGGGCTCGGGCATGTATTGGTGCCGCATTTTTGTTCGTCGGGGCACCATCGCCGGAGCATCGTCGAAGAACCTAGCAGACGGCATTGGGGTTTCGACGATCGAGCGGGTCGGGGGGGTGTGCACACATGATGTGCGATGGGTGCTGGTACTTGGCCCTTATATTGGCCCCCTATCCTTCATCAAACCTCAAGAACTCACACCCCCTTAAAGAGAATTTGAGATTTTACAGGTTTGCTGCCAGTAGCCATTAAAGTGTCTGAAATGGGGACACCTTTTTCAAATAGTCACAAAATCTTGTACACTTCGAGTTTTTAGCTTAATTGTTTAGTCCATGGCAACAAAAATACAAGGATCGCGTCTACCAAGTTTGGGGCCGAAATTCTTCCGAAAAAATTTAAAAAAATCCTGAACCGCAAAAAGTTTCAAAAATCATGAAAAATAGAAAATGAGTGATCTTGCCATGAAACTTCACGTGAAGGCTTAAGGGACCATTTTATGAATTTACAAGCCATAAAAATGGCATTAGCACACAAAAATATGAAGATGTGCCTAAACCCACCTACCACCCTATCGATCCACGACTTGCGCATCCCGTCTCTCTGGCCGGCGTAATGCCCGCCCACCCGTTCGTTTCGTCGGTTGGCTTAGGCATACGGAGTTCATTCCCAGTCTAAGATCAGACTAGACCAAGGGTTGCGGCAGCAGGATTGATAGCACGCAGAGGGGGACCCTGTCGATCCCCGGCTTGCGCATCCCGCCCCTCTGGCCGGTTGGGCACCCACACGCTCGTTTTGTGGGTTGACTTAGGCATACGGAGTTCTTTCCCAGTCTAAGTATACGGAGTTCATTCCCAGTCTATGATCAGACCGGACCGAGGGTTTCGATAGCACATGCTAGGCTCAGGCATGTGTTGGTGCCACATTTTTCATCACCGGGGCACCATCGTCGAAGCATTGCCGGAGAACCTGACCGACGGCATTGGGGTTTCGGTGATCCGAGGGGTCGGGGGGTGTACGCACATGATGTGTAATGGGTGCTGGTACTTGGCCCTTATATTCGCCCCCTATCCCACCTACCACCCTATCGATACACGGCTTGCGCATCCCATCTCTCTGGTTGGCGTAGTGCCCGCCCGTCCACTTGTTTCTTCGGTTGGCTTAGGCATACCGAGGGTTACGGCAGCAGGATCGGCAGCACGCAGAGGGGGACCCGACCGATCCCCAGCTTGCGCATCCCGCCCCTCTGGCCGGCTGGGCACCCGCACGCTTGTTTCGTGGGTTGACTTAGGCATACGGAGTTTATTCCCAGTCTAAGCATACGGAGTTCATTCCCAGTCTAAGATCGGACCGGACCGAGGGTTGCGGCAGCACGTGCTGGGCTTGGGCATGTGTTGGTGCCGCATTTTTCTTCGTCAGAGAACCTGACTGGCGGCATTGGGGTTCTGGCGATCGGGGGGGCCGGGGGGTGTGCGCACAGGATGTGTGATGGGCGTTGGTACTTGGCCCTTATATTGGCCGCCTATCCCTCATCAAACCTTGAGAACTCACACCCCCTTAAAGAGCATTTGAAATTTTACAGGTTTGCTGCCAGTAGCCATTAAAGTGTCTGAAATGGGGACACTTTTTTTAAATGGTCACAAAATCTTGTACACTTCGAGTTTTTAGCTGGATTTTTTTGTGCATGCCAAAAAAAATACAAGGATCACGTCTACCAAGTTTGGGGCCAAAACTCGTTCCGAAAAAATTTTAAAAAATTCCGAACCGCAAAAAGTTTCAAAAATCATGAAAAAAAGAAAACGAGTCGTCTTGCCATGAAACTTCACGTGAAGGCTTAAGGGACCATTGTATGAATTAACAAGCCATAAAAGTGGCATTGGCATGCAGAAATATGAAGATGTGCCAAAACCCACCTACGACCCTATCGATCCACGGCTTGCGCATCCCGTCTTTCTAGCCGGTGTAGTACCCGCCCGGCCGCCCGCTTGTTTCGTCGATTGGCTTAGGCATGTGGAGTTCATTCCCAGTCTAAGATCAGACCGGACCGAGGGTTGCGGCAGCACATGCTGGGCTCGGCCATGTGTTGGTGCCGTATTTTTCTTTGCCGGGGCACCGTCGTCAGAGCATCGTCGGAGAACCTGATTGACAGCATTGGGGTTCCGGCGATAGGGGGGCCGAGGGGGTGTGTGCACATGATGTGCGATGGGTGCTGGTACTTGGCCCTTATCTTGGCCGCTTATCCCTCATCAAACCTCGAAAACTCACACCCCTTAAAGAGCATTTGAGATTTTACAGGTTTGCTGCCAGTAGCCTTTAAAGTGTCTGAAATGGGGACACTTTTTTCAAATGATCACAAAATCTTGTACACTTCGAGTTTTTAGCTGAATTTTTTTGCGTTGCCTACAAGAATACAAGGATCACGTCTACCAAGTTTGGGGCCAAAACTCCTACTGAAAAAATTTTAACAAATCCCAAACCGCATAAAGTTTCAAAAATCGTGAAAAATAGAAAACGAGTCGTCTTGCCATGAAACTTCACGTGAAGGCTTAAGGGACCATTGTATGAATTTACAAGCCATAACAATGGCATTGGCATGCAAAAATATGAAGATGTGCCTAAACCTACCTACCACCCTATCGATCCATGGCTTGCGCATCCCGTCTCTTTGGCCGGCATAGTGCCCGCCTGCCCACCCACTCGATTCATCGGTTAGCTTAGGCATACGGAGTTCATTCCTAGTCTAAGATCAGACCGGACCAAGAGTTGCGGTAGCAGGATTGACAGCACGCAGAGGGGGACTCGGCCGATCGTCGGCTTACGCATCCCGCCCCTCTGGCCGACCGAGCACCCGTACGTTCGTTTCGTGGGTTGACTTAGGCATACGGAGTTCATTCACAGTCTAAGCATACGGAGTTCATTCCCAGTCTAAGATCGGACCGGACCAAGGGTTACGCTAGCACATGCTAGGCTCGGGCATGTGTTGGTGCCGCATTTTTCTTCGACGGGGCACCATCGCCGGAGCATCGCCGGAGAACCTGATCGACGGCATTGGGGTTCCGGTGATCGGGGGGGCCGGGGGGTGTGCGCACATGATGTGTGATGGGTGCTGGTACTTGGCCCTCATATTGGCCTCCTATCCCTCATCAAACCTCGAGAACTCATACCCCCTTAAAGAGCATTTGAGATTTTATAGGTTTGCTGCCAGTAGCCATTAAAGTGTCTAAAATGGGGACACTTTTTTCAAATGGTCACAAAATCTTGTACACTTCAAGTTTTTAGCTGAATTTTTTGTGCATGCCAGCAAAAATACAAGGATCACGTCTACCAAGTTTGGGACCAAAACTCCTTTCGAAAAAATTTGAAAAAATCCCGAACCGTAAAAAGTTTCGAAAATCGTTAAAAATAGAAAACGAGTCGTCTTGCCATGAAACTTCACGTGAAGGCTTAAGGGACAATTGTATGAATTTACAAGCCATAATAATGGCATTGGCATGCAAAAATATGAAGATGTACCTAAACCCACCTACCACCCTATCGATCCACGGCTTGCGCATCCCGTCTCTCTGGCCGGCGTAATGCCTGCCCGCCCGTTCGTTTCGTCGGTTGGCTTAGGCATACGGAGTTCATTCCCAGTCTAAGATCGAACCAGAACAAGGGTTGCGGTAGTAGGATCGACAGTATGCAGAGGGGGACCCAGTCGATCCCCGGCTTGCGCATCTCGCCCCTTTGGCCGGCTGAGCACCCGCACGTTCGTTTCGCGGGTTGACTTGGGCGTACGGAGTTCATTCCAGTCAAAGCATAGGAGTTCATTCCTAGTCTAAAATCGGATCAGACCGAGGGTTACGGCAGCACATTCTGGGCTCGGGCATGTGTTGGCGCGGCATTTTTCTTCACCGGGGCACTGTCGTCGGCATATCGCCAGAGAACCTGACCGACGGGAATGGGGTTCCGGCGATCGGGGGGCCAGGGGGTGTGCGCACATGATGTGCGATGGGTGCTGGTACTTGGCCCTTATATTGGCCCCCTATCCCTCATCAAACCTCGAGAACTCACACCCCCTTAAAGAGCATTTGAGATTTTACAGGTTTACTGCCAGTAGCCATTAAAGTGTCTGAAATATGGGACACTTTTTTCAAATGGTCACAAAATCTTGTACACTTCGAGTTTTTAGCTGAAATTTTTGTGCATGCCAGCAAAAAAACAAGGATCACGTCTACCAAGTTTGGGGCCAAAACTCCTTCTGAAAAAAATTTTAAAAATCTCGAACCACAAAAAGTTTCAAAAATCGTGAAAAATAGAAAACGAGTCGTCTTGCCATGAAACTTCACGTGAAGGCTTAAGGGACAATTGTATGAATTTACAAGCCATAATAATGGCATTGGCACGTTGAAATATGAAGATGTACCTAAACCCACCTACCACCCTATCGATCCACGGCTTGCGCATCCCGTCCCTCTAGCCGGCGTAGTTCCCGCCCGCCCGTCCGCTCGTTTCGTTGGTTGGCTTAGGCATACGGAGTTCATTCCCAGTCTAAGATCAAACCAGACTGAGGGTTGCAGCAGCAGGATCGACAGTACGCAGAGGGGGACCCGATCGATCCCTGGCTTGTGCATCCCGCCCTTCTGGCCGGCTGAGCACCCGCATGTTCGTTTCGCTGGTTGACTTGGGCATACGGAGTTCATTCCCAGTCTAAGATTAGACCAGACCAAGGGTTACGGCAGCAAGATCGATAGCACGTAGAGGGGGACCCATTCGATCCCCGGCTTGCGCATCCCACCCCTCTGGTCGGCTGAGCACCCGCACGCTCGTTTCGTGGGTTGACTTAGGCATACGGAGTTCATTCCCAGTCTAAGCATACGGAGTTCATTCCTAGTCTAAGATCGGATCGGACCGAGGGTTGCGATAGCACATGCTGGGCTCGGGCATGTGTTGGTGCCGCATTTTTCTTCGTCGAGGCACCATCGTCGAAGCATCGCCGGAGAACCTGACCGACGGCATTGGGGTTCCGACGATCGGGGGGGTCGGGGGGTCTGCGCACATTATTTGCGATGCGTGCTGGTACTTGGCCCTTATATTGACCCCCTATCCCTCATCAAACCTCAAGAACTCACACCCCCTTAAAGAGCATTTGAGATTTTACTAGTTTCTGCCAGTAGCCATTAAAGTGTCCGAAATGGGTACACTTTTTCAATTGGACACAAAATCTTGTACACTTCGAGCTTTTAGCTGAATTTTTTTGTGCATGCCAAAAAAAATATAGGGATCACGGCTACCAAGTTTGGGGCCAAAACTCCTTTCGAAAAAATTTTAAAAAATCCCAAATCCCAAAAAGTTTCAAAAATCATGAAAAATAGAAAACGAGTCGTCTTGCCATGAAACTTCACGTGAAGGCTTAAGGGACCATTGTATGAATTTACAAGCCATAAAACTGGCATTGGCATGTATAAATATGAAGATGTGCCTAAACCCACCTACCACCCTATCGATCCACGGCTTGATCATCCCGTCTCTCTGGCCGGTGTAGTGCCCACCCGCCCGCCTGCACTTTTCGTCGGTTGGCTTAGGCATACGGAGTTCATTCCCAGTCTTAGATCAAATCAGACCGAGGGTTGCGGCAGAAGATCGGTAGCATCCTGCCCCTCTGGCCGGCTGAGCAGCATCACGCTCATTTTATGGGTTACTTAGGCATACGGAGTTCATTCCCAGTCTGAGCATACGGAGTTCATTCTCAGTCTAAAATCAGACCAGACCGAGGGTTGCGGTTGCACATGCTGGGCTCGGGCATGTGCTGGTGCCACATTTTTCTTCGTCGGGGCACCATCGTCGGAGCATCACCGGAGAACCTGACCGATGGCATTGGGGTTCCGACGATCGGAGGGGCCGGGGGGTGTGTGCACATGATGTGCGATGGGTGCTGGTACTTGACCCTTATATTGGGCACCCTATCCCTCATCAAACCTCGAGAACTCACACCCCCTTAAGGAGCATTCGAGATTTTACAGGTTTGCTGCCAGTAGCCATTAAAGTGTCTGAAATGGGGACACTTTTTTCAAATGGTCACAAAATCTTATACACTTCGAGTTTTTGGCTGAATTTTTTTGTGCATGCCAACAAAAATACAAGATACGTCTACCAAGTTTAGGGCCAAAACTCCTTCCAAAAAATTTTTAAAAAATCCCGAACCGCAAAAAGTTTCAAAAATCGTGAAAAATAGAAAACGAGTTGTCTTGCCAAGAAACTTCATGTGATGGCTTAAGGGACCATTGTATGAATTTACAAGCCATAAAAATGGCATTGGCACGTAGAAATATGAAGATGTGCCTAAACCTACCTACCACCATATCGATCCACGACTTGCGCATCCTGTCTCTTTGGCCAGCGTAGAGCCCGCCCGCCCGCCCGCTCGTTTCGTCGGTTGGCTTAGGCATACGGAGTTCATTCCCAATCTAAGATTGGACCATACCGAAGGTTGTGGTAGCAGGATCGGCAGCACGCAGAGGGGGACTCGATCGATCCCTGGCTTACGCATCCCGCCCCTCTGGCCTACTAAGCGCCCGCACGCTCGTTTTGTGGGTTGACTTAGGCATACGGAGTTCATTCCCAGTCTAAGAATACGGAGTTCATTACTAGTCTAAGATCAGATTGGACCGAGGGTTGCGGCAGCACATGCTGGGCTCGAGCATTTGCTGGTGCTGCATTTTTCTTCGTCGGGGCACCATTGCCGGAGCATCGCCGGAGAACCTGACCGACAACATTGTGGTTCTGGCGATCGATGGGGCCGGGGGGTGCGTGCACATGATGTGTGATGGGTGCTGGTACTTGGCCCTTATATTGGGCCCCTATCCCTCATCAAACCTCGAGAACTCACACCCCCTTAAAGAGCATTTGAGATTTTACAGGTTTGCTGCTAGTAGCCATTAAAGTGTCTGAAATGGGGACATTTTTTCAAATGGTCACAAAATCTTGTACACTTCGACTTTTTAGCTGAATTTTTTTTTGCATGCCAACAAAAATACAAGGATCACGTCTACCAAGTTTGGGGCCAAAACTGAAAAAATTTTAAAAAATCCTGAACCACAAAAAGTTTTGAAAATCGTGAAAAATAGAAAACGAGTCATCTTGCCATGAAACTTCACATGAAGGCTTAAGGGACCATTGTAAGAATTTACAAGCCATAAAAATGGCATTGGCACGCAAAAATATGAAGATGTGCCTAAACCCACCTACCACCCTATTGATCCACGGCTTGCGCATCTCGCCCCTCTGGCCGACTGAGCGCCCGCACGCTCGTTTCATGGGTTGACTTAGGCATACGGAGTTCATTCCCAGTCTAAGCATACGGAGTTCATTCCCAGTCTAAGATTGGACCAGATCGAGGGTTGCGGCAGCACATGCTGGCTTGGGCATGTGCTGGTGCCGCATTTTTCTTTGCCAGGGCACCATCGCCGGAGCATCGCCTGAGAACCTGACCGGCGGCATTGGGGTTCCGGCGATCGGGGGGCCAGGGGGTGTGAGCACATGATGTGCAATGGGTGCTGGTACTTGGCCCTTATAATGGCCCCCTATCCCTCATCAAACCTCAAGAACTCACACGCCCTTAAAGAGCATTTGAGTTTTACATGTTTGCTGCCAGTATCCATTAAAGTGTCTGAAATGGGGACACTTTTTTCAAATAGTCACAAAATCTTGTACACATCGAGTTTTTAGCTGAATATTTTTTTGCATGCCAACAAAAACACAAGGATCACGTCTATCAAGTTTGGGGCCAAAAATCCTTCTGAAAAAATTTTAAAAAATCCCGCACCGTAAAAAGTTTCAAAAATCATGAAAAATAGAAAACGAGTCGTCTTGCCATGAAACTTCACGTGAAGGCTTAAGGGACCATCGTATGAATTTACAAGCCATAAAAATATCATTGGTACGCAGAAATATGAAGATGTGCCTAAACCCACCTACAGCCCTATCGATCCACGACTTGCGCATCCCGTCTCTCTGGCCGATGTAGTGCCCGCCCGCCCGCCCGCCCGCTCGTTTCATCGATTGGCTTAGGCATATGGAGTTCATTCCCAGTCTAAGATCAAATCGGACCGAGGGATGCGGTAGCAGGATCGGCAGCACGCAGAGGGGACCCGACAGATCCTCGGCTTACGCATCCTTCCCCTCTGGCCGTTGAGCGCCTGCACGATCGTTATGTGGGTTGACTTAGGCATACGGAGTTCATTCCCAGTCTAAGCATACAGACTGAGGGATGCGGCTGCACATGCTGGGCTCGGGCATGTGTTGGTGCCGCAGTTTTTTTCGTCGGGGCACCATCGCCGGAGCATTGCCGGAGAACTGGACCGACGGCATTAGGGTTCCGACGATCGGGGAAGTCGAGGGGGGTGTCCGCACATGATGGGCGATGGGTGCTATACTTGGACCTTATATTGGCCCCCTATCCCTCATCAAACCTCTAGAACTCACACCCCCTTAAAGAGCATTTGAGATTTTACAGATTTGCTGCCAGTAGCCATTAAAGTTTTTGAAATAGGGACACTTTTTTCAAATGGTCACAAAATCTTGTACACTTCGAGTTTTTAGCTGTTTTTTTTTGTGCATGCCAAAAAAAATACAAGGATTACATCTACCAAGTTTGGGACCAAAACTCCTTCTGAAAAAATTTTAAAAAATCTCAAACCGTAAAAAGTTTCAAAAATAGTGAAAAATAGAAAACAAGTCGTCTTGCCATGAAACTTCACATGAAGGCTTCAGGGACCATTGTATGAATTTACAAGCCATAAAAATGGCATTGGCATGCAGAAATATGAAGATGTGCCTAAACCCACCTACCACCCTATCGATCCACGGCTTGCGCATCCTATCTCTCTGGCCGGGTAGTGCCCGCCCGCCCGCTCGCCTGCTCATTTCGTCGGTTCGCTTAGGCATACAGAGTTTATTCCCAGTCTAAGATTGAACCGGATTGAGGGTTGTGACAGCAGGATCGGCAGCACGCAGAGGGGGACCCGACCGATCCCCGGCTTAGGCATCCCGCCCCTCTGGCCGACTGAGTGCCCGCACGCTCGTTTCGTGGGTTGACTTAGCCATACGGAGTTCATTCCCAGTCTAAGATATGAAGTTCATTCCCAGTCTAAGATCGGACTGGACCGAGGGTTTCGATAGCACATGCTAGGCTCGGGCATGTGCTGGTGTCGCATTTTTCTTCGTCGGGGCACCATCGTCGGAGCATCGCCAGAGAACCTGACCGGCAGCATTAGGGTTCTGACGATCGGGGGGCCCGAGGGGGTGTGCGCACATGATGTGCGATGGGTGTTGGTACTTGGCCCTTATATTGGCCCCCTATCCCTCATCAAACCTCAAGAACTCACACCCCCTTAAAGAGCATTTGAGATTTTACAGGTTTGCTGCCAGTAGCCATTAAAGTGTCTGAAATGGGACACTTTTTTCAAATGGTCACAAAAAGTCTTGTACACATCGAGTTTTTAGCTGAATTGTTTTGTGCATGCCAACAAAAATACAAGGATCACGTCTACCAAGTTTGGGGCCAAAACTCCTTCCCAAAAAATTTTTAAAAAATCCCAAACCGCAGAAAGTTTTTCAAAAATCATTGAAAAATAGGAAAATGAGGTTATCTTGCCATGAAACTTCACGTGAAGGCTTAAGGGACCATCATATGGAATTTACAAGCCATAAAATGGCATGCGAAGCAAAATATGAAGAGGTGCCTAAACCCACCTACCACATATCGATCCACGGCTTGCCGCATCCTTGTCTCTCTGGTCGGCGTAGTGCCCGCCCGGCCACTTCATTTTCGTCGATTGGCTTTAGGCATACAGAGTTCATTCCCAGTCTAAGATTTAGCCCAGGACCAATGTTGCGGCAGGCAGGATCGGGTAAGCATGTAGAGGGGGACCCGGCCGATCCCTGGCTTGCGTATCCCGTACCTCTAGCCGGCTGAGCGCCCGCACTCTCGTTTCGTGGGTTGACTTAGGCATACGGAGTTCATTCCCAGTCTCAGCATACGGAGTTCATTCCCAGTCTAAGATCCGACCGGACCGAGGGTTACGGCAGCACATGCTGGGATTTGGCATGTATTGGTGCCGCAATTTTCTTCGTTGGGGCACCATCGTCGGAGCATCGCCGGAGAACCTAACCGGCGGCATTGGGGTTCTGACGATCGGGGGGGCCGGGGGGTGTGTGCACATGATGTGTGATGGGTGCTGGTACTTGGCCCTTATATTGGCCCCCTATCCCTCGTCAAACCTCGAGAACTCACACCCCCTTAAAGAGCATTTAAGATTTTACAGGTTTGCTGCCAGTAGCCATTAAAGTGTCTAAAATGGGGACACTTTTTTCAAATGGTCACAAAATCTTGTACGCATCGAATTTTTAGCTGAATTATTTGTGCATGCCAAAACAAATACAAGGATCACATCTACCAAGTTTGGGGCCAAAACTCCTTCCGAAAAAATTTTAAAAATTCCCAAACCGCAAAAAGTTTTGAAAATCATGAAAAATAGAAAACGAGTCGTCTTGCCATGAAACTTCACGTGAAGGCTTAAGGGACCATTGTATGAATTTACAAGCCATAAAAATGGCATTGGCATGCAGAAATATGAAGATGTGCCTAAACCCACCTACCACCCTATCAATCCACGGCTTGCGCATCTCGTCTCTCTGGTCGGCATAGTGCCCGCCTGCCCGCCCGCCCGTTCGTTTCATCGGTTGGCTTAGGCATACGGAGTTCATTCCCAGTAGAAGATTAGACCAGACCGAGGGTTGCTGTAGCAGGATCGGTAGCACGCAGAGGGGGAAACGACCAATCCCCGGCTTGTGCATCCCACCCCTCTGGCCAGCTGAGCGCCCGCACACTCATTTTGTGTGTTGACTTAGGCATACGGAGTTTGTTTCCAGTCTAACCATACAGAGTTCATTCCCAGTCTAAGATCCGACCGGACCAAGGGTGACGGCAGCACATGCTGGGATTTGACATGTGCTGGTGCTGCCTTTTTCTTCATCGGGGCACCATCGGCGGAGCATCATTGGAGAACCTGACCGGCGGTATTGGGGTTCCGACGATCGGGGGGGCCGGGGGGTGTACGCACATGATGTGCGATAGGTGCTGGTACTTGGCCCTTATATTGGCCCCCTATCCCTCCTCAAACCTTGGGAACTCACACCCCCTTAAAGAGCATTTGAGATTTTACAGGTTTGCTGCCAGTTGCCATTAAAGTGTCTGAAATTGGGACACTTTTTTCAAATGGTCACAAAATCTTGTACACTTCGAGTTTTGAGCTGAATTTTTTTGTGCGTGCCAACAAAATTTCAAGGATCACGTCTACCAATTTTGGGCCAAAAATCCTTCCGAAAAAATTTTAAAACATCCTGAACCGTAAAAAGTTTCAAAAATTGTGAAAAATAAAAAACGAGTCGTCTTGCCACAAAACTTCACGTCAAGGCTTAAGGGACCATTGTATGAATTTACAAGCCATAAAAATAGCATTGGCATGCAGAAATATGAAGATGTGCCTAAACCCACCTACCCCCTATCGATCCACGGCTCGCGCATCCTGTCTCTTTGGCCGGCGTAGTGCCCGCCCGCTCGCTCATTTCGTCGGTTGGCTTAGGCATACAGAGTTCATTCCCAATCTAAGATCAGATCGGACTGAAGGTTTCAGTAGCAGGATCGACAGCACGTAGAGGGGGACCCGACCGATCTCCAGCTTGCGCATCCCGCCCCTCTGGCCGATTGAGCACCCGCACGCTCGTTTCGTGGGTTGACTTAGGCATACGGAGTTCATTCCCAGTCTAAGCATACGAAATTCATTCCCAGTCTAAGATCAGAATGGACCGAGGGCTGCAGCAGCACATGTTGGGCTCGGGCATGTGTTGGTGCTGCATTTTTCTTCACCGAGGCACCATCGTCAGAGAACCTGACCGGCGGCATTGAGGTTCCGATGATCGGGGGGGCCAGGGGGGTGTACGCACATGATGTGTGATGGGTGCTGGTACTTGGCCCTTATATTGGCCCCCTATCCCTCATCAAACCTCGAGAACTCACACCCCCTTAAAGAGCATTTGTGATTTTACAAGTTTGCTGCCAGTAGCCACTAAAGTGTCTGAAATGGGGACACTTTTTTCAAATGGTCGCAAAATCTTGTACACTTCGAGTTTTTAGCTGAATTTTTTTGTGCATGCCAACAAAAATAAAAGGATCACATCTACCAAGTTTGGGGCCAAAATTCATTCCAAAAAAATTTTAAAAAATCTCGAACCGTAAAAAGTTTCAAAAATCGTGAAAAATAGAAAACGAGTCGTCTTGCCATGAAACTTCACGTGAAGGCTTAAGGGACCATTGTATGAATTTACAAGCCATAAAAATGGCATTGGCACGTAGAAATATGAAGATGTGCCAAAACCCACCTACCACCCTATCGATCCACAGCTTGCGCATCCCGTCTCTCTGGCCGAAGTTGTGCCCGCCCGCCCACTCGTTTCGTCGATTGGCTTAGCCATACGGAGTTCATTCCCAATCTAAAATTGGACCAGACCGAGGGTTACGGTAGCAGGATCGACAGCATGTAGAGGGGGACCCGGCAGATTCCTAGCTTGTGTATCCCGCCCCTCGGCCAGCTGAGCGCCCGCACGCTCGTTTCATGGGTTGACTTAGGCATACGGAGTTCATTCCCAGTCTAAGCATACGGAGTTCATTCCCAGTCTAAGATCGGACCGAACCAAGGGTTACGGCAGCACATGCTGGGTCCGAGCATGTGCTGGTGCTGCATTTTTCTTCACCGGGGCACCATCGTCGGAGCATCGTCGGAGAACCTGACTGGCGGCATTGGGGTTCCGGCGATCGAGGGGGCCGGGGGTGTGCGCACATGATGTGCGATGGGTGCTGGTACTTGGCTCTTATATTGGCCCCTTATCCCTCATCAAACCTCGAGAACTCACACCCCATTAAAGAGCATTTGAGATTTTACAAGTTTGCTGTCAGTAGCCATTAAAGTGTCTGAAATGGGGACACTTTTTTCAAATGGTCACAAAAACTTGTACACTTCGATTTTTTTGCTGAATTTTTTTATGCATGCCAACAAAAATACAAGGATCACGTGTATGCCAATACTCCTTCCGAAAAAATTAAAAAAAATCCCGAACCGTAAAAAGTTTCAAAAATCGTGAAATATATAAAACGAGTGTCTCGCCTTGAAACTTCACGTGAAGGCTTAAGGGACCATTGTATGAATTTACAAGCCATAAAAATGGCATTGGCATCAGAAATATGAAGATTTGCCTAAACCCACCTACCACGCTATCGATCCACGGCTTGCGCATCCCATCTATGTGGTCGGCATAGTACCCGTCTGCCCGCCCGCTCGTTTCATCGGTTGGCTTAGGCATACGGAGTCATTCCCAGTCTAAGATCGGACCGGACCGAGGGTTGCGGTAGTAGGATCGGTAGCAGGATCGACAGCACGTAGAGGGGAACCTGACCGATTCCCGGCATCCGCATCCTGCTCCTTTGGCCGACTGAGCACCCGCACGCTCATTTTATGGGTTGACTTAGGCATACGGAGTTCATTCCCAGTCTAAGCATACGGAGTTCATTCCCAGTCTAAGATCAGACCAGACTGAGGGTTGTAGCAGCACATGCTGGGCTCGGGCATGTGTTGGAGCCGCATTTTTCTTCGTCGAGGCACCATCACCAGAGATCCTAACCGACGATATTGGGGTTCCGACATCGGCGGGGCTGGGGGGTGTGCTGACATGATGTGCGATGGGTGCTGGTACTTGGCCCTTATATTGGCCCCCTATCCCTCATCAAACGTCGAGAACTCACACCCCCTTAAAAAGCACTTGAGATTTTATAGGTTTGCTGCCAGTAGCCATTAGAGTGTCTGAAATGGGGACACTTTTTTCAAATGGTCACAAAATCTTGTACACTTTGAGTTTTTGGCTGAATTTTTTTGTGCATGCCAACAAAAATACAAGGATTATGTCTACCAAGTTTGGGGCCAAAACTCCTTATAAAAAAATTTTAAAAAATCCCAAATCGCAAAACGTTTTGAAAATCATGAAAAATAAAAAATGAGTCATCTTGCCATGAAACTTCACGTGAAGGCTTAATGGACCATTGTATGAATTTACAAGCCATAAAAATCGCATTGGCATGCAGACATATGAGGATGTGCCTAAACCCACCTACCACCCTATCGATCAATGGCTTACGCATCCCGTCTCTCTGGCCGGCATAGTGCCTGCCCGCCCGCTCACCCGCTCGTTTCGTCGGTTGGCTTAGGCATACGGAGTTCATTCCCAATCTAAGATCAGACCAGACCAAGGGTTGCTGCAGCAGGATTGGCAGCACGCAGAGGGGGACTCGATCGATCCCCGACTTGCGCATCCCGCCCCTCTGGCCGGCTGAGCACTCGCACGCTCATTTCGTGGGTTGACTTAGGCATATGGAGTTCATTCCCAGTCTAAGCATAGGGAGTTCATTCCCAGTCTAAGATCGGACCGGACCGTGGGTTGCAGCAGCACATGTTGGGCTCGGGCATGTGTTGGTGCGACATTTTTCTTCATCGAGGCACCATCGTCGGAGCATCGCCGGAGAACCTGACCGGCGGCATTTGGTTTCCGACGATCGGGGGCCGGGGGGGTGTACGCACATGATGTGAAATGGGTGCTGGTACTTGGCCCTTGTATTGGCCCCCTATCCCTCAACAAACCTCGAGAACTCACACCCCCTTAAAGAGCATTTGAGATTTTACAAGTTTGCTGCCAGTAGCCATTAAAGTGTCTGAAATGGGGACACTATTTTCAAATGGTCAAAAAATCTTCTACACTTCGAGTTTTGAGCTTAATTTTTTGTGCATGCCAAAAAAAGTACAAGGATCAAGTCTACCAAGTTTGGGGCCAAAACTCTTTCCGAAAAAATTTTAAAAAATCCCAAACCACAAAAAGTTTCAAAAATTATGAAAAATAGAAAATGAGTTGTCTTGCCATGAAACTTCACGTGAAGGCTTAATGGACCATTGTATGAATTTACAAGCCATAAAAATGGCATTGGCATACAAAAATATGAAGATGTGCCTAAACCCAGCTACCACCCTATCGATCCACGGCTTGCGCATCCCGTCTCTCTGGCCGATGTAGTGTCCGCCCGCCCGCCCGCTCGTTTCGTCGATTGGCTTAAGCATACGGAGTTCATTCCTAGTCTAAGATCAGACCGGACCGAGGGTTGCAGCAGCAAGATCGGCAGCATGTAGAGGGGGACCCAGTAGATCCCCGGCTTGCGCATCCCGCCCCTCTGGCCGGCTGAGCACCCGCATGCTCGTTTCATGGGTTGACTTAGGCATACGGAGTTCATTCTCAGTCTATGGATACGAAGTTCATTCCCAGTTTAGGATTAGACCAGATCGAGGGTTGCGTTAGCACACACTAGGCTCGGGCATGTGTTGGTGCCGCATTTTTCTTCATCGGGGCACCATCGCCGAAGCATCGCCAGAGAACCTGACCGATGGCATTGCGGTTCCGATGATCAGGAGGGTCGGGGGGTGTGCGCACATGATGTGCGATGGGTGCTGGTACTTGGCCCTTATATTGGCCCCCTATCCCTCATCAAACCTTGAGAACTCACAACCCCTTAAGAGCATTTGGGATTTTACAGGTTTGCTGCCAGTAGCCATTAAAGTGTCTGAAATGGGGACACTTTTTTCAAATGGTCATAAAATCTTGTACACTTCGAGTTTTTAGCTGAATTTTTTTGTGCATGCCAACAAATATACAACGATAATGTCTACCAAGTTTGGGGACAAAACTCCTTCCAAAAAAATTTAAAAAAATCCCGAACAGCAAAAAGTTTTAAAAATCGTGAAAAATAGAAAATGAGTCGTCTTGCCATGAAACTTCACGTGAAGGCTTAAGGGACCATTATATGAATTTACAAGCCATAAAAATGGCATTGGCACGCAGAAATATGAAGATATACCTAAACCCACCTACCACACTATCGATCCACGGCTTACGCATCCCGTCTCTCTAGCTGGCATAGTGCCAGCCCTCCCACCCGCCCGCTCATTTCGTCGGTTGGCTTAAACATATGGAGTTCATTCCCAGCCTAAGGTCAGACCGAATCGAGGGATGCGGCAGTAGGATCGGTAGCACATAGAAGGGGACCCAGTCGATCCCCGGCTTACGCATCACGCCCCTCTTGCCAGCTGAACGCCCGCACGCTCGTTTCATGGGTTGACTTAGGCATACGGAGTTCATTCCCAGTCTAAGCATATGGAGCTCATTCCCAGTCTAAGATCGGACTGGATCGAGGGCTGCGGCAGCACATGCTGGGCTCAGGCATGTGCTGGTGCCATATTTTTCTTCATCGAGGCACCATTGTCAGAGCATCGCTAGAGAACCTGACCAGCGACGTTGAGGTTCCTGTGATGAGGGGGTTGGGGGGTGTGCGCACATGATGTTCGATTGCTGCTGGTACTTGGCCCTTATATTGGCCCCCTATCCCTCATCAAACCTCGAGAACTCACACCCCCTTAAAGAGCATTTGAGATTTTACAGGTTTGCTGCCAGTAGTAATTAAAGTGTTTGAAATGGGGACACTTTTTTCAAATGGTCACAAAATCTTGTACACTTTGAGCTTTTAGCTGAATTTTTTTATGCATACCAAAAAAAATATAAGGATCATGTCTACCAGGTTTGGGGCCAAAACTCCTTCTGAAAAAATTTTAAAAAACCTTGAACCATAAAAAGTTTCCAAAATCGTGAAAAATAGAAAACGAGTCGTCTTGCCATGAAACTTCACGTGAAGGCTTAAGGGACCATTGTATGAATTTACAAGCCATAAAAATGGCATTGGCACGCAAAAATATCAAGATGTGTCTAAACCCACTTACCAACCTATCGATCCACGGCTTGCGCATCCCGTCTCTCTAGTCGGCGTAGTACCTGCCCGCCCGCCCGCTCGTTTCATCGGTTGGCTTAGGCATACGGAGTTCATTCCCAGTCTCAGATCAGACCAGACCAAGGGTTGCGACAGCATGCAGAGGGGGACCTGGCCGATCCCTGAGTTGCGCATCCCGCCCCTCTGGCCGGCTGAGCACCCGTACGCCCGTTTCGTGGGTTAACTTAGGCATACGGAGTTCATTCCCAGTCTAAGATCGGACCAGACCGAGGGTTGCGGTAGCACATGCTGGGCTCGGGCATGTGCTGGTGCCGTATTTTTCTTTGCCGGGGCACCATCGTTGGAGCATCGTCGGAGAACCTGACCGACGGGATTGGGGTTTCGGCATTTGGGGGCCGGGGGGGTGTGCACACATGATGTGCGATGGGTGCTGGTACTTGTTCCATATATTGGCCCCCTATCATTCATCAAACCTTGAGAACTCACACCCCCTGAAAGAGCATTTGAGATTTTACAGGTTTGCTGCCAGTAGCCATTAAAGTGTCTGAAATAGGGACATTTTTTACAAATGGTCACAAAATCTTGTACACTCTGAGTTTTTAGCTGAATGTTTTTGTACAAGCCAACAAAAATACAGGGATCACGTCCACCAAGTTTGGGGCCAAAACTCCTTCCGAAAAAATTTTAAAAAATCCCGAACCGTAAAAAGTTTCAAAAATCATGAAAAGTAGAAAACGAGTTGTCTTGCCATGAAACTTCACGTGAAGGCTTAAGGGACCATTGTATGAATTTACAATCCATAAAAATGGCATTGGCATGCAGAAATATGAAGATGTGCCTAAACCCACCTACCACCCTATCGATCCACGGCTTGCGCATCCCGTCTCTCTGGCCGGCGTAGTGCCCTCACGCCCGCCCGCCCGTTCATTTCGTTGGTTGGCTTAGGCATACGGAGTTCATTCCCAGTCTAAGATCAGACCAGACTGAGGGTTGCGGCAGCACACAGAGGGGGACCCAATCGATCCCCAACTTGCGCAACCCGCCCCTCTGGCCGGCTGGGTGCCCGCACGCTCGTTTTGTGGGTTGACTTAGGCATACGGAGTTCATTCCCAGTATAAGCATACGAAGTTCATTCCCAATCTAAGATCGTACCAGACCAATGGTTGCGGCAGCACATGCTGGGCTGAGGCATGTGCTGGTGCCGTATTTTTCTTCATCGGGGCACCGTCGTCGGAGCATCGCTGGAGAACCTAACCGGTGGCATTGGGGTTCCGACGATCGGAGGGGGTGTGCGCACATGATGTGCGATGGGTGCTGGTACTTGGCCCTTATATTGGCCCCCTATCCCTCATCAAACCTTGAGAACTCACCCCCCCTTAAAGATCATTTGAGATTTTACAGGTTTGCTGCCAGTAGCCATTAAAGTGTCTGAAATGGGGACACTTTTTTCAAATGGTCACAAAATCTTTTACACTTCTAGTTTTTAGCTGAATTTTTTTATGCATGCCAAAAAAAATACAAGGATCAGGTCTACCAATTTTGGGGCCAAAACTACTTCCGAAAAAATTTTAAAAAATCTCGAACCGTAAAAAGTTTCAAAAATCACGAAAAATAGAAAACGAGTCGTCTTGCCATGAAACTTCACGTGAAGGCTTAAGGGACCATTGTATGAATTTACAAGCCATAAAAATGGCATTGGCACGCAGAAATATGAAGATGTGCCTAAACCCACCTACCACCCTATCGATCCACGGCTTGCGCATCCCGTCTCTCTGGTCGACGTAGTGCCCGCCCGCCCGCCCGCTCGCCCGCTCATTTCGTCGGTTGGCTTAGATATACGGAGTTCATTCCCAGTTGAAGATTAGACCGAACCGAGGGTTGCAGCAACAAGATCGGCAGCATGAAGTGGGGACTCGACTGATCCCCGTCTTGCGCATCCCGCCCCTCTGGCCGGCTGAGCGCCCACACGCTCGTTTCGTAGGTTGACTTAGGCATACGAAGTTCATTCCCAGTCTAAGATCGGACTGGACCAAGGGTTGCGGCAGCACATGCTGGGGTCGGGCATGTGCTTGTGCCGTATTTTTCTTCACCGGGGCACCATCGTCGGAGCATCAACGGAGAACCTGAGCGGCGACATTAGGGTTCCGACGGTCGGGGGCCGGGTGGGGTGTGTGCACATGATGTGCGATGGGTGCTGGTAGTTGGCCCTTATATTGGACCCCTATTCCTAACCAAACCTTGAGAACTCACACCCCCTTAAAGAGCATATGATATTTTACAGGTTTTTTGCCAGTAGCCATTAAAGTGTCTGAAATGGGGACACTTTTTTCAAATGGTCACAAAATCTTGTACACTTCGAGTTTTTAGATGAATTTTTTTGTGCATGCCAACAAAAATACAAGGATCATGTCTACCAAGTTTGGGGCCAAAAATCCTTCCCAAAAAATTTTAAAAAATCCTGAACGACAAAAAGTTTCAAAAATCGTGAAAAATAGAAAACGAGTCGTCTTGCCATGAAACTTCTCGTGAAGGCTTAAGAGACCATTGTATGAATTTACAAGCCATAAAAATGGTATTGGCATGCAGAAATATGAAGATGTGCCTAAACCCACCTACCACCCTATCGATCTACGGCTTGCGCATCCCGTCCCTCTGGCCGACATAGTGCCTGCCCGCCCACCCGCCCGCCCGCCCACTCGTTTCGTCGGTTGGCTTAGGCATATAGAGTTCATTCCCAGTCTAAGTTCAGACCAGACTGAGGGTCGCGGCAGCAGGATCAACAGCATGCAGAGAGGGACCCGATCGACCCCCGGCTTGCGCATCTCGCCCCTTTGGCCAGCTAAGCGCCTGCACGCTCGTTTCATGGGTTGACTTAGGCGTACGGAGTTCATTCCCAGTCTAAGCATACGGAGTTCATTTCCAGTCTAAGATCAGACCCGACTGACGGTTGCGGCAGCACATGCTAGGCTCGGGCATGTGCCGGTGCCACATTTTTCTTCGTCGGAGCATCGCCGGAGAACCTGACCGACGACATTGGGGTTTCGGCGATCGGGGGTGCCGGGGGGGTGTGTGCACATGATATGCGATGGGTGCTGGTAGTTAGCCCTTATATTGGCCCCCTATCTCCCATCAAACCTCGAGAACTCACACCCCTTAAAGAGCATTTCAGATTCTACAGGTTTGCTACCAGTAGCCATTAAAGTGTCTGAAATGGGGACACTTTTTTCAAATGGTCACAAAATCTTGTATACTTCGAGTTTTTAGTTGAATTTTTTTGTGCATGCCAACAAAAATACAAGGATGACGTCTACCAAGGTTGGGATCAAAATTCCTTCCAAAAAAATTTTAAAAAATCTCGAATCGTAAAAAGTTTCAAAAATCATGAAAAATAGAAAATGAGTCGTCTTGCCATGAAACTTCACGTGAAGGCTTAAGGGACCATTGTATGAATTTACAAGCCATAAAAATGGCATTGGCATGCAGAAATATGAAGATGTGCCTAAACCCACCTACCACCCTATCTATCCACGGCTTGCGCATCCCGTCTCTCTGGCCGACGTAGTGCCTGCCCGAGCGCCCGCCCGCTCGTTTAATCGATTGGCTTAGGCATATGAAGTTCATTCCTAGTCTAAGATCAGACCGGATCAAGGGTTGTGGCAGTAGGATCGATAGCACACAGAGGGGGACCCGATCGATCCTCGACTTACGCATGTCGGCCATCTGGCCGGCTGAGTGCCCGCACGCTCGTTTCGTGAGTTAACTTAGGCATACAGAGTTCATTCCCAGTCTAAGATCAGACCCGACCGAAGGCTGCAGCAGCACATGCTAGGCTCAGGCATGTGCTGGTGCCGTATTTTTCTTCATCGGGGCACCATCATCGGAGAATCTTTGGAGAACCTGACCGACGGCATTGGGGTTTCGACGATCGGGGGGCCGGGGGGTGTGTGCACATGATGTGTGATGGGTGCTGGTACTTGGCCCTTATATTGGCCCCCTATCCCTCATCAAACCTCGAGAACTCACACCCCTTAAAGAGCATTTAAGATTTTACAGGTTTTCTACCAGTAGCCATTAAAGTGTTTGAAATGGGGACACTTTTTCAAATGGTCACAAAATCATGTACACTTCGAGTTTTTATCTGAATTTTTTTGTGCATGCCAACAAAAATACAAGGATCACGTCTACCAAGTTTAGGGCCAAAAATCCTTCCAAAAAAATTTAAAAAAATCCTGAACCGTAAAAAGTTTTGAAAATCGTGAAAAATAGAAAATGAGTTGTCTTGCCATGAAACTTCACGTGAAGGCTTAAGGGACCATTGTATGAATTTACAAGCCATAAAAATGGCATTGGCATGTAGAAATATGAAGATGTGCCTAAACCCACCTACCACCCTATCAAACCATGGCTTACGCATCCCGTCTCTCTGGCCGACATAGTGCCCGTCCACCCGCCCGTCTGTTCATTTCATCGGCTGGCTTAGGCATATGGAGTTCATTCCCAATCTAAGATCATATCGGACTGAGGCTTGCAGCAGCAGGATCGATAGCATGCAGAGGGGGACCCGACCGATCCTTGACTTGTGCATCCCGCCCCCCTGGCCGGCTGAGTGCCCGCACGCTTGTTTCGTGAGTTGACTTAGGCATACGGAGTTCATTCCCAGTCTAAGCATACGAAGTTCATTCCCAGTCTAAGATCGGATCAGACCGAGGGTTATGACAGCACAGGCTGGGCTTGGGCATGTGCTGGTACTGCATTTTTCGTCGTCGGGGCACCATCACCGGAGCATCGCCGGAGAACCTGACCGACGGCATTGGGGTTTTAACGATCGAGGGGGCCGGGGGGTGTGCGCTCATGATGTGCGATGTGTGCTGGTACTTGGCCCTTATATTGGCCCCCTATCCCTCCTCAAACCTTGAGAACTTACACACCCTTAAAAAGCATTTGAGATTTTACAGGTTAGCTGCCAGTAGCCATTAAAGTGTCTGAAATGGGGACACTTTTTTCAAATGCTCACAAAATCTTATACACTTCGAGTTTTTAGCTGAATGTTTTTTGTGCAGGCCAACAAAAATACAAGGATCATGTCTACCAAGTTTGGGGCCAAAACTCCTTCCAAAAAAATTTTAAAATATCCCGAACCACAAAAAGTTTTGAAAATCATGAAAAATAAAAAACAAGTTGTCTTGCCGTGAAAATCATTGGCATGCAGAAATATGAAGATGTGCCTAAACCCACCTACCACCCTATCGATCGACGACTTGCACATCCCGTCTCTCTGGTCAAGGTAGTGCCCGTCCGCCCGCCCTCTCGTTTCGTCGGTTGGCTTAGGCATACGAAGTTCATTCCCAGTCTAAGATCAGACCGGATTGAGGGTTACGGCAGCAGGATCGGTAGCACGTAGAGGGGAACCCGACCGATCCCCGGCTTGTACATCCCGCCCCTCTGGCCGGCTGAGCGCCCGTACGCTCATTTCGTGGGTTGACTTTGGCATACGGAGTTTATTCCCAGTCTAAGCATACGGAGTTCATTCCTAGTCTAAGATCCGACCGAACCGAGGGTTGCGGTAGCACATGCTGGGCTTGGGCATGTGTTGGTGCCGCATTTTTCTTCGTCGTGGCACCATCGCCGGAGCATCGTCAGAGAACCTGACCGACGGCATTGGGGTTCCGGCGATTGGGTCGACCAGGGGGGTGTGCGCACATGATGTGCGATGGGTGCTGGTACTTGGCCCTTATATTGGCCCCCTATCCCACATCAAACCTCGAGAACTCACACCCCCTTAAAGCACATTTGAGATTTTACAGGTTTGCGGCCAGTAGCAATTAAAGTGTCTGAAATGGGGACACTTTTTTCAAATAGTCACAAAATCTTGTACACTTCGAGTTTTTAAGTGAAATTTTTTGTGCATGACAACAAAAATACAAGGATCACGTGTACCAAGCTTGGGGCCAAAACACCTTTCAAAAAAATTCTAAAAAATCCCGAACCGCAAAAAGTTTCAAAAATTGTGGAAAATAGAAAACAAGTCGTCTTGCCATGAAACTTCATGTGAAGGCTTAAGGGACCATTGTATTAAATTTACAAGCCATAAAAATGGCATTGGCATGCAGAAATATGAAGATGTGCCTAAACCCACCTACAACCCTACCGATCCATGGCTTGTGCATCCCGTCTCTCTGGCCAACGTAATGCCCGCTTGCCCGCCCGCCCACTCGTTTCGTCGGTTGGCTTAGGCTTACGGAGTTCATTCCCAGTCTAAGATCAGATCAGACTAAGGGTTGTGGCAGCAGGATCGTTAACACGCAGAGGGGGGACCGGTCGATCCCCAGCTTGTGCATCCTGCCCCTCTGGCCGGCTGAGCACCCGCACGCTCGTTTCATGGGTTGACTTAGGCATACGGAGTTCATTCCCAGTCTAAGCATACGGAGTTCATTCCTAATCTAAGATCAGACAGGACCGAGGGTTGTGGCAGCACATGCTGGGCTTGAGCATGTGCTGGTGCTACATTTTTCTTCGTCGGGGCACCATCGTCGGATTATCGTCGGAGAAGCTGACCGACGGTATTGGGGTTCCGGCAATCGGGGGGGCCGGAGGGCTATGCGCACATGATGTGTGATGGGTGCTGGTACTTGGCCCTTATATTGGCCCCCTATCCCTCATCAAACCTCGAGAACTCACACCCCCTTAAAGCACATTTGAGATTTTACAGGTTTGTGGCCAGTAGCCATTAAAGTGTCTGAAATGGGGACACTTTTTTCAAATAGTCACAAAATCTTGTACACTTCGAGTTTTTAAGTGAAATTTTTTGTGCATGACAACAAAAATACAAGGATCACGTGTACCAAGCTTGGGGCCAAAACACCTTTCAAAAAAATTCTAAAAAATCCCGAACCGCAAAAAGTTTCAAAAATTGTGGAAAATAGAAAACAAGTCGTCTTGCCATGAAACTTCATGTGAAGGCTTAAGGGACCATTGTATTAAATTTACAAGCCATAAAAATGGCATTGGCATGCAGAAATATGAAGATGTGCCTAAACCCACCTACAACCCTACCGATCCATGGCTTGTGCATCCCGTCTCTCTGGCCAACGTAATGCCCGCTTGCCCGCCCGCCCACTCGTTTCGTTCGGTTGGCTTAGGCTTACGGAGTTCATTCCCAGTCTAAGATCAGATCAGACTAAGGGTTGTGGCAGCAGGATCGTTAACACGTAGAGGGGGGACCGGTCGATCCTCGACTTGTGCATCCTGCCCCTCTGGCCGGCTGAGCACCCGCACGCTCGTTTCATGGGTTGACTTAGGCATACGGAGTTCATTCCCAGTCTAAGCATACGGAGTTCATTCCTAATCTAAGATCAGACAGGACCGAGGGTTGTGGCAGCACATGCTGGGCTTGAGCATGTGCTGGTGCTACATTTTTCTTCGTCGGGGCACCATCGTCGGATTATCGTCGGAGAAGCTGACCGACGGTATTGGGGTTCCGGCAATCGGGGGGGCCGGAGGGCTATGCGCACATGATGTGTGATGGGTGCTGGTACTTGGCCCTTATATTGGCCCCCTATCCCTTATCAAACCTCGAGAACTCACACCCCCTTAAAGAGCTTTTGCGATTTTACAGGTTTGATGCCAGTAGCCATTAAAGTGTCTGAAATGGGGATACTTTTTTCAAATGGTCACAAAATCTTGTACACTTCGAGTTTTTAGCTGAATTTTTTTGTGCATGCCAACAAAAATACAAGGATATGGTCTACCTAGTTTGGGACCAAAAATACTTTCGAAAAAATTTTAAAACATCCCGAACCGAAAAAAGTTTCAAAAATAATGAAAAAGAGAAAATGAGTCATCTTGCCATGGAACTTCACGTGAAGGCTTAAGGGACCATTGTATGAATTTACAAGCCATAAAAATGGCATTGGCATCCAAAAATATGGAGATGTGCCTAAACCCACCGACCACCCTATCGATCCACGGCTTGCGCATCCCGTCCCTCTGGCCGGCGTAGTGCCAGCCCGCCCGCCCTCCCACCCTCTCGTTTCATCAGTTGGCTTAGGCATACGGAGTTCATTCCCAGTCTAAGATCAGACCAGACTGAGGGTTGCAACAACAGGATCGGCAGCACGCAGAGGGGGACCCAACCGATTCTCGGCCTGTGCATCCCGCCCCTCTGGCCGGCTGAGCGCCCACACGCTCATTTCGTGGGATGACTTAGGCATATGGAGTTCATTCCAAGTCTAAGCATATTGAGTTCATTACTAGTCTAAGATCAAACTGGACCGAGGGTTGTGGCAGCACATGTTGGGCTCAGGCATGTGCTGGTGCCACATTTTTCTTCATCGGGGCACCATCGTCGGAGCATCGCCGGAGAACCTAACCGACGGCATTGGGGTTCCGACGATCGGGGGGCCGGGGGGTGTGCGCAAAAGAGTTGCGATGGGTGCTGGTACTTGGCCTTTATATTGGCCCCTTATCCCTCATCAAACCTCGAGAACTCACACCCGTTAAAGAGCATTTGAGATTTTATAGGTTTGCTGCCAGTAGCCATTAAAGTGTCTAAAATGGGGACACCTTTTTCAAATGGGCACAAAATCTTGTACACTTCGAGTTTTTAGCAGAATTTTTTTGTGCATGCCGACAAAAATACAAGGATCACATCTACCAAGTTTGGTACCAAAACGCCTTCCCAAAAAATTTTAAAAAATCCCGAACCGTAAAAAGTTTCAAAAATCGTGAAAAATAGAAAATGAGTCGTCTTGCCATGAAACTTCACATGAAGGCTTAAGGGACCATTGTATGATTTTACAAGCCATAAAAATGGCATTGGCATGCAAAAATATGAAGATGTGCCTAAACCCACCTACGACCTTATCGATCAACGGCTTGCGCATCTTGCCCCTCTAGCTGGCTGAGCGCCCGCACGCTCGTTTCGTGGGTTGACTTAGGCATACGGTGTTCATTCCCAGTCTAAGATCAGACCGGACTGAGGGTTGCGGCAGCACATGCTGGGCTCAGGCATGTGCTGGTGCCGCATTTTTCTTCGTCGGGGCACCATCGTCGGAGCATCGCCGGAGAACCTGACTGGCGGCATTGGGGTTCCGGCGATCGAGTGGGCTGAGGGGTGTGCGCACATGATGTGCGATGGGTGCTGGTACTTGGCCCTTATATTGGCCCCCTATCCCTCAACAAATCTCGAGAACTCACTCCCCCTTAATGAGCATTTGAGATTTTACAGGTTTGCTGCCAGTAGCCATTAAAGTGTTTGAAATGGGGTCATTTTTTTCAAATGGTCAAAAAATCTAATATACTTCGAGTTTTTAGCTGAATATTTTTGTGCATGCCAACAAAAATACAAGGATCACGTACCAAGTTTGGGGCCAAAACTCCTTTCGAAAAAATTTTACAAAATCTCGAACCGTAAAAAGTTTTAAAAAATTGTGAAAAATAGAAAACGAGTCCTCTTGCCATGAAACTTCACGTGAAGGCTTAAGGGACCATTGTATGAATTTACAAGCCATAAAAATGGCATTGGCACATAGAAATATGGAGGTGTGCCTAAACCCACCTACCACATATCGATCCACGGTTTGTGCATCCCATCTCTCTGGCCGACGTAGTGCTCCGCCCACCTGCTCGTTTCGTCGGTTGGCTTAGGCATACGGAGTTCATTCCCAGTCTAAGATTGGATCGGACCGAGGTTACGACAGTAGGATCGACAACATGCAGAGGGGGACCCGACCGATCCCCGGCCTAATCATCCCGCCCCTCTGGCCGGGTGAGCGCCCACACGCTCGTTTCGTGGGTTGGCTTTGGCATACGAAGTTCATTCCCTGTCTAAGCATGCGGAGTTCATTCCCAGTCTAAGATCGGACCAGACCGAGTGTTGTGGTCAGCACATGCTGGGCTCGGGCATGTGCTGGTCCCGCATTTTTCTTCGCTGGGGCATCATCACTGGAGCATCGCCGGAGAACCTGACCGACGGCATTGGGGTTCCAACAATCGGGGGGGCCGGGGGGTGTGCGCACATGATGTGCGATGGGTGCTGGTACTTGGCCCTTATATTGGCCCCCTATCCCTCATCAAACCTCGAGAACTCACACCTCCTTAAAGAGCATTTGAGATTTTATAGGTTTGCTGCCAGTAGCCATTAAAGTGTCTGAAATGGGGACATTTTTTTCAAATGGTCAAAAAATCTTATATACTTCGAGTTTTTAGCTGAATTTTTTTGTGCATGCCAACAAAAATACAAGGATCACGTACAAGTTTGGGGCCAAAACTCCTTCCAAAAAATTTTTACAAAATCTCGAACCGTAAAAAGTTTCAAAAAATCGTGAAAAATAAAAAACGAGTCATCTTGCCATGAAACTTCACGTGAAGGCTTAAGGGACCATTGTATGAATTTACAAGCCATAAAAATGGCATTGGCACATAGAAATATGAAGGTGTGCCTAAACCCACCTACCAACATATCGATCCACGGTTTGCGCATCCCATCTCTCTAGCCGACGTAGTGCCCGCCCGTCCGCCCCTTGCTCGTTTCGTCAGTTGGCTTAGGCATACGGAGTTCATTCCCAGTCTAAGATCAGACCAGATCAAGCATTACAGTAGCAGGATTGACAGCACATAGAGGGGGACCCGGCTGATCCTCGACTTGCGCATCCCACCCCTCTTGTCGGTTGCGCGCCCGCACACTCGTTTTGTGGGTTGACTTAGGCATACAGAGTTCATTCCCAGTCTAAGATCGGACCGGACGGAGGGTTGCGGTAGCACATGCTGGGCTCAGGCATGTGCTGGTGCCACATTTTTCTTCATTGGGGCACCATCGTCGGAGCATCGCCAGAGAACCTGATAGACGGCATTGGGGTTCCGGCGATCGGGGGGTCGGGGGTGTGCGCACATGATGTGCGATGGGTGCTGGTACTTGGCCCTTATATTGGCCCCCTATCCTTCATCAAACCTCGAGAACACACAGCCCCTTAAATAGCATTTGAGATTTTACAAGTTTGCTGCCAGTAGCCATTAAAGTGTCTTAAATGTGGACACTTTTTTCAAATGGTCACAAAATCTTGTACACTTCGAGTTTTTAGCTGAATTTTTTTATGCATGCCAACAAAAATACAAGGATCACATCTACCATGTTGGGGCCAAAAATCCTTTTGAAAAAATTTTAAAAAATCCCAAACCGTAAAAAGTTTCAAAAATCGTGAAAAATAGAAAACAAGTCGTCTTGCCACGAAACTTCATGTGAAGGCTTAAGGGACCATTGTATGAATTTACAAGCCATAAAAATCGCATCGACATGCAGAAATATGAAGATGTGCCTAAATCCACCTACCACCCTATCGATCCACAGCTTGCGCATCCCGTCTCTCTGGCCGGCGTAATGCTCGCCCGCCCGTCCGCTCGTTTCATCGGTTGGCTTACGCATACGGAGTTCATTCCCAGTCTAAGCTCGGATCAGATAGACGGTTGTGCCAACAGGATTGGTAGCACACAGAGGAGGACCCAGTCGATCCACGGCTTACGCATCCTACCCCTCTAGCCAATTGAGCGCCCGCACGCTCGTTTCGTGGGTTGACTTAGGCATACGGAGTTCATTCCCAGTCTAAGATCGGACCGGACCAAGGGTTGCGGTAGCACATGCTGGGCTCGGGCATGTGCTGGTGCCACATTTTTCATCATTGGGGCACCATCGTCGGAGCATCGCCAGAGAACCTGACCGACGGCATTGGGGTTCCGACGATCGGGGGGTCGGGGGGTGTGCGCACATGATGTGAGATGGGTGCTGGTACTTGGCCCTTCTATTGGGCCCCTATCCCTCATCAAACCTCGAGAACTCACAGCCCCTTAAAGAGCATTTGAGATTTTACAAGTTTGCTGCCAGTAGCCATTAAAGTGTCTTAAATGTGGACACTTTTTTCAAATGGTCACAAAATCTTGTACACTTCGAGTTTTTAGCTGAATTTTTTTGTGCATGCCAAAAAAAATACAAGGATCACGTCTACCAAGTTTGGGACCAAAACTCCTTCCGAAAAAATTTTAAAAAATCTCGAACCGCAAAAAGTTTCAAAAATCGTGAAAAATAAAAAACGAGTCGTCTTGCCACGAAACTTCACGTGAAGGCTTAAGGGACCATTGTATGAATTTACAAGCCATAAAAATGGCATTGGCATGCAAAAATATGAAGATGTACCTAAACCCACCTACAACCCTATTGATCCACGGCTTGCGCATCCCGTCTCTCTGGCCGACATAATGCCCATTCGCCCGTCCGCCCGCTCGTTTCGTCGGTTGGCTTAGGCATACGAAGTTCATTCCCAGTCTAAGATCAGACCGGATCAAGGGTTACGGCAGTAGTATCGACAGCACGTAGAGGGGGACGCAGCCGATCCCCGGCTTGCGCATCTCGCCCCTCTGGCCGGCTGAGCGCCCGCACGCTCGTTTTGTGGGTTGACTTAGGCATACGGAGTTCATTCCCAGTCTAAGCATACGGAGTTCATTCCCAGCCTAAGATCGGATCAGACCGAGGGTTGCAGCAACACATGCTGGGTTCGGGCATGAGCTGGTGCCAGATTTTTCTTCGTCGGGGCACCATCGTCGGAGCATCGCCGAGAACCTGACCGACAGCATTGGGGCTCCGACGATCGGGGGGGCCAAGGGGGGTGTGCAAACATGATGTGCGATGGGTGCTGGTACTTGGCCCTTATATTGGCCCCCTATCCCTCATCAAACCTCGAGAAGTCACACCCCCTTAAAGAGCATTTGAGATTTTACAGGTTTGCTGCCAGTAGCCATTAAAGTGTTTGAAATGGTGACACTTTTTTCAAATGGTCACAAAATCTTGTACACTTCAAGTTTTTAGCTGAATGTTTTTGTGCATGCCAAGAAAAATACAAGGATCACGTCTACCAAGTTTGGGTCCAAAAATCCTTCTAAAAAAATTTTAAAAAATCCCGAACCACAAAAAGTTTTGAAAATCGTGAAAAATAGAAAATGAGTTGTCTTGCCATGAAACTTCATGTGAACGCTTAAGGGACCATTGTATGAATTTACATGCCATAAAAATGGCATTGGCATGCAGAAATATGAAGATGTGCCTAAACCCACCTACCACCCTATCGATCCACAGCTTGCACATCCCGTCTCTCTGGCCGGCGTAGAGCCCGCCCGCCCGCTGCCTGCTCGTTTCGTCGGTTGGCTTAGGCATATGGAGTTCATTCCTAGTCTAAGATCAGACCAGACCGAGGGTTGTGATAGCAGGATTGACAGCACATAGAAGGGGACCCGATCGATCCTTGGCTTGCGCATCTCGCCCCACTGGCCGGCTGAGCGCCCGTATGCTCGTTTCGTGGGTTGACTTGGGCATACGGAGTTCATTCCCAGTCTGAGCATACGAAGTTCATTCCCAGCCTAAGATCGGATCAGACCGAGGGTTGCGGTAGCACATGCTGGGCTCGGGCATGTGCTGGTGCCGCATTTTTCTTTGTCGGGGCACCATCGCCGGAGAACCTGACCGGCGGCATTGGGGTTCTGGCGATCGGGGGGTCGGGGGGGTGTGCGCACATGATGTGTGATGGGTGCTGGTACTTGGCCCTTATATTGGCCCCCTATCCCTCTTCAAACCTCGAAAACTCACACCTCCGTAAAGAGTATTTGAGATTTTACAAGTTTGCTGCCAGTAGCAATTAAAGTGTCTAAAATAGGGACACATTTTTCAAATGGTCACAAAATCTTGTACACTTCGAGTTTTTAGCTGAATTTTTTGTGCATGCCAACAAAAATACAAGGATCACATCTACCAAGTTTGGGGCCAAAACTCCTTTTGAAAAAATTTTAAAAAACCCCGAACCGTAAAAAGTTTTGAAAATCATGAAAAATAAAAAATGAGTCTACTTGCCATGAAACATCATGTGAATGCTTAAGGGACAGTTGTATGAATTTGCAAGCCATAAAAATGGCATTGGCATGTAGAAATATGAAGATGTGCCTAAACCCACCTACCACCCTATCGATCCACAGCTTGCGCATCCTGTCTCTCTGGTCGGCGTAATGCCCGCCCGCCCGCCTGCCCGTTCGTTTCATCGGTTGGCTTAGGCATACGGAGTTCATTCCCAGTCTAAGATCGGATCAGACAGAGGGTTGCGACAACAGGATTGGTAGCGTACAGAGGAGGACCCGACCGATCCCTGGCTTGCGCATCCTACCCCTCTAGTCGGTTGAGCGCCCGCACGCTCGTTTTGTGGCTTGCGCATCGCCCATACGCTCGTTTCATGGGTTGACATAGGCATACATAGTGCCCGCCCACTCATTTTGTCAGTTGGCTTAGGCATACGGAGTTCATTCCCACTCTAAGATCGGTCCAGACCAAGGGTTGCGGTAGCAGGATTGACAGCACGAATAGGGAGATCCGATCGATCCCTGACTTGCTTATCCTGCCCCTCTAGCTGGTTGAGCACCCGTACGCTTGTTTTATAGGTTGACTTAGGCATACGGAGTTCATTCCCAGTCTAAGCATACAGAGTTCATTCCTAGTCTAAGATTAGACCAGACCGAGGGTTTTGGCAGCACATGCTGGGCTCGGGCATATGCTGGTGCCGTATTTTTCTTTGTCGGGGCACCATCGTCGGAGCATCACCGAAGAAATTGACCGGCGGCATTGGGGTTCTGACGATCGGGTGGCCGGGGTGGTGTGCGCACATGATGTGTGATGGGTGCTGGTACTTGGCCCTTATATTGGCCCCCTATCCCTCATCAAACCTCGAGAACTCACACCCCCTTAAAGAGCATTTGAGTTTTACTTGTTTGCCACCAGTAGCCATTAACGTGTCTGAAATGGGGACACTTTTTTCAAATAGTCACAAAATCTTGTACACTTCGATTTTTTAGCTGAATTTTTTTGGCATGCCAACAAAAATACAAGGATCACGTCTACCAAGTTTGGGTCCAAAACTCCTTCCAAAAAAATTTAAAAAAATCCCAAACCACAAAAAGTTTCAAAAATCATGAAAAATAGAAAACGAGTCGTATTGCCATGAAACTTCACGTGAAGCCTTAAGGGACCATTATATGAATTTACAAGCCATAAATATGGCATTGGCATGTAGAAATATGAAGATGTGCCTAAACCCACCAACCACCCTATCGATCCACGGCTTGTGCATCCAATCTCTCTGGCCGGCGTAGTGCCCGCCCACTCGTTTCGTCGCTCGGCTTATGCATATGGAGTTCATTCAAAGTCTAATATCAGACCAGACAGAGGGTTATGGTAGCAGGATTGGCAGCATACAGAGGGGGACCCAGCCGATCCCCGGCTTGCGCATCCCACCCCTCTGGTCGATTGAGCACCCGCACGCTCGTTACGTGGGTTCACTTAGGCATACGGAGTTCATTCCCAGTCTAAGCATACGGAGTGCATTCCCAGTCTAAGATCAAACCGGACCAAGGGTTACGGTAGCAGATGCTGGGCTCGGGCATGTGCTGGTGCCGCATTTTTCTTCGTCGGGGCACCATCGTCGGAGCATCGTCGGAGAACCTAATCGATGGCATTGGGGTTCCGACGATCGGGGGGTCGGGGGGGTGTGCACACATGATGTGCGATGGGTGCTGGTACTTGGCCCTTATATTGGCACCCTATCCCTCTTCAAACCTCGACAACTCACCACCCCTTAAAGAGCATTTGAGATTTTACAGGTTTGCTGCCAGTAGCCATTAAAGTATTTGAAATGGGCACACTTTTTTCAAATGGTCCCAAAATCTTGTACACTTCGAGTTTTTTAGCAGAATTTTTTTGTGCATGCCAACAAAAATACAAGGATCATGTCTACCAAGTTTTGGGCCAAAACTCCTTCTAAAAAAATTTTAAAAAATCCCGAACCGTAAAAAGTTTCAAAATTTGTGAAAAATAGAAAACGAGTCGTCTTGCCATGAAACTTCACTTGAAGGCTTAAAGGACCATTGTATAAATTTACAAGGCATAAAAATGGCATTGGCATGCAGAAATATGAAGATGCGCCTAAACCCACCTACCACCCTATCGATCCACGGCTTGCACATCCCGTCTCTCTGGCCGGCGTAGTGCTCGCCTGTCCGCCCACCCGCCCGCTCATTTCGTCAGTTGGCTTAGGCATACAGAGTTCATTCCCAGTCTAAGATTGGATCGGACCAAAGGTTACGGCAACAGAATCAACAGCACGAAGAGGGGGACTCGGTTGATCCCCGGCTTGTGCATCCCGCCCCTCTGGTAGGCTGAGCGCCCGCACGCTTGTTTCGTGGGTTGACTTAGGCATATGGAGTTCATTCCCAGTCTAACATTAGACTGGATCGAGGGTTGCGACAGCACATGCTAGGCTCAGGCATGTGCTTGTGCCATATTTTACTTCGTCGGGGCAGCATCGTCGGAGAACCTGATCGGCGGCATTTGGGTTCCGGCGATCGGGGGGGCCGGGGGGTGTGCACACATGATGTGCGATGGGTGCTGGTACTTGGCGCTTATATTGGCGCCCTATCCCTCATCAAACCTCAAGAACTCACACCCCCTTAAAGAGCATTTGAGATTTTACAGGTTTGCTGCCTGTAGCCGTTAAAGTGTCTGAAATGGGGCACTTTTTTCAAATGGTCACAAAATCTTGTACACTTCGATTTTTTAGCTGAATGTTTTTGTGCATGCCAACAAAAATACAAGGATCACGTCTACCAAGTTTCGGACCAAAACTCCTTCTGAAAAAATTTTGAAAAATCTCGAACCGCAAAAAGTTTTGAAAATCGTGAAAAATAGAAAACGAGTTGTCTTGCCATGAAACTTCACGTGAAGGCTTAAGGGACCATTGTATGAATTTACAAGCCATAAAAATGGCATTGGCACTCAGAAATATGAAGATGTGCCTAAACCCACCTACCACCCTATCGATCCACGGCTTGCGCATCCCGTCTCTCTGGCCGACGTAGTGCCCGCCCGCCCGCCCGTCGCTCATTTCGTCGGTTGGCTTAGGCATACGGAGTTCATTCCCAGTCTAAGATCAGACCAGACTGAGGGTTACCACAGCAAGATCGGCAGCACATAGAGGGGGACCCGATCGATACCCGATTTATGCATCCCACCCCTCTGGTTGGCTGAGCGCCCGTACGCTCGTTTAGTGGTTTGACTTAGGCATACGGAGTTCATTCCCAGTCTAAGCATACAGAGTTCATTCACAGTCTAAGATCGGACCGGATCGAGGGTTGTGGCAGCACATGCTGGGCTCGGGCATGTGCTGGTGTCACATTTTTCTTCATCGAGGCACCATCACTGGAGCATCATCAGAGAAACTGACCGACGGCATTGGGGTTTCGATGATCGGGAGGGGCGGGGGGGTGTGCGCACATGATGTGCGATGGGTGCTGGTACTTGGCCCTTATATTGGCCCCCTATCCCTCATCAAACCTCGACAACTCACACCCCCTTAAAGAGCATTTGAGATTTCACACGTTTCTTGGTAGTAGCCATTAAAATGTCTAAAATGGGGACACTTTTTTCAAATGGTCACAAAATCTTGTACACTTCGAATTTTTAGCTGAATTTTTTTGTGCATGCCAAAAAAAATACGAGGATCACGTCTACCAAGTTTGGGGCCAAAAATCCTTTTGAAAAAATTTTAAAAATCCTGAACCTCAAAAAGTTTCAAAAATCGTGAAAAATAGAAAACGAGTCGTCTTGCCATGAAACTTCACGTGAAGGCTTAGGGGACCATTGTATGAATTTATAGGCCATAAAAATGGCATTGGCATGCAGAAATATGAAGATGTACCTAAACCCACCTACCACCCTACCGATCCACGGCTTGCGCATCCCGTCTCTCTGGCCGGCGAGGTGCCCTCCCGCCCGTCCGCCCGCCCGCTCATTTTGTCGGTTTTCTTAGGTATACGGAGTTCATTCCCAATCCAAGATCGGACCGGACTGAAGGTTGCGACAGCATGATCGGCAGCACGTAGAGGGGGACCCGATCGATCCTCGACTTGCGCATCCTGCCCCTCTGGCATACTGAGCGCCCGCACGCTCGTTTCATGGGTTGACTTAGGCATACGGAGTTCATTCCCAGTCTAAGCATACGGAGTTCATTCCCAATCTAAGATGGGAACAGACCGAGGGTTACGACAGCAAATGCTGGGCTTAGGCATGTGCTGGTGCCGCCTTTTTCTTCACCGGGGCACCATCGTCGGAGCATCGCCGGAGAACCTGACCGGCGGCATTGGGGTTCCGGCGATCGGGAGGGCCGGGGGGTGTGCGCACATGATGTGCGATGGGTGCTGGTACTTGGCCCTTATATTGGCCCCCTATCCCTCATCAAACCTCAAGAACTCACACCCTCTTAAAGAGCATTTGAGATTTTACAGGTTTGCTGCTAGTAGCCATTAAAGTGTTTGAAATGGGGACACTTTTTCAAATGGTCACAAAATCTTGTACACTTGGAGTTTTTAGCTGAATTTTTTTATGCATGCCAACAAAAATGCAAGGATCACTTCTACCAAGTTTGGGGTGAAAACTCTTTTTGAAAAAGTTTTAAAAAATCCTGAACCGCAAAAAGTTTTGAAAATCGTGAAAAATAGAAAATGAGTCGTCTTGCCATGAAACTTCACGTGAAGGCTTAAGGGACCATTGTATGATTTTACAAGCCATAAAAATGGCATTGGCATGCAGAAATATGAAGATGTGCCAAAACCCATCTACCACCCTATCGATCCACGGCTTGCGCATCCCGTCTCTCTGGCTGACGAGGTGCCCTCCTGCCCGCCCGCTGACCCGCTCATTTCGTCGGTTGGCTTAGGCATACAGAGTTCCTTCCCAGTCTAAGAAAGGACTGGATCGAGGGTTGCGACAGCACGATCGGCAGCATGCAGAGGGGGACCCGACCGATCCCCGACTTGTGCATCCTGCCCCTCTGGCCTGCTGGGCGCCCGCACGCTCGTTACGTGAGTTGCCTTAGGCATACGGAGTTCATTCCCAGTCTAAGATCGGATCGGACTGAGGGTTGCGGCAGGACATGCTGGGCTCAGGCATGTGCTGGTGCCATATTTTTCTTCACCGGGGCACCATCGTCGGAGCATCGTCGGAGAACCTGACCGGCGGCATTGGGGTTCCGGCGATCGGGAGGGCCGGGGGGTGTGCGCACATGATGTGCGATGGGTGCTGGTACTTGGCCCTTATATTGGCCCCCTATCCCTCATCAAACCTCGAGAACTCACACCCTGTTAAAGAGCATTTGAGATTTTACAGGTTTGCTGCCAGTAGCAATTAAAGTGTCTGAAATGGGGACACCTTTTTCAAATGGTAACAAAATCTTGTACACTTCGATTTTTTTGCTGATGTTTTTTGTGCATGCCAAAAAAAATACAAGGATCACTTCTACCAAGTTTGGGGCCAAAACTACTTCCGAAAAAATTTTAAAAAATCTCGAACCGTAAAAAGTTTTGAAAATCGTGAAAAATAAAAAACGAGTCGTCTTGCCATGAAACTTCACATGAAGGCTTAAAGGACCATTGTATGAATTTACAAGCCATAAAAATGGCATTGGCATGTAGAAATATGAAGATGTGCCTAAACGCATCTACCACCCTATCGATCCACAGCTTGCTCATCCTTTTCTCTGGCCGGCGTTGTAACCACCCGCCCACCCACCCGCCCGCTCGTTTTGTCAGTTGGCTTAGGCATACGGAGTTCATTCCCAGTCTAAGATCAGACCCGACCAAGGGTTGCGGTAGCAGGATCGGCAGCACACAGAGAGGGACCCGATCGATCCTCGGCTTGCTCATGCTGCCCCTCTGGCCGGCTGAGCGCCCGCACGCTCATTTTGTGGGTTGACTTAGGCATACGGAGTTCATTCCCAGTCTAAGCATACGGTGTTCATTCCCAGTCTGAGATCAGACCAGACCGAGGCTTGTGGCAGCACATGCTGGGCTCGGGCATGTCCTGGTGCCGTATTTTTCTTCGTCGGGGCACCATTGCTGGAGCATCGTCGGAGAACCTGACCTGCGGCACTGGGGTTCCGACGATTGGGGGGGTGTGCGCACATGATGTATGATGGGTGCTGGTACTTGGCCCTTATATTGGCGCCCTATCCCTCAACAAACCTCGAGAACTCACACCCCCTTAAAGAGCATTTGAGATTTGACAGGTTTGCTGCCAGTAGCCATTAAAATGTCTGAAATGGAGACACTTTTTTCTAATGGTCACAAAATCTTGTACATCGAGTTTTTAGCTGAATTTTTTTGTGCATGCCAACAAAAATACAGGGATCACGTCTACCAAGTTTGCGGCCAAAACTCTTTCCAAAAAAATTTTAGAAAATCCCGAACCATAAAAAGTTTCAAAAATCATGAAAAATAGAAAACGAGTCGTCATGCCATGAAACTTCACGTGAAGGCTTAAGGGACCATTGTATGAATTTACAAGCCATAAAATGGCATTGGTACATAGAAATATGAAGATGTGCCTAAACCCATCTATCCATTGGCCGACGTAGTGCCCACCCACCCACCCGCCCGCCCGTTCGTTTCGTCGGTTGGCTTAGGCATACGGAGTTCATTCCTAGTCTAGGATCGGACCGAACAAAGGGTTGCGGCAGCAGGATCGACAGCACGCAGAGGGGGACTTGGTCGATCCTCGGCTTGCGTATCCTACCCCTCTGGCCGGCTGAGCACCCGCACGCTCATTTTGTGGGTTGACTTAGGCATATGGAGTTCATTCCCAGTCTAAGATCAGACCGGATCGAGGGTTACGACAGTAAATGCTGGGCTCGAGCATGTGTTGGTGCCGTATTTTTCTTCGTCGTGGCACCATCGTCGGAGCATCATCGTCGGAGCATCGCCAGAGAACCTGACCGGCGGCATTGAGGTTCCGATGATCGGAGGGGCCGGGGGGTGTGCGCACATGATGTGCGATTGGTGCGCTACTTAGCCCTTATCTTGGCCCCCTATCCCTCATCAAATCTCGAGAACTCACACCCCCTTAAAGAGCATTTGACATTTTATAGGTTTGCTGCCAGTAGCCATTAAAGTGTCTAAAATGGAGACACTTTTTTCAAATGGTCACAAAATCTTGTACACTTCGAGTTTTTAGCTGAATTTTTTTGTGCATGCCAACAAAAATAGAAGGATCACGTCTAGGAGGTTTGGGGCCAAACTCCTTCTGAAAAAATTTTAAAAGATCTCGAACTGCAAAAAGTTTCAAAAATCGTGAAAAATAGAAAACGAGTCGTCTTGCCATGAAACTTCATGTGAAGGCTTAAGGGACCATTGTATGAATTTACAAGCCATAAAAATGGCATTGGCATGCAGAAATAAGAAGATGTGCCTAAACCCACTTGCCACCCTATCGATCCACGGCTTGCGCATCCCGTCTCTCTGGCCGGTGTAGTGCCCGCCAGCCCGCTAGTTTCATCGGTTGGCTTAGGCATATGGAGTTCATTCCCAGTCTAAGATCAGACCGGACCGAGGGTTGCGGTGGTAGGATCGGCAGCACACAGAGGGGGACCCGATCGATCCCCGGCTTGCGCATCCCGCCCCTCTGGTCGGCTGAGCACCCGTACGCTAGTTTTGTGGGTTGACTTAGGCATTGGCACGTAGAAATATGAAGATGTGCCTAAACCCACCTACCACCCTATCGATCCACGGCTTGCGCATCCCGTCTCTCTGGCCGACGTAGTGCCCGCCCGCCCGTCCGCTCATTTCGTCGGTTGTCTTAGGCATACGAAGTTCATTCCCAGTCTACGATTAGACCAAACTAAGGGTTATGGTAGCAGGATCGGTAGCACGTAGAGGGGGACCTGGTCGATCGTCGGCTTGTGCATCCCGCCCCTCTGGCCGGTTGAGCGCCCGTACGCTCATTTAATGGGTTGACTTAGGCATACAGAGTTCATTCCCAGTCTAAGCATACGAAGTTCATTCCCAGTCTAATATCGGACCGGACTGAGGCTTGTGGCAGCACATGCTGGGCTTGGGCATGTGCTGGTGCCACAGTTTTCTTCGTCGGGGCACCATCGCTAGAGCATCACCCGAGAACCTGATCGACGGCATTGGGGTTCCGACAATCGGGGGCCGGGGGGGTGTGCGTACATGATGTGCGATGGGTGCTGGTACTTGGCCTTATATTGGCCCCCTATCCCGCATCAAACCTCGAGAACTCACACCCCCTTAAAGAGCATTTGAGATTTTACAGGTTTGCTACCAGTAGCCATTAAAGTGTCTGAAAATGGGGACACTTTTTTCAAATGGTCACAAAATCTTGTACACTTTGAGTTTTTAGCTGAATTTTTTTGTGCATGCCAAAAAAAATACAAGGATCACATCTACCAAGTTTGGGGCCAAAGTCCTTCCAAAAAAATTTTAAAAAATCCCGAACCGTAAAAAGTTTCAAAAATCTTGAAAAATAGAAAACGAGTCGTCTTGCCATGAAACTTCACGTGAAGGCTTAAGGGACCACTGTATGAGTTTACAAGCCATAAAAATGGCATTGGCACATAGAAATATGAAGATGTGCCTAAACCCACCTACCACCCTATCGATCCATGGCTTGCGCATCTCGTCTCTCTAGCCGGCGTAGTGCCCGCCCGCCCGCTGGCCTGCTCGTTTTGTCGGTTAGCTTAGGCATACAGAGTTCATTCCCAGTCTAAGGTCGAACCAGACCGAGGGTTGCAGTAGCAGGACTGACAGCATGTAGAGGTGGACCCGACCGATCCTGGCTTGCGCATCCCGCCTCTCTGGTCGGTTGAGCGCCCGCACGCTCGTTTCGTGGGTTGACTTAGGCATACGGAGTTCTTTCCCAGTCTAAGCATACGGAGTTCATTCCCAGTCTAAGATCGAATCAGACCGAGGGTTGCAGTAGCACATGCTGGGCTCAAGCATGTGCTGGTGCCGCATTTTTCTTTGCTGGGGCACCATCGCCGGAGCATCACCGGAGAACCTGACCAGTGGCATTGGGGTTCCGGCGATCGGAGGGGCCGGGGGGTTGTGCGCACTTGATGTACGATGGGTGCTGGTACTTGCCCTTATATTGGCCCCCTATCCCTCATGAAACCACGAGAACTCACACCTCCTTAAAGAGCATTTAAGATTTTACAGGTTTGTTGCAGTAGCCATTAAAGTGTCTGAAATGGGGACACTTTTTTCAAATGGTCACAAAATCTTGTACACTTCGAGTTTTTAGCTGAATTTTTTTTTGCATGCCAAAAAAAATATAAGGATCACGTCTACAGTGTTTGGGGCCAAAAATCCTTTCGAAAAAATTTTAAAAAATCTCGAACCATAAAAAGTTTCAAAAATCGTGAAAAATAGAAACCGAGTCGTCTTGCCATGAAACTTCACGTGAAGGCTTAAAGGACCATTCTATGAATTTACAAGCCATAAAAATGGCATTGGCATGTAGAAATATGAAGATGTGCCTAAATCCACCTACCACCCTATCGATCCACGGCTTGCGCATCCCGTCTCTCTGACCGACATAGTGCTGCCCGCCCGTCCGCTTGTTTCGTCGGTTGGCTTAGGCATACGGAGTTCATTCCCGACCTAAGATTGTACCAGATCGAGGGTTGCGGCACTAGGATCGGCAGCACGCAAAGGGGGACCCAGTCGATCCCTGGCTTGCGCATCCCGCCCCTCTGGCCAACTGAGCACCCGCACGCTCGTTTCGTGGGTTGACTTAGGCATACGGAGTTCATTCCCAGTCTAAGATCGGACCGAACCGAGGGTTGCGGCAGCATATGCTGGGCCTGGGCATGTGCTGGTGCCACATTTTTCTTCGTCGAGGCACCATCGCCAGAGCATCGCCGGAGAACTTGACCGACGGCATTGGGGTTTCGACGATCGGGGGGCCGGGGGGTGTACGCATATGATGTGCGATGGGTGCTGGTACTTGGCCCTTATATTGGCCCCCTATCCCTCAACAAATCTTGAGAACTCACTCCCCCTTAATGAGCATTTGAGATTTTACAGGTTTGCTGCCAGTAGCCATTAAAGTGTTTGAAATGGGGACATTTTTTTCAAATGGTCAAAAAATCTTATATACTTCGAGTTTTTAGCTGAATTTTTTTATGCATGCCAACAAAAATACAAGGATCACGTACCAAGTTTGGGGCCAAAACTCCTTCCAAAAAAATTTTACAAAATCTCGAACCGTAAAAAGTTTTAAAAAATCGTGAAAAATAGAAAACGAGTCATCTTGCCATGAAACTTCACGTGAAGGCTTAAGGGACCATTGCATGAATTTACAGGCCATAAAAATGGCATTGGCACACAAAAATATGAAGATGTGCCTAAACCCACCTACCACCCTATCGATCCACAGCTTGCGCATCCCATTTCTATGGCCGGAGTAGTGCCCGCCCGCCCGCCTGCCCGCTTGTTTCGTCGGTTTGCTTAGGAATACGGAGTTCATTCCCAGTCTAAGATTGGACTGGACCGAGGGTTATGGTAGTAGGATTGGCAGCACGTACAGGGGGACCCGACCGATCCCCAGCTTGCGTATCCCGCCCCTCTGGTCGGTTGAGCGCCCGCACGCTCGTTTCATGGGATGACTTAGGCATACGGAGTTCATCCCCAGTCTAAGCATACGGAGGTCATTCATAGTCTAAGATAGGATCGGACTGAGGGTTGCGACAGCACATGCTAGGCTCGGGCATGTGCTGGTGTCGCATTTTTCTTCGTCGGGGCACCATCGTCGGAGAACCTGATCGACAGCATTGGGGTTCCGGCGATCGGGGGGGCCGGGGGGGTGTGCGCACATGATGTGCGATGGGTGCTGGTGCTTGGCCCTTATGTTGGCCATCTATCCCTCATCAAGCCTCGAGAACTCACACCCCCTTAAAGAGCATTTGAGATTTTACAGGTTTGCTGCCAGTACCCATTAAAGTGTCTAAAATGGGGACACTTTTTTCAAATGGTCACAAAATCTTGTACACATTGAGTTTTTAGTTGAAGTTTTTTGTGCATGCCAACAAAAATACAAGGATCACATCCACCAAGTTTGGGGCCAAAACTCCTTAGAAAAAAATTTAAAAAAATCTCGAACCACAAAAAGTCTCAAAAATCGTGAAAAATAGAAAACGAGTCGTCTTGCCATGAAACTTCACGTGAAGGCTTAAGGGACCATTGTATGAATTTACAAGCCATAAAAATGGCATTGGCACATAGAAATATGAAGATGTACCAAAACCCACCTACCACCCTATCGATTCACGGCTTGCGCATCCCGTCTCTCTACCCGACGTAGTGCCCGCCCGCTCACCCTCCCGCTTGTTTCATCGGTTGGGTTAGGCATACGGAGTTCATTCCCAGTGTAAGATCAGACTGGACCGAGGGTTGCAGCAGCAGGATTGACAGCACGCAGAGGAGGACCCGGTCGATCCCCGGCTTGTGCATCCCGCCCCTGGCCGGCTGAACACCCACACGCTCGTTTCGTGGGTTGACTTAGGCATACAGAGTTCATTCCCAGTCTAAGCATACGAAGTTCATTCCCAGTCTAAGATCAGACCGGACTGAGGGTTACGACAGCACATGCTGGGCCCGGGCATGTATTGGTGCCGCATTTTTCTTCGTCGGGGCATCATCACCGGAGCATCGCCGGAGAACCTGACCGGCGGCATTAGGGTTCTGATGATTGGGGGGCGGGGGGGTGTGCACACATGATGTGCGATGGGTGCTGGTACTTGGCCCTTATATTGGCCCCCTATCCCTCATCAAACCTGGAGAACTCACACCCCCTTAAAGAGCATTTGAGATTTTACAGGTTTGCTGCCAGTAGCCATTAAAGTGTCTGAAATGGGGACACTTTTTTCAAATGGTCACAAAATCTTGTACACTTCAATTTTTTAGCAGAAGTTTTTTGTGCATGCCAACAAAAATACAAGGATCACGTCTACCAAGTTCGGTGCCAAAACTCCTTTCAAAAAAATTTTAAAAAATCCTGAACCGTAAAAAGTTTCGACAATAATGAAAAATAGAAAACGAGTCATCTTGCCATGAAACTTCACGTGAAGGCTTAAGGGACCGTTGTATGAATTTACAAGCCATAAAAATGGCATTGGCACATAGAAATATGAAGATGTGCCTAAACCCACCTACCACCCTATCGATCCACAGCTTGCGCATCCCGTCTCTCTGACCGACGTAGTGCACGGCCGCTCGCCTGCCCGCTCGTTTCGTCGGTTGGCTTAGGCATACGGAGTTCATTCCCAGCCTAAGATCGGACCAGACCAAGGGTTGCAACAGTAAGATCGGTAGCAGGCAGAGGGGGACCCAGCCGATCCCCGACTTGTGCATCCCGCCCCTCTGGCCGACTGAGCACCCGTACACTCGTTTCATGGGTTGACTTAGTCATACAGAGTTCATTCCCAGTCTAAGCATATGGAGTTCATTTCCAGTCTAAGATCGGACCGGACCGAGGGTTACGGCAGAACATGCTGGGCTCGGGCATGTGTTAGTGCCGCATTTTTCTTCGTCGGGGCACCATCACTGCAGCATCACCGGAGAACCTGACCGACGGCATTGGGGTTCCGACGATCGGGGGGGCCGGGGGGTGTGCGCACATGATGTGCGATGGGTGCTGGTACTTGGCCCTTATATTGGCCCCCTTACCCCTCATCAAACCTTGAGACCTCACACCCCCTTAAAGAGTATTTGAGATTTTACAGGTTTGCTGCCAGTAGCCATTAAAGTGTCGAAATGGGGACACTTTTTGCAAATGGTCACAAAATCTTGTACACTTCGAGTTTTTAGCTAAATTTTTTTGTGCATGCCAAAAAAAATACAAGGATCATGTCTACCAACTTTGGGGCCAAAAATCCTTCCGAAAAAATTTTAAAAAATCTTGAACCGTAAAAAGTTTGAAAATCGTGAAAAATAGAAAACGAGTCGTCACGCCATGAAACTTCACGTGAAGGCTTAAGGGACCATTGTATGAATTTACAAGTCATAAAAATGGCATTGACATGCAGAAATAAGAAGATGTGCCTAAACCCACCAACCACCCTATCGATCCACGGCCTGCGCATCCCGTCTCTCTGGCCGGTGTAGCGCCCGCCCGCCCGCTCGCTCGTTTCGTCATTTGGCTTAGGCATACGGAGTTCATTCCTAGTCTAAGATCGGACCGAACCGAGGGTTGCAGCAGCAGGATTGGTAGCACGCTGAGAGGGACCCGGTCGATCCTCGACTTGTGCATCCCGCCCCTCTGGCTGGCTGAGCACCCGCACGTTTGTTTCATGGGTTGACTTAGGCATACGGAGTTCATTCCCAGTCTAAGCATACGGAGTTCATTCCCAGTCTAAGATCAGATCGTACCGAGGGTTGTGGCAGCACATGCTGGGCTCGGGCAGGTGTTGGTGCTGTATATTTCTTCACTGGGGCACCATCGTCGGAGCATCGTCAGAGAACCTGACCGATGGCATTGGGGTTCAGGCGATCGGGGGGGCCGGGGGGGTGTACGTACATGATGTGCGATGGGTGCTTATAGTTGGCCCTTATATTGGCCCCCTATCCCTCATCAAACCTCGAGAACTCACACCCCCTTAAAAAGCAATTGAGATTTTACAGGTTTGCTGCCAGTAGCCATTAAAGTGTCTGAAATGGGGACAGTTTTTTCAAATTGTCACAAAATCTTGTACACTTGGAGTTTTTAGCTGAATTTTTTTGTGCATGCCAAAAAAAATACAAGGATCACGTCTACCAAGTTTGGGGCCAAAACTCCTTCTGAAAAATTTTAAAAAATCTCAAACCGTAAAAAGTTTTGAAAATCATGAAAATAAAAAACGGGTCGTCTTGCCATGAAACTTCACGTGAAGGCTTAAGGGACCATTGTATGAATTTACATGCCATGAAAATTTCATTGGCACATAGAAATATGAAGATGTGCTTAAACCTACCGACCACCCTATCGATCCACGGCTTCCGCATCCCGTCTCTTTGGATGGCGTAGTGCCCGCCCACCCACCCACCCGCTTGTTTCGTCGGTTGGCTTAGGCATACGGAGTTCATTCCCAGTCTAAGATCAGACCAGATCAAGGGTTGTGGTAGCTGGATCGGCAGCACGTAGAGGGGGACTCGGTCGATCCCCGACTTGTGCATCCCGTCCCTCTGGTCGGCTGAGCACCTACACGCTCATTTCGTGGGTTAACTTAGGCATACGGAGTTCATTCCCAGTCTAAGATCGGATCGGACCGAGGGTTACGGCAGCACATGCTAGGCTCGGGCATGTGTTGGTGCCACATTTTTCTTCGTCGGGGCACCATCACCGGAGCATCGTCGGAGAACCTGATCGACGGCATTGGAGTTCCGACATCGGGGGGGCCACGGGGGGTGTGCGCACATGATGTGCCTAAACCAACCTACCACCCTATTAATCCATGGCTTGCGCATCCTATCTCTCTAGTCGGCGTAGTGCCCGCCCGCCTGCCCTCCCGTTCATTTCGTCGGTTGGCTTAGGCATATGGAGTTCATTCCCAGTCTAAGATCGGATCGGACCGAGGGTTACGACAGCACATTCTGGGCTCGGGCATGTGTTGGTGCCTCATTTTTCTTTTTCAAGGCACCATTGTCAGAGCATCACCGAAGAACCTGATCGATGGCATTGGAGTTCCTGCGATCGGAGGGGTCGCGGGGGTGTGCACACATGATGTGCGATGGGTGCTAGTACTTCGTCGGATGGCTTAGGCATACAGAGTTCATTCCTAGTCTAAGATCAGATGGGCTAAGGGTTGTGGTAGCAGGATCGACAGCACGCAGAGGGGGACCCAGCCGATCCCCAGCTTGCGCGTCCCGCCCCTCTGGCCGGCTGAGCACCCGCACACTCGTTTCGTGGGTTGGCTTAGGCATACGAAGTTCATTCCTAGCCTAAGCATACAGAGTTCATTCCCAGTCTAAGACCGGACCGGACCGAGGTTTGCGGTAGCACATGCTAGGCTCGAGCATATGCTGGTGTAACATTTTTCTTCGTCGGGGCACCATCGCCAGAGCATCACCGAAGAACCTGACCGACGGCGTTGGGGTTCCGACGATCGGGGGGGTCGGGGGGGTCTGCACACATGATGTGCGATGGGTGCTGGTACTTGGCCCTTATATTGGCCCCCTATCCCTCATCAAACCTCGAGAACTCACAACCCTTTAAAGAGCATTTGAGATTTTACAGGTTTGCTGCCAGTAGCCATTAAAGTGTCTGAAATGGGGACACTTTTTTCAAATAGTCGTAAAACCTTGTACACTTTGAGTTTTTAGCTGAATTTTTTTGTGCATGCCAAAAAAAATACAAGAATCACATCTACCAAGTTTGGGGCTAAAACTCCTTTCGAAAAAATTTTAAAAAATCTTGAATCGTAAAAAGTTTCAAAAATTATGAAAAATAGACAACGAGTCGTCTTGCCATTAAACTTCACGTGAAGGCTTAAGGGACCATTATATGAATTTACAAGCCATAAAAATGGCATTGGCATGGAGAAATATGAAGATGTGCCTAAACCCACCTACCAGCCTACCGATCCATTGCTTGTGCATCCCGTCTCTCTGGCCGACGTAGTGCCCCCTTGCCCGCCCACCCGCTCGTTTCACCGGTTGGCTTAGGCATACGGAGTTCATTCCCAGTCTAAGATCGGACCAGAACGAGGGTTGCGGTAGCAGGATCAGCAGCAAGCAAAGGGGGACCCAGCCGATCCCTGACTTGCGCATCTCACCCTCTGGCCGGTTGAGCGCCCGCACGCTCATTTCATGGGTTGACTTAGGCATACGGAGTTCATTCCCAGTCCAAGCATAGGAGTTCATTCCCAGCCTAAGATCGGACTGGACCAAGGTTTACGGTAGCACATGCTGGGCTCGGGCATGTTTGGTGCCGTATTTTTCTTCGTTGGGGCACCATCATCGGAGCATCGTCGGAGAACCTGACCAGCGGCATTAAGGTTCTGGCGATCAGGGGGGGCCGGGGTGGGTGAGCGCACTTGACGTGCGATGGGTGCTGATACTTGGCCTTTATATTGGCCCCCTATCCCTCATCAAACCTTGAGAACTCACACCCTTTTAAAGAGCATTTGAGATTTTACAGGTTTGCTGCCAGTAGCCATTAAAGTGTCTGAAATGGGGACACTTTTTTCAAATGGTCACAAAATCTTGTACACTTCGAGTTTTTAGCTGAATTTTTTTGTGCATGCCAAAAAAAATACAAGGATCACATCTACCAAGTTTAGGGATAAAACTCCTTCCAAAAAAATTTTAAAAAATCCCAAACCACAAAAAGTTTCAAAAATCGTGAAAAATAGAAAACGAGTCGTCTTGCCATGAAACTTCACGAGAAGGCTTAAGGGGACCATTGTATGAATTTACAAGGCATAAAAATGGCATTGGCATGCAGAAATATGAAGATGTACCTAAACCCACCTACCACCTTATCGATCCATGGCTTGCGCATCCCGTCTCTCTGGTCGGTGTAGCGCCCGCCCGCCCGCCCGCTCGTTTCGTCATTTGGCTTAGGCATACGGAGTTCATTCCTAGTCTAAGATCGGACCGAACCGAGGGTTGCAGCAGCAGGATTGGTAGCACGCTGTGCATCCCGCCCCTCTGGCCGGCTGAGCACCCGCACGCTTGTTTCGTGGGTTGACTTAGGCATACAGAGTTCATTCCCAGTCTAAGATCAGATCGTACCGAGGGTTACGGTAGCACATACTGGGCTCGGGCAGGTGTTGGTGCTGTATATTTCTTCACTGGGGCACCATCGTCGAAGCATCGTCAGAGAACCTGACCGGCGGCATTGGGGTTCCGACGATTGGGGGGCCGACAGGGGGGTGTGGGCACATGATGTGCGATGGGTGCTGGTACTTGGCCCTTATATTGGCCCCCTATCCCTTATCAAACCTCGAGAACTCACACCTCCTTAAAGAGCATTTGAGATTTTACAGGTTTACTGCCAGTAGCAATTAAAGTATATGAAATCGGGACGCTTTTTTCAAATGGTCACAAAATCTTGTACACTTCGAGTTTTTAGCTGAATTTTTTTTGCATGCCAATAAAAATACAAGTATCATGTCTACCAAGTTTGGGGCCAAAACTCCTTCTGAAAAAATTTTAAAAAATCCCGAACCGTAAAAAGTTTCAAAAATCCTAAAAAATAGAAAACGAGTCCTCTTGCCATGAAACTTCACGTGAAGGCTTAAGGGACCATTGTATGATTTACAAGCCATAAAAATGGCATTGGCATGCAGAAATATGAAGATGTGCCCGCCCGCCCGTCCGCCCATCTCTCAGGCCGACGTAGCGCCCGCCCGCCTGCCTGCCTATCTGCTCGTTTCGTCGGTTAGCTTAGGCATACAGAGTTCATTCCCAGTCTAAGATCAGACTGGACCAACGATTACGGAAGCAGGATCGATAGCACACAGAGGGGGACCCGACCGATCCCCGGCTTGCGCATCCCGCCCCTCTGGCCGACTGAGCACCCGCACGCTCATTTCATGGGTTGACTTAGGCATATGGAGTTCATTCCCAGTCTAAGATCAGACCAGATCGAGGGTTGCGACAGCACATGCTGGGCCCGAGCATGTGTTGGTGCCAGATTTTTCTTCGTCGGGGCACCATCGCCGGAGCATCGTCGGAGAACCTGACCGACAGCATTGAGGTTCCGGCGATCAGAGGGGCCGGGGGGTGTGCGCACCTAATGTGCGATTGGTGCTGCTACTTGGCCCTTCTGTTGGCCCCCTATCCCTCATCAAACCTCGAGAACTGACACCCTCTTAAAGAGCAATTGAGATTTTACAGGTTTGCTGTCAGTAGCCATTAAAATGTCTGAAATGGGGACACTTTTTTCAAATGGTCACAAAATCTTGTACACTTAGAATTTTTAGCTGAATTGTTTTTATGCATGCCAAAAAATATAGAAGGATCACGTCTAGCAAGTTTGGGGCCAAATCTCCTTTCGAAAAAATTTTAAAAAATCCTGTACCGTAAAAAGTTTCAAAAACCGTGAAAAATAGAAAACAAGTCGTCTTGCCATGAAACTTCATGTGAAGGCTTAAGGGACCATTGTATGAATTTACAAGCCATAAAAATGGCATTGGCACACAGAAACATGAAGACGTGCCTAAACCCACCTACCACCCTATCGCTCCACAGCTTGCGCATCCCGTCTCTCTGGCCGACGTAGTGCCCGACCGCCCGCCCGCTCGTTCGTTTCGTCGGTTGGCTTAGGCATACGGATTTCATTCCCAATCTAAGATCGGACCAGACTGAGGGTTGTGGCACCAGGATCAGCACCACGTAGATGGGGACCCGACCGATCCCCGACTTGCGCATCCCGCCCCTCTGGCCAGCTGAGCAACCGCATGCTCGTTTCATGGGTTGACTTAGGCATACGGAGTTCATTCCCAGTCTAACATCAGACCAGATCGAGGGTTACGGTAGCACATGCTGGGCTCGGGCATGTGTTGGTGCCGTATTTTTCTTCGTCGGGCACCATTGTCGGAGAACCTGGCTGGTGACATTAGGGATCCGATGATCGAGGGGGCCGAGGGGGTGTGTGCACATGATGTGCGATGGGTGATGGTACTTGGCCCTTCTATTGGGCCCCTATCCCTCATCAAACCTCGAGAACTAACACCCCCTTAAAGAGCATTTGAGATTTTACAGCTTTGTTGTCAGTAGCCATTAAAGTGTCTGAAATGGGGACACTTTTTTCAAATGGTCACAAAATCTTGTACACTTCGAGTTTTTAGCTGAATTTCTTTTGCATGCCAACAAAAATACAAGGATCACGTCTACCAAGTTTGGGGCCAAAACTCCTTCTGAAAAAATTTTAAAACATCCCGATCCGAAAAAAGTTTTGAAAATCATGAAAAATAGAAAATGAGTCGTCTTCCCATGAAACTTCACGTTGCAAGGCTGAAGGGACCATTGTCATGAATTTACATGCGATAAAAATTGGCTATGGCATGCAGAACATATGAAGATGCTGCCTAAACCCGACCTACCACCCTATCGATCC